>JAKEKT010000104.1:0-119896 GCA_021495925.1 Diplodia intermedia | reverse complement strand
TATTATGAATCGCGTATTGAGAAAGATGAGAGAAAGAAACGACTAAGTCGTTATTAAAAATATTAAAATTATTAAGATTAGACATAAAAAAAAAAAAAAAAACCCCCACCCGGGGGCAACCCAACCCTCACCTCAACAACCCACACATACACTGACAATCCGGCACGGGACACGTCTTGTGCTTTGCGAACCAATCGCGCGCGTGGTGCCCGTGGAAGCCGTGCGCGCACGTCATGCAAAACACCATCTGCCTTGCCTCGGGGTCCTCGGCCTTCAGGCTCTCGGCGCCGCCCGCCGTCGCCGGGTCCGGGCTGCCCAGCCACATCATGCAGATGCCGCAGCGCGGCATGCGCCGCCCGCAGCGCGGGCACACCAGGCCCGAGTTGTTGCTGGGCGTGTTGTTGTGGGTGTTGGAGGAGGACGAGGCCTTGTGCGCGGGCTTGGCGGGTTTGCTGCCGGCGGCGGCGGCGGCGGCGATGCCGCTGGTCGCGGTTGGCGGGAGGACGGGGGGCATGGTGGTGGAAGGGGCGGCGGCGCCGGTTGGGTTGAGGGTCTGGTCGGCGGCGAGCGGGACGAGCTGGTCGCCGCGGCGGGCGAGGGCGAGCTGGCAGTGCATGCAGCGGATGGTGATTTGGCGGGGGAACGGCTTGTTGAGGCAGAGGCCGTCGCGGGTGGTGGCGGCGCGGTTGTGCGAGACGATGAAGCGCGTGCGCTCGACGAAGCAGCGCCACGTCTGCAGCTGCATGAAGTACGTCTCCTTCCAGTACTCCCACCGCGCGTCGCTCACGTACAGCGGGTTGGTGCGCGCCGTGACCAGCACCGCCGTCTGCACGTCGCCGAACTTGGCGATGTAGTGCTCGAAGAGGTCCATCGCCCGCTCGCCCAGCCCCGTGAAGACGATGCCTTCGATGTCGCCGTACACTCGCGCGCCGTGCGAGACGAGCTTGATGAACTGGGTGAGCTGGTCGTCGTCCAGGTATTTTAGGGCCACGCCGACCCGGTCAACTAGGCAGAGCTCCTCGACTTTGGCGACCGCCTCCCAGTTGCCAGTGATGAAATACTGGAGAAGCGCCTTGAGATAGGGATCGTCCGTCTCTTCAGCCATCCACTCGCACAACTCGCGCTGGTCCTTGTTCACCGTGTCGCAGGCGATGACGGCCCCCAGCCCGATATTCTGGAGCAACCGTTGACGGACAAGCTGCTTGAGGAAATCAAGCGCTATGTCCTTGTGCCCCTTGAAGACTGCAAGCACAATGGCCTTGTAGTACTGCCCTTGTTCGATGAGGGCCTTGCAGTTTTCTCGTATCCTCTGGGCGGAGAAGGTCCATCCGCAGATGGCCAGGCAGAGCTGACGATGCTCTGGTCGTTGGGTCTTGATGCCTTGGAAAGGCGGGTATTCCTTTTCTTGAACAATCTCACGAATCACGTTGCGGAAGTCCGGGGCCGATACCGATGGCCTGCCAATGAGCCGATACCCGTTTTGCTTGCCGCCAAGGCTGTTCTCCCAGATGTACGCAACGCCCAGATAGCTCAAGTCAACGCCATCGGCTATCATGCCGTCATCCTTGGCCAGATCGTCGAAGCGTTGCACAAGTTCCCACAGCCCCACGAGCCATGGATCGTTGGCAAGAATCTGCTTGTTTTTCTTACAATCCAGACAGTAACCCTCTTTTGCACGTCTCTTGGCAACGCCGAACGACTTCAACGTGTCACTGATGTCTAGGGACACACTGGGGTACCCCAGAGTCAGAAGCTCCTCGTGGCGTTCGCGGCTCGTCGTTGCTTTTGCCCGGTCAGGAGCCTTGTGGGCAAAGTTTTCCATGCTGAGCTTATCGAACCGGGCGAAAGCACCAACTGTGTTGGACTTGAATGCGCCTTGCGATGGTTTTCTGTCATCAATCATGCGGGTCTGTAGCCGGAGGAGATCGTCGGAAATGGGCCCATCGGGCGGGGAGGGTTCCGCAACGGCCATCTGGTCACAGTAGATTTCATCCAACGCGGTGAAGCGGACGGTCGAGGCTTGCGTGGGGATCTTGGTGACCTTGACCTCGCGATTGTACTGAAGGTTGATGGTGCTGTGTGTGCCTATGGGGGATCCTTCCGTCATGAAATCGAAAGCCATGGAGCGAGTGGACTCATCCTGTCCATAGACCGGATCGTACCATGGGTAATGGAGGGTGTGACTGTATTTGGTGAAATGCTGGTATCGAGAGGTGTTGCCCGACGAGCCTGGCACTTGATCCTTGCACTCGTACTGGGCCACCTCGACTACCTTGAGCTCGCCAGTATTCGAGATGGCACCGAAGCACCCGCGTTTGGTGCCAGAGAAGCGAAGACCCCAAATGGCTGCACCGTGGGTGTTGTCCACAGCTGGTCTCAGTTCGAGCACAGCACCGGCGGGAGCCTCTGTTGCGGGGGTGGTAGGACCTGGCCGTGAAGCAAAGCGGCGATCCCACACGCTGACTGTTGGGTCTCCAGTTGGACCAGCGGAAATGATGTAGTTCTCATCCAAAGGATCAATGGCGAGATTGTGCACCTGGCGCGTCCCATACTGGGCAGCACTCACGGGTGCAGAGTCTGCGGTTGTAGCGTCAATCAAGGCGTAGGCTGTGCTAAGGCGGGGCATGAGGAAGGAAAAGGCATACCACGAAGGTCGTAGATGCGGATGCATTGACGCGACACACCGGCAACAAGAGTCTGTGGATGGCCAGGGAAGAATTTGATGCTTGTGATGGCTTCTGAGCTAGCAAGTTTCTTGTAGGGCTCCTGCTGGGCAGTGTAGGAGCCGACATTGAGGTCATATATGTTCATGCAGAAGTCATTGCGGACCCTATCAAGACCGGTGGCCAGCAGATTGCTGGTGCTGAAGGCGATGGAGTTGCACTTGCGCTGGTGCTTGATGGGGAAGGAATGGGTGAAGTCGGAGTTGGGACGGCCGGCATCGATCTCCAGCAGGCTTGCTTCTCCCGAGGCCGAGCCTATGGCCACGAAGTGCTCGTGGGTTCTGGACCAATCGAAGGCGGTGAAGTTGGGCAGCTTGTCGCGGGCAGCCAGCTGCTTCCAGCGCACCGTGTTTTTGTCGACATTGTCGACCTCACACAGGCGGAGGCGGTTGCCGGCAACGTCTACGATGATGAAATGCGGCGACTGCTGGTGGGCATGGGGCGACCAGCGGATGGCGGCTTCCATCGTATCTCAGACGGGGAGCCGAGGGTGAGAGCAGGAGGGCTGCGGCGGAGGGACTGGGACCAGAAACGGAAGGCTGGCCATGTCACGGGCGGAAGCGAGCTGCAGGCCGAGGCGGCATGGCGCTGGCGCGATGCGTGGTGTGTGGTGGTGGTGGCTGAGAGGCCGAAGCTTGGGCCGCCGCGGAATCGAGGCCTGAGGCACGAATGCACCGAGGAAGCGCCGGCCCTGCGTCAATCCAAAGAATTTCCCGTCGCATCTGCAACACCACCCGTCGAAGTCATGCCCGGCCTGAAGCGCTCCCGCGCACAAGTCGACGCTGCTGACGCTCCCACTCGCCCGTCCACCGACCGCTTCCACAACATGAACCAGACCAAACGCAAGGCCGACGGCAATGCGCCGTACGCGAAGAAGCAGAAAACAGGCGCCAAACCGCCGCAGGCCAAGAAGTACCAGCCCAAGAAGTTCTCGCTCAACCCGCTCAAGGCTCGCATCCGCGACCTGCGCCGCCAGTTGTCGCGCAATGGCGACGACATGCCTGCCAATGTCCGCGTCGACAAGGAGCGCGAGCTGCAGGCCTGCGAGCACGAGCTGTCGGTCGCCGAGGCTGAGCGCATCAAGCAAGACATGATCCCGCGCTACCACAAGATTCGCTTCTTCGGTATGCCTCTCGACCGTCATTGTACCGGCCAGGTGCTAACAGCTTGACAGAACGTCAAAAGGCCACGCGCTTCCTCAAGAAGGTGGTCAAGCAGCTGAACGACAACTCTGTCCCCGAAAAACACGCCGAGCTCGAGCGCGAGAAGCACGTTTGCGAAATCGACCTCAACTATACCCTGTACTATCCCTTGATTCGCCCCTATGTTTCTCTCTACGCCACCTCAAAGAACAAGGACGAGAAGGACGGCTCGTCGACAACAACTCGCATTGGAGGAGACAAGGAAATGTGGGAGCTTGTGGAGAAGAAGACGCAGGACGGTACGCTGGAAGGCTTGAGGAACGGGCTCGAGTGGAGGGAAGGCGCCCCCGAAAAGGAATCCTCGGCCACGCCCGCTGCTGCTTCGGTGGAGAAGAAGGCTGCGAAGACGCGCGCCGGGAAATCCGCTGCCAAGTCTACTTCGACACAATCCAAGGAAGAAGAATCCGACGAGGAGAGTGACGGTGGTTTCTTCGAATAAAGAGTCTCGGGATCATCAGCCGATACACTGGGTTTGCGGCATAACGTTTGCCGGGCATAGCGTGGCGTTAGGGCATGGCCCTCAGGTCTGGCGTTTGGGAAGGGCAAAAGCTTTTGCTAGCATCATGCTAGGCATAACTATTGCAGTATGTGGGCATTCGGAAATCCATGCCACGCCTGCTAATATGATAGGGATGTTTTGTTCAGAAAGTAGATATGACAGTAAACTGGACGGCAGGGTACGTCCAGGGAAGTGCAATTAGTCTTGTGGATCCTCACGTGGACAACCCGAAAGTCTTGTGACATTTTTTCGACTTTTACTGTATACTTGCTGGAATCGAAAATCATCAGGAAAGCAACATTCCATTTCTCAGATGCATAGCCGGCCAAGATTCGTTACTCTTTGGCGACCAAATCCACGCGGGACCAATGACTTGATGGGTGGTGCCGAAAAGGCTAGCGCGCCCTAACGACAATTTATCAACCTGTCTTCCATCTCGTCGTCCCGCAGTCTACACTTGGGTCAACCTACCGACACCAACCATTGAACGGCTCTAGTTTCTTCAGAATGAGCTTTTTGCATGCTACGCCGTCATCCAGTAAGTGCTTGGTAGCACCTTCACCATCTTCCCGGCCTAAACTTGTCAAGCAAAAAAAAAAAAAAAAAAGGATGACCCGTTGCTAATACCGAGAGAACTGAGCAGTATGCAGGAGCCGCCGGATCATGCAATCCGTGGCGTTGAGCACTCGGCATCTCCGAGTCGGACTTTTCGAAGCCGAAGCTCTCCAAAAGCCACAACACAACACCCGCCGGCGCTCAGTTCTAATTCCGAAGCCGGATCGCCTCGGGAATAAGCTTGGCCGAGGCTTCTCGACTATAGGTGAGTGTGGCCAATGACAAGGCTCGCAGTCATCCCCACAGGTCGGCACTTACCCGATGATGTCAGCCGAACGCGACCCCGCCCCCGCCCACAACGCGTCGACAGGGCGAGCTGCTGTGCGCCCGCTCCTCCCCGCGCTGCCGACTCGCGCGCTATCGGATTTAGGGGTCCTCAAAAGAAGCACGCTTTCTCCTGCTCGAATTGGCTCCGCTCAGTATAGCTCCAGCTGCACAGACACCCCTCTCACAATGGCACCGCAGTGGACCCATCTCATCCGCTTCATCGCGAAGGAAGACGGCCAGACCCATCTCGGCCAGGTCGACGCCGCCCAGTTCCTTGATGTCGGCATCGCTGTTTTCGACGGCAACGAGGTCAGCGCGAAGGAAGTCACCGGCGGCTTGTACGACGGCGTTGTGACGGACCGGGTTCTGCACGTGGACAAGGTAGGATTGCAGCTTTTCTAGTTTCGGGAGCATGGCATGTATGTGAGGGAAACGGACTTTGAGAATCATTGCTTACCACGCCATCCTCTCCTTCACGGCAGCTCCTCTCGCCCGTCACGGCCGACCAGGTACCGCTCATCCGCTGCCTGGGGCTCAACTACCGCGACCACGCCAAGGAGGCCAGCATGCCCATCCCGAACGAGCCAATCCTCTTCATCAAGCCGCGCACGGCCATCAACGGGCCGTTCCCGGCCAAGATCAACGTGCCCAAGGTGGCGCAGGACGGCACGTCCGACTACGAGGCGGAGCTGACCATTGTCATCGCCAAGGATGGCAAGGACATCCCCGAGGAGCGCGCGCTCGACTACGTGCTGGGCTACACGTGCGGCAACGACGTGTCGGCCCGCGCCCAACAGTTCAAGAACAGCCAGTGGTGCTTCTCCAAGGGCTTCGATGGCAGCGCCCCAGTCGGCCCCGTGCTGGTCAGCGGCCAGGCCATCGGCGACCCGCACGCGCTGGACATCAAGGCCATCCACAACAAGAACGTCGTGCAGGACTCGAACACGAGGTGCGTGAAGCTGACTTGGACTCGGACTTGGACTGACGGCGGGACAGGGAGATGATTTTCAACATCGCAAAGACCGTGTCGTTCCTGTCCATCGGCACGACGCTGGAGAAGGGCACCTTGATCATGACCGGTACGGGGCCGGGCGTCGGCGCCATGCGGAATCCGAAGGTGGTGCTTCAGAACGGAGATGATATGAGAGTGCAGATTCAAGGGATTGGGACCCTCATCAACGAGGTTTATTACGAGTAGAAGCGACGCGGATTTAAAGCAGAAGTGAGGCTGTAAGTGGGTACTGATAGACGCTGCAGGAAGACAAATGGAACCGGCTGCACTCGCCCGAAATGGACATGAACGACCTTTTCAGCTCAGGCGGGTCGGGCCGAAGCCAAAGAACACTGTCTTCATGCCCAAGCTGAGATGCAGGTACCCGACAGGCTGGGAAGGAGCGCTCGTTGTACGTACATAAGCGAATGGGAACCCGGTGCGGTTGCCGCAGCGCCGCAAATCCGAACGTGACATCCGATTCCATCTCTTCTTGACCCACCCAAGCTAACCTCTCGCCACGTTCTTATGCGATCCTCCAGCTACTTTCACACGACCCTGCCTACGAGCCCTTGTCAAATATTCTTCACGTTGCGTCGCAGGAGCCCACCACCAGCGGATGCAGACTCGTCATCACACGCAGCGGGTAGGCGGCCTATCAAATGCAATCGTCACTGAATCGAGAAAGAGGCCGCGTACGCCAGAATCATCCCCACCCTCTGTGACATACTGATGCAATGTCTGGGGATGTCGGATCCTACCAGCTCAATGCA
The DNA here is from genome assembly GCA_021495925.1 of Diplodia intermedia. Taxonomy (NCBI): domain Eukaryota; kingdom Fungi; phylum Ascomycota; class Dothideomycetes; order Botryosphaeriales; family Botryosphaeriaceae; genus Diplodia; species Diplodia intermedia. Next base: position 112,826 of record JAKEKT010000104.1, on the reverse strand, counting down.
ACACGAGCACGTCACCATTCCGTCCGTCGGGGAGGCAAACACGACCACCTGACGGCACGGACAGCCTTTCTGGCAATCCAGGGAAACCCGAGCATTGTCAACCCTCTCAAACCTGTGCACTGGCCTCGAACCGGCGGGACTTCATCTAAAGGTTCTCAGAAAGATGGTGCATTGATACACGGGATCGAGATTGCCGCTCGCTTATCAGATATACTGGTTGACGTCGTGTGTTTGCCTTGTTCGAAAAAGCATGAGAAGATGATGCAGGGTTGAAACGTCTGGGCTGAATTCTTCTCGGGAAGAGCCACAAATTGATGCAGGGATAACGTTCGTGCCGAGGCATCGCAGTTATTTCCGCCTGGGTAGGACACAGCAAAAGCAATAACCCGGTGCTGATGTTGCCGATCGTTTGACTAAAACGGCTTGTCAAGAAAGAAGACGCCCAGCTACTGGGGTCTGCTCGCAGAGGTGTATACGATAGACAGCCGATTCTTGCAGCTGACGCGGCTGGAGCATCGACAGCCTTGCACCCCTATTCCCGGCTTTCTAGGCGTCAGTGGCGCATCGAGATGTTTGCTGTCAAGCACGCCAAGTCTATCTATCTCAAATACCTTCACCAACTCAATCAGGCAGGAACAACAGGTTGCAGAAAAAATGAGCCCACTTCTACGTCTGCGTCGCAAGGATACTGCACCACGCTGACATGGGTGGTCGACTCCGATGTTCGGACGTGAGTGTAAGTCTTGGAGCATCCAGAGATTGGATTCGGCTACTGACGTAGGCAAAACGCAGTGGCTTTGTCGAGGATTGACAGATTCCATTCCTCCATACCCTGTTGCGGAATGTACCGCGAGAAGGCTGAGACATGCTAAGGTGCGTTATGCTTTGCACTCACCACTCCACCATCTGTCAATGACTCACGTACGTTGAAATGCTTGACTGATACCAAATATGGAGTAGTATATTGTCTCGTTTAGCAATGCTGCGATGACTGTTGACCGAGAGACTTGTCGCCAAGCTAAGCATGCCTATCTAACAATACATCTGAGATAGAAAGTGGAAAGATCAGGACCCCTGAATTGGGCAATTCCTGACTCGGCTAATTGCCCGCCTTTGCTGTCAGCCGCATGACGGCTTCTCCGAGCTCTCGTAGGGTGACGGAGTCCCTGGGCACCGTATGGCCCTTGCCGTGATCGAACAGCTCTGCAGTATCTTCGTCACACAGGTTGAACAGGGCCATTGCTCCATGGATGTATGGATCATAGCAGCCGACGATGTGACAAGTAGGGATGTCGATGACATCCTCGCACTCGTCGGCCAACAAGGCGTGCACCTGACCGTCGCCCAGCTTGACCGGGGGCCAGCCAGCCAGGAAGATGGCGGCCTGAGAGAAGGTCAGCGCCTCGAATCAGAAGCCAACCACGGCGGGAGTTCTACCTTGATCCGGCGAGGGATGCCTTGCTCCTCAGCCCGTCGACGCTCCTCCAAGACAAGGGTTGCCGCAGTGGTGGCTCCTTCAGAGTAGCCGAGAATGCCCTGTGGATCACTGTCATTCACTCGTTTGCATTCCAAATCGACTCCCCGGCTGCGCGTACCTCGATCTCGGGGTCAGCATCGATCTGGTCGAACAAGTTGTTGAGACACGTGCGCAGGTTCTCGTCGCTGTACGAGCTCGCGGCCTCGCCGCCATGGCCTTCGAACAGCCGGCGCATGGTGTCTTCGGCGGAGATGCCCTCTGGGAAGTCGCGGATCTTGTCCAGGATGTCTTCGAAGCCCTCCATGCCGTCGAACTCGAAGAAGCGGTACAGCGGACCGGGACCGAAGTAGTCCTCGAAGCCCTGAGGCGGCTTCGCTGGGATGGTGCCCTGAGTCCAAGCGAGAGTGACGGCACCGGTCCTCTCGCATTCGGCGGCAAAAGGGCCCAGTTGGACTTTGAAATTCTACTCGGCCTGTGAGCTGGTGTACGCGGGCGACTTGGGTGCTCGGATGCAAACCTGTGCGCTGCCGTAGGCGCCGGGGAGACAGAGGAACTTCATGATTTCGTCTTGGAGGTGAAAGAATCGGTTGCAATGGCCAACCACAGCGCTTCCAATGGGCAGGAAGGCGACTCTATTATCTGCTTCACCAAAGTCCCAACGAGACAACGAAGGTTTCGTTTACCTTTTCTCACCGTTGAATCGCAAACGGAGGCCTGAAAGGTAAAGCCGCATGAACCGCGTCCGGACAGACGAGCAATGATCAGCGGCACGGCTTCATTGGTGGGAGTGGCTGCCGCGAACGGACCAGACGGCCGCGACCAAGACCCTCGAAACAAGAAGGATCGGCTCACGGAAAAGCGATGGCAGCATGGATCACCGCGCGTTCGCCACAAAACGAGCAAGACCGGCCCAGGGTGCTAGCGTGATAAGCCCTTGCATCACCCAATATTGACGATCCGGCCCAAGACCATGTCCTTCTGGAAAAGACGATTGGGCGCTGAGGAATAAAACTCGCAGATAACGAATCGAGGCCCGACTCGGCGCCTGGGAAGCTGAGTCGGGGATGCCGCGGTGGCAGAGGGCGGCGACGACGGGCTCGGCCACGTGCAAAGGTCAATCAACTCCAGTCAACGGCGGGCAGTCTGGAACAAGTCTCGTCCGACCGTTGAGGCTCCGGCGCGGACGGGCCGACGGACACACGCAGCATCCGAGGCTGAGCAGACCAGGCGGACGGGAGGGAACGTGCGCCGGGATGCTTGGCCGCCGGAAAGTGGGCCGACGACAAGTCGCGCGAGTGCTTCATCCAGAAGCTTGTCCGAAACCCCATCCGAGCGCACATGCGTACGCGGACAGCGAGCAGTCCGCGCCTTGAGCTCGGGCAATGGCGCCACGGGGCAGGTGCAGTCCGGGATGAGTCCAGGGTGTGGGCGCAGGCGTTCGTCGTGCGCCAGCTGTCTCAGGAGCAGGCGACGCGGAAAAGCAAAGCGCCGCCTGGCGGGCTAGCACGACGATCGCCGCCGAGGAGGGTCCGGGCCAATGGGCGCGGGCGAGTGGGTTTTGGTGCTGCGCCAAACAGAGCTTATCCACACGCCTCTGCAACTCTGTTCGCTCCCCACGCCGCCTTGCAATCCCAGGCGGCTCGATAAGGTGTTTCTGACGGCATCACTCGGCCTGATCCGTTTGACGTTGAACCCTATTCAATGCAAGCCACCGATCGACATTACTTGCCTATCCGGGACGGTGCTGGAGATAGACGGCCACAACACCGTAATCGGGCCCAGTGCAGAAAAGAAACAGGGCGTTTCAATATAACGCCGCGCAGGCGGAGTCTTGGTCCTGTCATGAGAGTGGAGTTCCGGACCATCGACCTCCGAGGTCCACTGCCACCCTGTTATCGCCACCGCGTACATAAAATGCCGCCTATACATCCACCCAGCTGGTTCCATATCACCCCCTCGGCAGCTTTTCTTTATACCCCGGCGTTGCGCCTCTCCTGCCAAACCAACCTTTGCTCCTCGTCTCTCTATTCCGAACAGCCCGCGCTCCAGAACCAGGTCAGCCATGGCTCCCTCGACACACGACCAGGGTGAGAGCCCGAACCTTATGCCCATCGCCATCGTGGGCATGTCCTGCCGTCTGCCGGGCGACGTTTCCACGCTCGAGGAGTTCTGGCGTCTGATGTCCCGCGCCCGCAGCGGCTGGTCCGAGATCCCCAAAGACCGCTTCACCAAGGACGCCTACTGGCATCCCAACCCGGAGAAGAAGGGCTGCTTCAACAACGCCGGCGGCTACTTCCTCAGCCAGGATCTGGCGTGTTTCGACGCCCCCTTCTTCAACATCACCTCGCAAGAGGCACAGTCGTTGGGTTGGTGTCGTCTCTGTTCCCCACCACCGCGCCATTACTGATGCCAGTCCAGACCCCCAGCAGAGAATCCTGCTCGAATGCACGTACGAGGCACTCGAGAACTCGGGGCTACCAAAGGAGTCCATCGTGGGCAAGAACACGGGCGTCTTCGTCGGCGGTGCCACCTCGGACTACCGTCTTGGCAACCTGCGTGATGCCGACCAAATCCCCATGTTCGACATCACCGGCAACCACGAGGCAATTCTTTCCAACCGCATATCGTACTACTTCGACCTGCGGGGGCCGAGCTGCACCGTCGACACGGCATGTTCCTCCAGTCTCTACGCCCTGCACCATGCCGTCCAGAGCATACGGTCTGGCGAGTCGGAGCAGGCCATTGTCGCCGCGTGCCACATCAACCTCAGCCCGGATGATTTCATCAGCATGTCCATGTCCAGGTATGTTGCGCCGTGCAAGAAGACCGCGTCCGCCCGCTAACCGTCGCAGGCTCTTCTCCGAAGAGGGCAAGACCTATGCGTTCGACAGCCGCGCCAAGTCGGGCTTTGCGCGCGGCGAGGGTGCCGGCTGCTTGGTCCTGAAACCCCTGGACCAGGCGATCCGGGACAACGACAGAGTGCGCGCGGTCATTACGAACACCGGCGTGAACCAAGACGGCAGGACTGTCGGTGAGTGACGTCGCAGATATCAGCCTCGGAAATGCTCGAATGCTGACATGCATCCAGGGTTGGCGAGCCCCAACGGCGAGGCGCAGGAGCGCCTGATGCGTGAGGTCTACGCCAGCGCCAACATCGACCCGCGCGATACGGGCTTTGTGGAGGCCCACGGCACCGGCACAAAGGCCGGAGACCCCATCGAAGCCAGAGCATTGTACAATGTTTTCGGCAAAGGCCGCACGGCGCGGCAGCCGCTGTACTTTGGATCGGTGAAGACCAACATCGGCCATCTCGAGAACGCCAGCGGCGTCGTTTCCGTCATCAAGGCGGCCATGATGCTCGAGAGGGGCTTCATCCTGCCGAACATCAACTTCGAGCAGCCGAACGACGCCATACCGCTGGCGCAGTGGAACATGAAGGTGAGACACGATTGCTTCTTCTGGAAATTTCCCCCCGTAGACATGGATCCCCCGGCTCACATCAAACCATCCAGGTCCCGACATCCCAACGGCCGTGGCCAACCAACAAGCGCTTCATCAGCGTCAACAACTTCGGCTTCGGCGGGTCCAACGCGCACGCCGTGCTGGAGAAGCCGCCGTTCCCGCCCCGGTCGGCGCTGGCCAAGGAGAGCGCGGACCCGACGCAGCGGCTGTTCGTGCTCTCGGCCAACGACGAGCAGGCGGCGGGCAAGGCGACGGAGAACCTCGGCATCTTCCTGGAGCAGCACCCCGAGGTGTTCCAGAAGTCGCTGACGCGCAACATCGCCTACACGCTCGGCCAGCGCCGCTCGCACCTGGCCTGGCGCGTCGCCTGCGTCGCCTCGTCGTCCAACGAGCTGTCCATCGCGCTCAACGGCCACGACGCGAAGCCCGCGCGCAGCTCGCAGGCCCCCAAGCTCGCCTTCGTCTTCACCGGCCAGGGCGCCCAGTGGCACGCCATGGGCCGCGAGCTGCTCGACGGCTACCCCGTCTTTGCCGAGGCCATGCAGGCGGCTGACGATTGCATCAAGAGCCTCGGCGCCGACTTTTCGCTGGTCGACGAGCTGCGGAAGGACAAGGATGCGTCGCGGGTAGGCGAGGCGCACATCAGCCAGCCCATCTGCACCGCGGTGCAGCTGGCCCTTGTCGATCTGCTCTGGTCCTGGGGCGTCGGCGCGTCGGCCGTCACTGGCCACTCGAGCGGCGAGATCGGCGCCGCGTACGCCGCGGGCCTGCTCACCCTGGAGTCTGCCATGGCCATCGCGTACCACAGAGGCCAGGCGATCATCACGCTCAAGGCGAAGCATCCGGACCTCAAGGGCACGATGCTGGCGGTCGGAGCTGGCCCGGAAGTGGTGCGTCCGCTGTTGAAGACGCTGCGCAGCGGCCATGTCGTGGTTGCCTGCGAGAACTCGCCGGGCTCCATCACCGCGTCCGGCGACGTGGAGGCCATTGAAGAGCTTGCCGCTGCGATTGAGGAGAAGCAGCTGTTCAACCGGAAGCTCCGCGTCGACGTGGCATACCATTCGCCGCACATGAGCTTGGTGGCGGACGAGTACCGTGCCGCCATACAGGACGTCAAGCCGCTGCCATGCCAGTCCGCCGCCTTCTATTCCTCTCTTCACGGGAAGAAGGTGGACGGCTCCAGCCTGGACGCGTCGTACTGGGTCGACAACCTGACCAAGCCCGTCCTGTTCTCCACCTCCCTGCGCGAGCTCTGCATCGGCAGCAACCCCGACGTCCTCGTCGAAGTCGGTCCCCACACCGCCCTCGAGGGCCCCATCAAGCAGACGGTCAAGGAGCTCGGCAAGCAGGCAAGCAAGATCAGCTACGCCGGCTCGCTCGTGCGCGGCAAAAACGCCATCACCACGTGCCTCACGCTCGCGGGCACGCTCTTCACAAAGGGCGTCTCCACGCTCTGCTTCGACGCCATCAACGCGCCCAAGAAGCACGCCGACGAGAAGACGCCCATCTTCCTCGCGGAGATGCCGCCGTACCCGTGGTCGCACCGCAACCGGTACTGGAGCGAGTCGCGGGTGGCGCGCAACCACCGCATCAAGCGCTTCCCGCGCCACGACCTGCTGGGCCGGCTGGCGGACCACTCCAACGACACGTTCGCGCCGACGTGGACCAACGTGCTGCGCGCCGACGACCTGCCCTGGCTGCGCGACCACCGCATGCAGGCGCTGACGACCTTCCCGTTCGCGGGCTTCGTGTGCATGGCCGTCGAGGCGGCCGCCCAGCGCGCCGCCATGCGCGACGTCGACGTCGACTTCGACCGCTACGTGCTGCGCGAGGTGCTCGTGTCGCGCCCGCTGCTGCTCGAGGACGGCAAGGAGTACGAGATGAGTCTCACCCTGCGCGCCCGCTCCGAGGGCTCGCGCTCCGCCACCGACTCGGACGTCTGGGACGAGTTCCGCGTGTGCTCGTGGGCCGCCGAGCGCGGCGGCTGGATGGAGCATTGCCGCGGCCTGATCGGCGTGCGCAACAGCGCCAGCTCCGCCCACAACCCCGTGTGCGAGAGCAACAGCAGCAGCATCAACCGCGCCGCCGCCGAGCGCTTGCGCCTGGCGAACGAGCGTTGCGCCAACGGCACCAGCACCGGCACCAGCACCGGCCCCGACACGACGTCGAGGCCGCAGCCGCCGCCCGTCGACACGGCCGTGTTCTACGAACACCTCGCGACGGCGGGCGCATCGTACGGGCCCTCGTTCCGCAACGTGCTCGAACTGGACGCCTGTGATGATGGATCTGCTGTCGCCGTCGTCACGGTGCCCGACACGGCGTCCGCCATGCCCGAGCACTACGAGACGCCGTCGATCGTGCACCCGGCCTTCCTCGACCAGGTCTTCCAGCTGGCCTTCCCCATCCTGGGCGCGGGCCGCCGCCCGGACGGCATGCGCGGCACGCTGTACATGCCGTCGGCGGTGCGCGAGATCACCATCCTGGCGAGCGTCCCCAAGGCGCCGGGCGAGAAGCTGCGCGTGCTCGCCGAGGGCAAGCCCGACTTCGTCAACCCGCGCCCGACCGGCTTCAACATGGAGGGCTGGGTCGAGGGCGCCGACGAGCCGGCGGTGACGTTTGAAGGGCTGGTCTTCAGCCCGATCAAGGGCGATGCCGGCGACCTCCCTGCCGCGGCCGGCCCGAGGGAGATTTGCTACAAGATGGCGTGGGAGCCGCTTGAGCAGAAGACATCATCCCAGAATGAAGAGAGCGGGGCCCCCGTCAATGGCGAAGGCGAGAAACAGACGCCGCCCGGTGCCAACGGGGTGAATGGTCAGAACGGCCACGACGACCACCACCAGCTCCCGAACGGCACGGACGGACACCACCACCGCAGCCGGTCCGGCGAGACGAACAGCACCAACAACAGCTGGGTGGACGTCGAGAAAGACGCTTCCGCCGTCGTCATCGTCGCGGACGAGGGGGCGGCGGCGCTCGAGTCGAACCCGCTCGTGGCCGCGCTGGCCGACGCCATCACCATCCGCACGGGTCAGACGGCGACGGTGACGTCGCTGGCCGGCGCCGCCGACGCCGTAGGCAAGCTGGCCATCGTGCTCGCCGAGCTGGACAGCCCCTCGCTGCTCGCCAACGCCACGCCCGAGACGTTCGCCCGCGTCCAGCAGATCCTCACCCAGGCCGCCGGCGTGCTGTGGGTGACGCGCGGCGCGTACAAGGCGGGCGCCGCCAACCCCGAGGCCAACATGGCCGTCGGCCTGATCCGCTCCGTGCGGTCCGAGACGGCGGCGCGGGCCGCGACGCTGGACCTGGATCCCGGCTCCTCGTGCGGCACGTCGGGCCAGGTCGACCTCATCATGAAGGCGTTCAAGCGCGCCGTGCTGGCCTCCTCCTCGCCACCGCTTGAGGAGGATGGCGAAGACGACGACGGCCAGGTCGACATGGAGTACGCCGAGCAAGACGGCGCGCTCGTCGTCCCGCGCGTCGTGCCCGACGACGAGACGAACCTGTTCGTCCACCGCGAAGTGTCGCCGGAGACGGCGGCGCCGTACCCGCAGGACTTCTCCAGCGGCGACGGCCGCCGGCTGCGGCTCGCCATCGAGACGGCGGGCGCGCTGGACACGCTGTACTTCGCCGACGAGGACGCGAACACATCCTCGGCCCCGCTCGCCGCCGACGAGGTCGAGATCCAGATCCAGGCCACGGGCGTCAACTTCAAGGACGTCGTCATCGCCATGGGCCAGCTGGCCAACCCGTCGCCCTCGGCCTCGCTCGGCATCGAGTGCGCGGGCGTCGTGTCGCGCGTCGGGCCCCGCGTCTCGACCCTCTCCGTCGGCGACCGCGTCTGCGCCATGCCCGACGGCGCGTACGGGACCTACACGCGCTGCCGCGCGAGCAGCGCGTCGCGCATCCCGCCGGCCATGTCCTGGGAGGTGGCGGCGTCGCTCCCCATCGTCTTCTGCACCGCCTACCACGCCCTCGTCGACCTCGCGCGGCTCGAGCGCGGCGAGAAGGTCCTCATCCACGCCGCCGCCGGCGGCGTCGGCCAGGCGTGCGTCCAGCTCGCGAGCATGCTGGGCGCGGAGATCTACGCGTCCGTCGGCAGCGCGGAGAAGAAGGCGTTCCTGACGCAGACGTACGGCGTGCCCGCGCACCGCATCTTCTACTCGCGCGACGCCGTCGGCTTCGCGGCCGCGGTGCGCGCCGCCACGGCGGACGAGGAGAACGCCGGGAAAGGCGGCGTCGATGTGGTTGTCAACAGCCTCGCGGGCGAGTTCCTGCGCGAGTCGTGGGCGTGCCTCGCGCCCTTCGGCCGCTTCGTCGAGATCGGGAAGAGGGACGTCACGGCCAACGCGGCGCTCGAGATGGGCGCGTTTGCCGAGTGCAGGAGCTTCGCTGCGCTGGATTTGACGCTGCTGGCGAGCGAGAGGCCCAAGGCTATGGCGCGCGTGCTGGAGGCCGTCATGCGCCTGCTCGAGTTTGGCGTCGTCAAGCCCGTGGCGCCGGTCGAGGTCGTGGGCGTCGGCGAGGTCGAGGCCGCGTGGAGGAGGTTGCAGAGCGGGAAGACGATGGGGAAGGTCGTTGTTGTGCCCAAGGCGGGCGAGAAGGTTAAGGTGAGTGGTGGCTCTGTGTGTAGTGTGTGGTTTACTCACGGGGATGGGCTGGCTGACTTTTTTCTCTTCTTCGCAGGCTACGCATCCGCGCACGAGAGACTTGTTCCGCCCCGATGCCACCTACCTCATCGTCGGCGGCACCGGCGGTCTGGGCCGCAGCATGGCGAAGTGGATGGCGCAGAAGGGGGCGCGCAACGTCGTCTTGCTGTCCCGCAGCGGGAAGACGGACGGCAAGGTCGGCCAGTTGATCGAGAGCGTGCGGCAGTCGATGGACGCGAACGTCGTCGTCCGCGCGTGCGACGTCGCCGACGAGGCGAGCGTGCGGGCGCTGGTTGAGGACTGCAAGGGCAGCATGCCGCCCATCCGCGGCGTCATCCACGCGGCCATGGTGTTGAAGGTAAGTCCCATTTCCCCGCTCCTCTTTCTCACCGTTCGACTGCTAACCACCACCACCACAGGACGTCCTCTTCGAAAACATGACCTTCGACGACTACCACACCGTCACCACCTCCAAGGTCGCGGGCGCGTGGAACATGCACAACGCGCTCCTCGACGCGCCCCTCGACTTCTTCGTCGCCATCTCGTCCGTCGCGGCCATCGTCGGCAACCGCGGGCAGGCGGCCTACGCGGCCGCCAACGCCTTCCTCGACGCGCTCGTGCGCCACCGCCGCGACGCCCTCGGCCTGCCCGCCGCCGCCATCGACCTCACCGCCGTCTCCGACGTCGGCTACCTCGCCGACTCGGCCGACGCCGACCGCCGCCGCGAGGTCCTCGCCAACATCGGCGGCGACACGCTCGTCGAGGCCGAGGTCCTCGCGCTGCTGGCCGCCGCGGTGGCCGGCGACGCGGGCCGCAACTGCGACGGGCATTGTCTCACCGGCCTGCGCTTCCCGACGGCATCGTCACCCGCATCGCCGGATGATGCTGGCGATGCTGCGGCGCCCCCGCAGCCCCCCCAGCTCCCCTTCTACGCCGCCGACGCCAAGTTCAGCGTCCTCCGCAAAGCCGCGCTCGCCCTGTCGTCGTCCAACGGCCTCGACGACGGGTCGTCGAACAAAGACAAGCCCGTCCCCCTCGCCGTCTCGCTTGCTCGTGCAGCGAGCGCCGACGCCGCCGTCGACCTCGTCGCCCGCGCGCTGCTCGAGAAGCTGTCGGCCATCCTGACCGTCCCGCTCGAGGACATGGATGCGGATGCGGAGAGGAGCGTCACCACGTACGGGCTGGATTCGCTGAATGCGATTGAGCTGCGCAATTGGATCGCGAGGGAGGTGAGGGGTGTGAATCTGCAGGTCTTGGAGCTGTTGACGAGTGGGAGTGTGAGGGCGTTGGCTGGGGTGGTGGTTAGGAGGGCGGGGATTGGGAAGGTGGAGGAGTGATGGGGTGAGTGGTGGCTTTGTGAGGTTTTCGATATATCCGGGGTCTGCGTTTTCGGGTTGGTTTTATTTGTTTTTTCTCGCTTTCTTTTCTCTCTTTCGGTTTTTCTTGTACATGTTTTTCTTGTACATCGTTGTTATTTGGTTAGAGGGTCTTTAGAAATGCTTCGAATCTTGCTTCCTTGCTTGACGTTCGTTGTTGCCTCGGCAGATACACTGTGCTCTTCTTACGTGGGTAGGTGGTTTCGTCAGGTAACTTGACGAATGTTGTCTTCGTTAAGGACTTACATCTATGGCTGAACGTTGAACTTGTCTACTTGTGTAAGGAGGATGTAATATGCCCATGGGAAATGTGGGAGGGCTGCCTCTGCACGCCGCTGGATGGCCTAGTCCCTTTTGCATGTGCTCCAAGCGACGCTAGCCGTCTACCATCTCTTCTCACCGCCGATGGCTATCCAGAACACACTGGAATCCCTGATAGAGGATCAATGCATCCATTCCAATATCACCTGGCTATTGCACTTGCTTTTGACCATCTTCCATGACACAAAGGCGTCGTCATACACATGTTGGCTGCCAGAGCGGAACAAAGCGCGCTGACCGCCACGAACAAGCACTAAAACCCTGTTCCCCAGGGTCCACGATCAACGATTTAACGCGACAGCCAATCGTGTCTTTTACACGCCCCAGCTTCGGGCCGTCGGGACGTGGCGCACCTGTCAGATGAGAAAAGGGGGGCGGCAGGAAGATAGGTCTGTGGCAGCTGGTGCAGATCGATGCGTATGAAGCAAGCGTGGCAAGCCACATGTGGGGGGCGCCGGGTGGACGTCCAGTGTTGCGGGATTTCGGCAACCGGCTACGAGTACTTTGCTGCTTATACCGGTCCCTTGTGGCGATCGCCCGACAGGTACCGGAGCTACGGTTACTCGAGGCCGCTCGGGAGGGGAGCTGAGGTGGCAGGTTGCCACTAGCTTCGAGATCGAGACGGCGTCGCTGCTAGTGGTGTCCGCGCCACGGGACGGGGACGGGTTCCGTCGGAGCCGGGCCGGACTACCGCGAAGGGGGCGGATATCTTAGGACTATGTGGGCGAGGTTGAGGTTGGCCGCCGACTCTTTACTTGCGCCCTTTGTGCTTCTCTCAGCTCTCCCATCACGCCATGTTGATGGATCTCCGATACAGGAAAAAGACACCACATCATTGGCCAGAGCATGTAGAGGCGAGAGCCGCGTACCCTGGCAGCTGATCCCACCGACGCCAACCTACTTTGCCAGCGGAACATTTCCGTATGGAAGTCCGCGGACCTACCTCCGGCGATTAGCGTGCCACACTATTGCCTCTCCACACCCCCTCTTCGTTGCTTTGCGTCTGTTTCATCTCCGTGCCTGCTTTTTTATCGCGCCAACGCTGCCCGCCCGTCACGTCCGTCATCAGCCCGTGGCCCATCATCGACGTTGGCCGATCCACGACAGGGAAAACGAACCGGGAAACTAATTAGCTGCTCGCTACGATAATATCGCCCGGACCCTTCGCCCAACTTTACTACTACTGTAAACCACCTCTCTTCCGTCATCTATTCTTCTGTTTCTCTCTCCCTCTCTCTCCCCTCTTTCTTTCCTCCCCAGATCCAGAACCGACATCCGATCTCCAACACCTCGTCCCCCCCAATCGGTCGGCGCGACACACACACAAACATCACTCCACCCCCGCAATCATGCCGTCAAAACGCCAAGCGGCAGCCGCATCCGCCACCTCCGCCACCACGACCACCACGACCACAAATAAGGCCGCGGCCGACCCACCACCACCACCACCACCATCCGACGTCACCGCCGACGACGCCGCGGTCCGCAAGCGCAAGCAAAACCGGCTCTCGCAGCAATGCCTGCGCGAGAAGCGGTCCGCCGGCGTCGCGAACCAGTCGTTCTTCGAGCGGCTGGCGGCCGACATCCGGCGGCTGCGCGAGGTGTGCGAGAAGCAGCAGCAGCAGCAGCAAGAGGGAGTGCGGCGGGGGCCCGATCGTGACGTGGGGAGTGGGGATGTGGACGGGCAGCAGCACGAGGTCGATGTGGTGGCAGAGTTGGTGCGGATCAATGAGGGCTTGATCGAGGAGAATCGGTGCTTGAGGGAGGCGGTGCTCAGGATGCGGAAGAAGCTGTTGAGCTTGAGTGGGCAGGCGAGTGCGGCGGCTGGTGAGTGCCACGGCTCTTTGGGGTCGATTTTCTTTCTCTCTCTCTCCTTTTCCTCTGTCCTCTATATTTGGGGGGAAAGGGGAGGGCAACACGACACGGAGAGGGAATACTGACGTGCATGTACAGAGGATCCAGTGTTCCAGAAGCTCCTGGGCAAGGAGTCCGAGGCTGCTGATGCCGCGCCCAACAAGCGACGGAAGTGCTCGTCCAGTGCCGGATCCGGCTCGGCATCGGGTCGGGCTGTCGGATCTGTGTCTTCGGATGCGGACGATCAGCCGGATCGCGTCGAACCCATCCGAATCGACGAGGGGGAGATCTTCGCGAACCTCCAGGGCGAGCCGTCCGGCTCCTTCAACCCCCTTTCGTCGGGTAGCTTTGACCAGCGCCTCGTCGTCCCCACCACGTCCGGAAGCCACCAACCGCATTCGCTGCACGTCTTCCCGCCCCCGCAGCACACGACCGCCGCGGAGATGTGCTCGGACTTCACGGCTACGGCCGGCGGGCCGAACCAGGACTTCCACGCCGCGCCGAACTTCTCCTTCACCAACCTTCCGCAGATTTCGCTGACGAACACGGCCATCTTGGACGCGTGGGTGAGCCGGTCGTACGCCAATTCGATCGCCCAGAAGATCGAGAACGTGTGCGTGCAGTACGCCCTGAAGTCGCGGGCCTGCAGGCTCGACGTGGGAGCCGGCCTCAAGCCCGGCCCCGTGTTCCACCAGTTCGACGAGAGGGCCATGGTCGAGCGCCTCGCCGACATCGCCGTGCACATGATCTTCGACGACACCGGGCTGGGAAGATTCATCAACACGCTCGAGGTAAGCACATGCCCTTCCCGCCGGTCGAACCGCCCGCCCGACACCACAGACAGCTGACGACCAACCACGCAGGGCGCAAGGGATTTCCTCCGCTCGGTGCTCACCTGCCGCATCATGCTGGGCTGCGCCAAGCCGCACGACCTAGCCGACGACCTGGACGCGGTGGACGCGGACGCGGCGCCGTGGATGACGGCGGCGACGATGATGGGCAGCACGCGGCCGCTGATCGTGGACCTGATCGCGTGGCCGTCGCTGCGCGACCAGATGGTGTTCCACTCCAGCTTCTACGACCTCGACGAGATGACCGAGGACGTCGTCAACTACACCGTCGTCGACCTGCCCGGCCAGAACCTCGCCCTGCAGATGTACAGCACCCCGCCCAACCCCTTCCCCACCGCCTGCCGGCCCCCCTCGTCCGCCGGAGGGTACGATGGCGTCAGGCCGTACAGGTTCTCCGAGCAGGAGTTCACGCATAAGGTGCTGCAGGTACCTAATCGCGATCTGCTCGATATCGTCGCGAGGCGCATGGAGGCGCCGCCGCCGGCGGCGTGCGGTGGGCCTGCTGGCGGTGGCGGTGGCGGCGGTGGTTGTGGTGGTGGCGGCGGTGCTGGTGGATGTCCCGCGGGACATGTGCATTCGGATCTTTTGGGGTCGGTCGTGGGCGTCGAGTGCATGCCCGCCAAGACGGAGACGACGAGAAGGTTCAAGGGGTATAAGCTCAGCGGCGCCTTTTTCAAGAAATACCCGTTCTTGCAGTGCTCGTCGTGTAAGTTTCTCATCACCCCCTCCCTCCTTGGACGTGTGTGTTTTGTGTGTGGAGAAGGTGTGGGAGAATGGAAAACTGACAGTTCAACAGTGTCGTCCCCGTATCCCATCTTGCCGTCCTCGAAGGTGCCGACGTATTGAGAGGATGTCATCGTAATGTAGTCGAATAATACTCCGTAACACTACGCCGTTGTTGTAGGTAGAAAGTGCTCTTTGTGATGTTAAGAAATCGAGGAAGCTTTCGGCGAACAGGGAGATCCCTGGAATTCTAAAGCTTGTTTCCACCTGAACACGTGTGCTCCAGATTCGATGCTCTGTCAAATCGGTGTCTCCTTTCGGCGAGAAATACATCAGCCGTGGCTGGGGATACACCGCCGGCCATGACATCGATCATAGTGTACAGGGCTCAGCGAAAGACACTTTAATAGCTAGAAGCATGTGCAGCTTTAGTAAAGTGTTAATAGTCATCAATCATAATTTCAGCCTGCACACTACTGTTGCTTTGCAAAGATCACAGCGCTGCACTGAAGTTGCGGTGCGTATAAGCGTCCCACAACTATGCAGCTGAATTGACAACATCAAGGAAAGCGGTGTCCTCTGTAGGTCTGCACAAGCTTCGGATTTCCCTGATCCGTTCCTTTCTCGTTACTATCCTTCGGGAAGTTCGAACGCAACAGGCAGAAGAGTTCCGCGTCCAGCATGCCTGATCAGCCGACGGAATCAATCTTATGGCACTCATACTCCTGGCTTCGTGATTCCAGACCCGGAAGGTACAGGCGCGCTCTTCAGTCTGGGTCGATATTTCAAGTAAAGCAAGGCTCTCGCCGTATTCCATGCGAGGAATCTTCTCCCATGCCGTCGACTCCCAATTCCTGCATCCCAGCTCTTCATGGGTCTGATGCTGCAAGTTGAAGGTGTCGTTGCTCACCCACTCCAAAGAGAGCGAATTGGTCTCCCTCGTTGCGGCGTTCAAAGAATCGTACAATAGACTTCATCGTGTAAGCGATGATGATGATGAGGCCGCCGACGCCGAAGATGATGGAAAGGCCGAGCGCGTTGAACGATGTGAACCTCGTGTTGTTAATATTCCGCCCAAGTCAAACATTAATCCACAGTCACTACAAGGATCAAGCACATCAACGGAACTCACTTGGCTTCGATATCTTTTGCGGCTTTCAGTTTCATTGTTTTGCGGCCGTCTCGCCAGGTCTGAAGTGACTCCGCTCAAAGGCCCTTGTGCGGCATCGACCCTAGCCCGCTGGGCGCCTGCGAAGCGCGTAGCGAACCAACTCCTCGTTTCTCTTTTCCATTGATCGTCGGGCAGAATAGGTTGAAATGCAGTGTAAAGCGGCAAGCGGGACAACAAAATCGATGCTTGTAGGCGATCAGCTATTTCTCCCACAAGTGGGAACTCCGAGTCCCATGACATCGACGGTCCAGTGAAAGGCTTTTCCGCTAGCTTTTAAGATGCCAGAGTTTTTGAGGAGTCTTCCAACGATCCAGAGTATCCGGAAAAGAGTCCAAGTCCGTCTTTGGAGATTTTCTGACGCTCTGCATTGCACCACTGATGCTTCCCTGCACAAGCGAGAACACTGACGGGTTCGTTGGCGAGATAGACGGACATATCGTCTTTTGGCCAACCAGGGTCCGCAGGTATGGTGTTAATATACCTATGCGCCGAGTACCATGGGTCGTTTACCTCTTTCGAGGTGTAGAGGATGCCATTTGCAAGATGTCAACGTTTAAGTGAGGTCAGATAAGAAAGTCTGAATTTCCGCTTGTCTCTATGAGAGAGATATAAGAGTGCCTTTCTATACATGACTTGAAGTAATCAACCGAGGACGTAAGGTATGATGATGCTTTCCGTAACTTCCGGTAGAAAATGCCTGGGAAATAAGGGGAGACTGTTTGACAACACCCAACACCGTATCCCAGATTGCCCCGGCCATGTTCGCTACAATTAAATCCAGCGGGAATGTTTCGACTTCCTAGCCGGCCAATTCTGTGATGCTTGGAGCGAGCCAAAGTCAGCTAACCAGGTCAAACATACTACGGAAGCTCGACTCACCCATATTTAAACAATGCAGCACTTGGCCTCGGCACTCTGAGTAGGGCAGTTCTTAATGCCACGGTCGCGAGTGGAGCAGTACTTGATCCACGTGAAGGTATAAGGCTTGGGGCAAACGCCGGCGGGGTAGCCCGGCTGCACGTCGATGCAGGCGTTGGCGTTGACATCCGGCGCGGGCGCGGGAGCCGCCAAGGCGGTGACGGCGAAGAAGATGGTGGTAAGGACGGCGGAGGTCTTCATTTTTGTAGCGAATGAAAGGAGTGGATTTGAGGTGGGGTGCTGAAGAAAGCGATCGTCGCGCAGCTCTTTATGTGAACTCGCAAAATAGTCTAATCTTAAGTAACATCCGCCATGCTGCTACTAGGCTGCCGCTATGGTAGGTAATGATACGCTCGTGCCTTCCAGAGTCATACATGGCTCGCCTAAATATAGATGTACTAGTCGCATTTTACAAAAGTATGCGTATACTGCAGACGATCTTCTCTTTAAAGAATACATCCTACTATCGTTTCCTTACACACCTAGAAGGCATAATGGGTAAACGGGTGTGCAGACTATAGTGCAGAAGTTGCAATGTCCAACAACGAGAACGGCGGCAACTATCGCGTCGAACGTCGTAAAGGTCCGTACTGTTTACTTTCTTAGTCGGCCTTGGCCACGTTTTTCTGAATACCGAAATACGAGAAAAATGTTATTAATACGAGAATGCTGCGTAGACATGACTCGTGCGCGCGCTCTCTCTCTCTCCAGCTCTCAGAACGATCGAATTTCCAGAGTAGGCTACGATGGTCTCACCTTGCGGAAATGCAGGAGTGTCGTTGGCCTGGTGTTAAGCCATGGGGCTACCACAAGAAGTGCCGCAGGGCTTTTGCTGCAAATCCATCTTCGAGTCAGTGTTTATCGCTTGACGATAATGGCCCAGACGCCGGGTCGACAAGCCACTCAGGAGAGCAACACACGACACCGGCGGCGACACTATGATGCCCAGGCGCAAGAAACTTTCCTTGGACTGCGAGATTCGGTCATGCTAGCCTCTCGTGAAACAGTACTGTAGTAGAGCCGCAACAACAGAGCGGCCATGCCAGAGCGCGAGGACCAACAAGACGCCACTTGCACCATGCAAGAGAGCGTCCGCAGCCAACCGCCACGCAATGCCCTGCATCCAGCCACACGATGCATGCACGCAGTCCCGTCACGAGACACCTTCCTCCACCATAGCACGGCGACCGACTGGCCCGTGGAACACGTTCACGCCGGTACGACCACTACTCACAAGTAAAACAAACACCAAACGGATGCCCCGCGCGCGGCCCCGTGCACTACGCAGCTGGGGTGCAAGGGCGTGGGAACCAATTCCTCACCTTCCCCGTGCCCGAACCAAGTCTGGATAGATCCTTGTGACAGCTTCCACGCCGGCCGGCATGCTGCTGCGCGGAGGCGCTGTGAGCACGCCCCTCGTTGTCTATGTAGACGCGGATTGCCATCGGACGGACACACACACCCGCCGCAAGCCGCAGAGAACGTCGCGTGGCTGCGACCAGCAGCTTCATCGCATCGCCGGCGAACCTTTTCTCTCTGTGAGGCCCGTGTATGTACGCGATGACGACCGAAGAAGACCGGACGGATAGGGGTACGGCGATCTGTTTTTCACCCGCATCGACATCAAGCCATAAGTTGCCAAAATAAAAGGGGGAGGGGGGAGGGCGCACTGTAAGCCTCTAGCCCGCTGTGCGATACATCGGTGGTGGCCCATGTTGAAGACGCAATGAGGTAGGTGGTCTTGCACGCTGTCTGTCTGTAGCATCGCAACATCATCCATCATGTGTGCTTCGGAGCAATCCCACGTCGTAGTCAAAAAGCAGACAGAGACCTGCGCGCACGTATGGTGAACCAGTCCCCGTCCGTCCCGGTCCATGCATATACAGCGCACGCTGTATGTAGGGCTCCCAGTCAATCTGAGAATTGGTCAATCTAAACCAATCTCAAATTGGAATCTAAGATTTCATTTTACTTACCCAATTTGGGGGCTAAATTAACAAACCAATTTCATCCCCAAAAGTAGCTAATTAATTCAATTAATCTAGTACTAAAACACACCGCCATAACGATAGATAGCCTTGCTAGACCATAGAGAACGTTATTTTAATGCGAAAGTACGTCGAATTAATTATCTTTAAAATACGTGTGATGGTTAGAATCGTAAGATAATTTTATATAGTGTTAAGCCGAATAACGTTCTTCCGCCCGGAGCTAAGCCTATTCTGGCAAACGCTCCCACGGGCCACGGCGGCGGCGGCGATGGCGGCGGAGGCGGAGGCAGATTTAACACCACGGCGGCGGCGGTAGTAGTAGAAGCGGTAGCGGCGGTTTAATAGCACGTATCACGCTAAGGATCGTGATACTAGTAGATGGCGGCGATAGCGGCGGCGGCGAGGGTGCAAAACTTAACACCACGCCAAGAATCGTAACCCAATTACCTAGTTAAATTGCAATTAAACTAATCTTAAATTGCCAAAGTCTTGGCAAGTTAATTCGTCACTAAATTACTTGCAAACTAGGACTTCAAATGGCTTGAATTAATTGAATTGATTAACTGGAAGCCCTGGCTGTATGTACTGTACATACCTGCGAGGCTGTGCCACCAGCCAAAAAAAAAATAAAAAATAAAACATCAGACAAAGCCTCGGGAGAGGAGGCGTACAGCGGCAATCGCGCAAGATGTCGTGATTGGCAGGTCCATGCATGTAACCAACTACTCCGGAGGTCGGTCCGCAATAACATCAAGCCGGCAGTGATGTGCGTTCGGCAGCCTTACAACCAAGGCCACGAATGTCTTTTGGGGGGCGAAAACACGTGTCTCACGCAGCAAGAGAAAACCGGAGATGTAAGGAAAGAAAACAAAAATGGGGGGAGTATCTGAAATTGGGCCATGTCAGGGAGGTCGTCGGAAGGGTCAGGGACTTCAACAAAGATTTTCGGGCGAAGATGATTTCTTATAGTGAGCTTCAGGAAAATATGAGGGCTGGCTGGAGATAGTCCTGGAGTGCAAAGCTCCTCAGGCGATCATCCGAAGGTAGTGTTGTGTGATGGATGGAGGGCACTGGTCCGGATCAAGGGAAATTGTCCAAGTAGTCCAGCAACCATGCAATGAAGAGAAAACCCACATGATCTACACCGTGTGAGACATCAAGCCAACCACGCATCCACAATCCCTCTCAACCCCTCCGCCATCCAGTCCTCATCAATACCGCTCTCCGCATCGAACCCATGATCCCCATCCCTCAGCGCCAACCGAAACCCCAACCCGGGATCGACCTCCCCCACCACCCGCTCCAACTCCAGACTCCCCTCAACCGGCACCACCGAATCCGCCCTGCCATGCCACACAAACACGCCACCCCTCGGAAACCTCTCCCCCCGCCTCCCCAACCTCTCCAACACAAACAACTCCTCCCTCTCCCCGGGAAAAAACTCCCTACAGAACCCATCCTGCGTCATAGCCAGCATGAGGGCCGCCCTCTCGAACCGCGCATCCTCCGACACGACGGGCGGCAGCTCCCCGCTGCGCACCTTCTCGCGGTGCCCGTCGACGAGGCTGCGCGGGAACAGCGCCGCGCAGTCGTCGAGGCCGAGCATGGGCTTCGCGTACGCCTGCGTGAAGTGCGCGCTCTTGGCGTCCACGAGCGGGTACGCGGCGGCGACGGCGCGGATCTCGCGCGCGTGCGACAGGCCGTGCATCAGCGCGAGGTAGCCGCCCGCGCTGTCGCCGGCGCACAGGATGCGGGACGTGTCGACGGCGACGGCGTTGGAGGTACTGCTCGCGATGAAGGACGGCAGCGAGGCGTGCAGCCACGCCCAGTGGTCCTCGATGTCGGCCAGGATGTCGTCGACGGAGCATTCGGGTAGTAGTCGGTAGTTGGGCGAGACGATGACGGCGCCGTGGCGCGCGGCGAGCTGCAGGTGCCACGGCGCGAAGAAGTCGGGGAACAGGCTGGAGCTGGCGATGAGGCCGCCGCCGTGGAAGCGGAGGAGGATCGGGCGTGGCGCGGTGGGGGCGGGGGTTGGTGGGGATAGGAGGTGGGATGGGATGAGGATGTCGGTCGTGAGCGCGTGCGAGGAGACGGTCTTGTAGGTTGCGCGGAAGATGCGGAAGTCGTCGAAACGGGAGAGGTCGTCCGGGTTGAATTGGGGTGACATTTTTTTTAAGGAGGTGAGCGGGTGTAGGGTTATATGTTGTTTTAGGGGTATGGGACAGTCTATTGACGCGACGGAGTTTTTACACTTGTACATGTATGTACTTATCCCATCGGCTCAGTTTGGATAGCAGGTGACTAAGTGATTGGCGTGATTACTAATTATCTACTCTTGCTCCAAAGTACCAGCCAGAATTATCTAGGTAATGGGAAAGGAAAAACTAATGAATACAGACGATTAGCAATATAACGTGGGAAAGGAACCAGAAGCGAACGGAACTTACCAATCACCGCGTCTGTTGCGCAGTATCAATTTCTCTTTCTTTGTTTTGAGAACGACGCAATGAGAAGCTACGTCCTCAAGAGACATGCCATTCTACCAATGCAACGCTGCACAACCTTCTTCCTGCAGCACACTTTTCCGGTTTTCAAATCGCCAGCGACGAGTATGACACCACCATTAACGGTGAAGGTACCCGCGACAGCCCAGTTGACTTGACCATATTCTCTCAACTCGACAAATGAAGCGACTAGACAGTCTAGAAGAAGACTCCCATCACATACGAGTAAAATACTGGTCAGAGAACGTGGGGGCAGACCGTCGACTGCGGCACCACCCAGCCGTGAGGGCTGTGGCACAGGCGATTACAGCCGCAGCCTCAACAACAACTCCAGCACCCGTCGTTGTAGGCAAATACGTTCTTCGAGAGGCCCAGATTGGCAAAGGATATGTCAAGCTTGGTGAAAGCTGTGAAAACGGCTCAATGTGATTGAGAAAGAAGAAGCAAAAGGTGGGACGGACTACTTGTAATCAACAATACCTCGGAGCCCAGAGCCCATGGGAAAAGCTGGCCCAGCGATGAAACCGAGCAGCTCCATTTCTCTTCCTGCCTTCCACACCACCACGACGGACGAAAAAAAAAAAACATCACTCCGCACAAATTTAACAGAGGGTTGTTTGGTGGCCAACCTGGCCGAGGCATTTCAAACACCCACCTACTTTTCCCCGTCAATGTCTTAATCGTAGACAAAGTTACTTACATTGGACATCGATTCGGCCTAGGTAGTCTTCTTGCGGGGCCGGGGGCGCGGCGGCGGCAAAGTCCGTACGTACGACGGACGATCAGGCGTGCAACACACACACGCACTCGAGTCATGTCCGAGCCACGGTTTCCGATCGGCAGGGATAACGACGCGATAACAAAAAGGAAAAAGGATTGGCACAAAAGCTTGATCAAAGGCTTAATTTCCCCTCTCGCCTCGCCTCGCCTGGCCTCATCCCCCCGGAGAAGCCGGTTTGTGTGTGTGTGTGCGTGTGTCTAACCGGTCGGATAGGCAAGCCGCGGTCGGGGATTGTTGTTCTGGATGACAACAACAACGAGGCGGCAAGTACGTATGCTCGATCCCCCTCCCCCCTGCATGGTACGAGAGCGAGCTTTGTGGAGCGCAAGACCTCGTCACCGCAATCCCCACCACCCCTTTGCATGTGAAAAGGCTTAGTTATCGTAAGTATCCTATTGGGGGGAAGAGGAGGAGGGTCGCGACACGACAAGAGATCAGTCATGTGGGGTAGGTAGCGTAGGTGAATAATTTCCCGCGCACAAGTTCTTTGTTGCCTGCCCCGGAGTCTGCCTTGCGATCGAAGAAGGCGCGCGCGTACGCATGCCTGTGTCACATCGCGTTTGACGGAAAGTAACGCCAGCGGCAACAGCCATTGGTGACGACGGCGGCGGCGGCATCTGCATGATCTATGTTTGATTAATTCCATGTCTACGTAATAATATTAAGCATACTCCTTCCCATGTGACGACGATGCCCGCCCGGCAGTAGATAGGTCTTTTCCGCAAAAAAAAAAAAAAAAAAAAGAGCAGTTCTTCCTTGCCCTCCTCCTACTCCGTCATTCTACCGACGGATAAAGTAGTAGTACTCCTAGAGCGCCGCCAAGATGATGAAGAAGGCTAAGTAACTCAGCATCCAGAGCAATAATAGCAACCGACCAGTCCCCGTCCGGTCCGGTCGGGCGACCGCAAACATCAACAACAGAGAGCGTTTCCACTCAGCTAGTCGTGTCCCCCTCGGCGCCCTTATTTCCCCCACCACCGCCCCCCCTTCTTCCCACCATCCTTCCCATTCTCCTCCTCCTTCTCCCGACTGCCCTCGTACCCCGGGAAATCCAACGGATAATGCGGGTCCACGGCGGCGAAAACCTCCCAGTCGACGCCCCTCTGCTTCTTCCACACGCTGCCGTCGTGCTGCATGACGTCCACATAACGCTCGGGCTTCCACGCCTGCACCTCGGCCCACGTGCGGATCATGCGGCGCCAGTAGCACGCCTCGGCGGCGGGCGTGAGGTAGCGGTCGCGGAACGTCGCCGCCGAGTTGCGCGCGATGCGGCGCGCCGCCGCCGGGTTGGCGCGGTAGAAGGCCACCTTCTCCTCGAGATCTGCCCAGTCGTTGCGGACGGCGATGTAGTTTTGCTCGGGCCCGTCGGCGACGAGCAGGTCGTAGTAGTGCGCGTGGTGCCGCAGCGGCTGGTGCACGATGGACGCCGACTCGCAGTTTTGCAGGTACCGCAGCCGCCCGCTCCACGCCACGCCTTCGGTGTGGATGGGGAATTGGTATTTGCAGAACTCGGCCATGTGCATGCGGTGCTCGCTCATCTTGCGCACGTCGGCCCACGATTCGTCCGGCGAGGAAGGCGTGGTGTTGGGGGTGGATGCCTTTTCGGATTCTTCGACGACGGAGAGGAGGGCCTCGCGCACGGCGTTGTTGGACGACCCGCGCCAGACGGCTTTGGGGATCTTGCTGTCGAAGGGCTGCTCCGTGTGGTGGAGGCGCTCGCGGAAGGAGACGTACGAGCCGAGGTCGGGGTTGGGGAACTGGCGATGCTGGTCAGCCTTGCAACGAGGGAAAGAGAGAAGAGTTACTCACAGCCCAGCCGTCAAAGTCCGGGGCGACCCAGGTCTTGAGGTTCTTCGTTGGCCGGTTCCAGCCCCACACGATGCGGTCGTCGGGCGCGTCCAGCGTCGGCGTGTCCTCGAGGTCGAGGATGAACTCGACGTTGGGGATGGTGCGCGGGTCCGGGACGGCGGCGATGGCGCGGTAGAGGTTGGCGAGCCCGGCGAGGCCGCGCATACGGTCGCATGCGCCCTTCATCTCGTCAATGATGTACATCTGTGGCAGTCTCGTTAGTGGCGCGGCACGGAAGAGAGTGAGGTATCGACGCTCACCTGCCCGCTGTGGATGAGGACATGGACCTGGGCATGGGGCCACGGCTTGCGCTCTTTGTAGATCTGGACGTGCATTGGCTTGACGGATTGAAGGCCAAGATGGTCACGGGCACGGTAAAGCTCGGTGTAGAGGTCTGGGAAAGCGACGTCACATTGCTCATCCGACAGGCCGAGATTCCTGGCGTCGCGGGCAGCATCGAAGCGCCATGTGGTGGTGCCCTGGCCCCAGAGCGGCTTCGACGATCCGGGTCTGGGGTAGCTTTCGGGCTCAGCCAGGCGACGAGGAAAGGTGCCGGAAAAGGCGAACAGCACGGCGAGGAGGACGAGGGCGCAGGTGAAGTAGAAGAGCAGCGAGCGGCGGCCCCGCATCCACACGGGGTTTGTTGACGGAGTCATGGCAGATACAGCGGACGAGGAGCAAGGCTGGGAGAATGGGCGAAGAGGAGAGGGCGGAGAGCAGGTGCATGTTAAGAGTTCGGTCAGCGTGCAGGGCGCAGGGATGCAATTGGCCGTGTCTTGGTTCTAAATCCAAGTCTGGATTTCGGCAGGCTGCATTCGCGCGGCTGGCCCAGGGCGGCGGAATCAGGCGGGTCGGGGCTTCCTAGGCTTAGGCAGGGGCGATAAGCCCACGGGCTGCGACGCTGTTGCTCGAAGGCTAAAGAGAACAAAGAACCGGGGACTGGGCGATGACGTGACCGGTGATCCTCGCTCTGACCGCCCATGACTTTCGAAGCAAGGTGCGTTTGAAGGGCCCGGTGGCTGAGGCATTCTGCTGTTCTGCGCGGTTTACCACTTCGATAGAGGCGCCACGTCCACTTGTGCGATCGACATGGTCTCAAAGTAACGTTCCAGCCTCTCCCTTGGATTCCAGCCCATGTGCGGCGGTCCCACGGAAACAAGCGTGCAGCATTTGCAGCAGCATCTTCGTATCCCACGCGGGAGGATTTCTCGCTGACGAGGGGCTCTGTATTGGGTGGTGGGGAGGATTGGGGGTGAGATGGTGTTCAGCTTTGGGCCAAGGCTTGTGCGGAGCTGACGTTGTTGTGCAACACACGGGCTGAAGATCTGGAGTTCTCCGAGCAGGCGTAACAATGATGTCTTGCGCTGGATGTGGAGGTGAGAACAAACGCAACGCCGGGCAGCGGCGGCCCGCACCGACAGCAAACGGATGGGACGGGAGGTGGGAGCGAAAATAGGTAGCGCTTACGGAGAGCTGGAGTGCCCAGGCGCGTCGACAGATGAATGCGCCGGTGGACCTGCAGGCTGGGGCGTAAGCATTGATCTACCCGCGCCTACTCGAGCCCGGTGCATGTCCAATCATAGACACGTGGATGCCGCTCACCAATGGCCGCGTAAGACGTGTGCGACGGGGCTGATCGCTGCCGCGCGCGGGGGCTGTGCATTCAGGCTTTTTGCTGATGAAGCCGGCGGGCGGTGCAAGGGGAGGTTGCGGGGACGAGGACCGACTACGGTGCAGATTGGCCTTGTCGGGCGCAGCTTGGCGGATGAGATCATCGCAGCCAAGCGAGAAGCGAACAGCGGAATGAATTAAACAACAAACGTCGCCGCATCCCGCAACACATGGTGCTGCGGCAACAAGCCCGCCACCCGCAAGCCGATCCCCCGCTCCTGCAGCACTTGGCGCATCTCCCCCACCTGTCCACTCTCCATCACAACAACGCAGCTCTCCAATTCCACAAGCTCGAGCGTGGCTGCGTGTGCCAGCACCAGCTCCCTCAAGTCCCGGAAAGTCATCTGACAGCATGTCAAAACCAGCTCCTTCAGCCTCGGCAGCTGCATCCCGCCTCCCACCAGTCCCTGGACCACTTCGCGTCGTGAATCCGGCCCCGATGATATCGCCAGCTTTTCAACACTCGGTGCCGCCGCACTCAGCAACGCGCGCATGTAGCGAAACATTGAAGCATGCCTGCTCGCTTCTTTTACTGATGGCCTGTTAGTCTCCATGTTTTGGGAAAAAGGACTCCCACACTCACAATCCGGGACATTCATCACTCCGATATCAAGGCTCTTCAACCAAGGCATCGCGTCCAGCTCGCACGACGGCGGACACGCTTCAGTCGGAGGAGGCTCCAGCACCGCCTTGACCCCCTCCGAGGACATCAACTCCCTGACGACGAGTTCCGGCACATGCGTCCCCCCGGCCCTCAACGCAGCCACCACGCTCCTGAAGGGCCACGACGACATCGGACACCAAGCGCGGAAGGACTGACCGCCGTCGCCGTCGCCGTCGGCAACGCCCACCGGAAACCCCCGAAGCTCGATGCGCCGCAGCTTCTGCAGGTTCCGGAACATCTCCGCCAGGAGCCGGACGTGCATTTCCGAGCACCCGTCCACGACGTCTCTCTCGATCCGGACCGGGCAGTCTGCCAGCCCCGGGTACGCCCGACACTCGTGCTCCAGGCCGGAGCAGCCGTGCGTGTCCGCAACGAGGAATCGGCCGTCGACGCGGATTGTCGATATCCGCCGGGCGACCTCGCGGTTCCGCGTGACGGGCAGGAACGAGCGCAGCCCGGTTTCCGTGAGCCGGATGTGCTTGTCTAGCGGCATGTGTTGCGCGATGGCGTAGGATGAGGCCTGTGCCAGCTTGTGGTATGCCAAGCGAAACGCTCTCAGGTCTTTCAGCTGGAGATGGTTGGTTATTCCGACGACAAGCTCTTCCGGCAACGACAGGATCGAGGCGGCAGTCGGCGCGGGCTTGGTTTCAGGGGCCCCGATGTCCCTTTTGTAGCCCGGCTCGCTCGGGCCGGGGGTAGTGCGGGCATAGTCGGCCACCCTCAACTCCTCGAACGAATCGTCCTGATACGGGGCTTGGAAGACGATGCTCTGGTACTGCTCCCAGTGGTGGTAGGTGCTGTCCAACCTCTCTTCGCGGAAGAGCGGGACGAAGTCGACGCCGGCGGTACCGCTGGCGGCCTTGGAAACCCATGGCTGCGAATCAATCGTGTAGAAGCACGGGAATCGTGACAGCAAACTTGCTCTCGCAGCTGGCGAACGCGGCATGGCGCGGCAAATGGTGAATTGGACCCTCGAAGTGTTGGATATTGAGACTTTGTGAGTGGATGCGAACTAATATATAGCGAGAAGAATGGCCGTCGCGCTGCAGGAGTTAAAGTGGCGCCCGTTAGGCAGCACAAGGCACCAGCCAGGAGCCGAGCCAGTGGCGCGTCCGTGCTCGGCGAATCTACATCCAACACCATCAACTATCAATTTACAAGAATGGAAGAATAATGGGAGACTGAAGTGTTCTTTAGCATGCTTTGGTTTACCCAATGCTGAGAAGCGATTCGTGTAAGTGCGTCTGTGTGACTATCGGTCAACAAGTCAAAATATCTTCTCCAACTGCTACAATCTTTCCTTACGTCTCCCGGTCTGCCGAATGACATTTGTCATGGCTTCTTTTCACTGTGATAGCTGGTTGGAAAAGTCTCATTCACTGAGACATTTTCTCCACAGTCGGAGATGCATGCGGTCTCCGAGTCCGAAGCACAACCTCATCCGGCAGTGATGAAGATTGAATTCAGGCCGATACGCTTTCTGCTTTGTTCTCCATCTCGCACATATATCCCACTTCAACCGCATCCCGACCAGATCACGTCCCGCGGAGCTCTCTCCTGGTACTTCTCCACAAAGCGGACTCCTCACGACTGTTGGAGGTGAAGACCTGCCGCCCCCGGCTCGTCATGTCCCCCGTAGGACCACCACCACCTCCTCCTCCAGCCCCCAACCCAACCCCATCCCCAGAGTCCCGCGCCCCGCTCATCCTCCTCGGCAACATCATCCCCCAGATCTTCGCCACCGCCTTCGCCGTCGCCCGAATCCTGTCCAAGTCCTGGCTCGGCGGCGGCCGGCACACCTGGGGCGCCGACGACACGACACTCACGCTCTCGTGGCTCGCCTCGCTCGCGCTGACCACAACCGCCTGCCTGCAGACGCGCCACGGCGCGGGCCGGCACCTCGCGACGCTCGCGGCGTCCGACGTCGCGCCGGGCCTGCAGCTCGCCTATGCGACGCTGCTGCTGTACAACCTCGCGCTCGCCCTCACCAAGGTCAGCGCGTGCCTCTTGTACGCGCGCGTCTTCGCCGACCGCCGCAACCGCGCCCTCTGCGTCGCCGCGCTGTGCTTCGTCGCCGCCTACACGCTGCCGCTCGAGGCCGTGTCGGCCGCGCAGTGCCGCCCCGTCGCCGCCGTGTGGGGGAAGGGCGGGAGGTGCATCGATACGGTCCCCGCCTTCTACGCGAGCGCGGCGTGCAATGTGGTGGCGGACGTGTGGATCATCGCGCACGCGGTGCCGCGCGTGCTGCCGCTGCAGATTCCCCGGAGGCAGAAGGGGCTGCTGCTGTTCTTCTTGTCGCTGGGGTGGTTGTGAGTAGTTGGTCTGTCGGTCGACGGCCTTGCCCCCCTTCCTTCACTTCCCTTCCCTCCCTCTTTTGCAGAGAAGAGAGAGAGAAAAAAAAAGGACAACTGCTCGAGGCCGGATGATGGATCATGGGTAGGCTGACGGACAGGGCTGGCTGGGCCGAGCACTAGAACCATCATCGCCAGCATCATCCGCGTCGTGCGCATCTCGACCATCCTGCGCGAGCCGGACAAGACGTGGGTGTCGTACGACAGCAGCATCTGGTCCGCGGTCGAGGTCGACGTCGGGCTGGTCTGCGTGTCGGCGCCCGCGACGTGGAAGCTGGTCAAGAAAGTGGCGCCGGGGTTTGCAGAGGCCATGACGACCCGTCAGCATCATCCCTCGGATCGAAGAAGTAGTGGTGGTGGTGGTGGTGACGGCGGTAGTAACAACGAAGCGGCGAACGATGCTGCTGGTGGAACGCGGTGAGCATGGGCTTTCCAACTGTCTCTCTCGTATTCCTGTGATTTTTTTTACAATTCTTAATTTGTACAATCAATCAACGACAGCGGCGACGGCGTGAAGCAAAAACATTCGTCGTTGGACGGAACGGAAAACACAAACAACCTCATGCCGTAACCGAAAAAGAAGAGAAAAGTGAAGAAGAGAAGAGAAAAAAATCCAATGGTATCTCAAATTTCCCCATTGGGGGTGCGGCCGACGAAGCAAACCCTCCCCCCTCATCGTAGGAAGATTGTCCCGGAAAAGAAAGAAAGGATCCCAGAAAAAACCGTGAAACTCCCATCATATCCCGTCCGTTTTCCTTTCGTTTGATCCCTCCTCATTACATCAAACCGCATCACACTACGACTCGCAGATGATGTAAACAACTCACAGCGCGCCCACCCACCCACCACACAGCCCTCATCCCCGGGGGTCTCCCCAACTACTGCGCCACGAAGCCCTCGGGAAACGTCAAGGGGATATGCCTCGCGTGCACGACGGTGACCTCCTCGCCGCGCCTCTCCATGGCGCCCTCGACGCCGGTGCACGTCTTGACGAGGCCGGGCTTGACGACGGCGACCTTGCGCGGCTCCTCGTCGAGGCCGAGGTTCTGCGGGGTCCACACGTACGCGTAGCTGGCGGGCTGGGCGAAGACGAGGGCGCCCGCCGCGGCCGCCTCGTCGCAGATGGCGACGAGGTCGGCGCGCTGCTCGGGCGAGCCGGGGAAGGATTCCCACGGCGAGAAGGCGCCCGTGATGCGGTCGGCGATGGCGCGCACCGCCGACGTGCGCGACTGCTTGGCCAGCGGGTTGGACGTCGCTGCGTTGGCGGGCTGCAGGTACGCCGTCAGCACGCGCCAGTGCGCGAAGGCTTCGTCGAAGGCTGTTGTTTGTTTTTCTCCCGCGTTAGTCACAACCCATGAAAAAAAAAAAATTCCTCGCCGCCCCACCCCCGTGGTGTTTTTTTCTCCCCCGGGGATGGACGTATGGATGGATCGACCCAAAAGCAACGAAAAATCACTCACCAGCCCTCTCCTCCTCGCTCTTCCCCTCCCTCCCCTCCCTCCCCTCCCTCAACGCCTGCGGCAACCCCGTCATCCACGGCGGCAGCAGCGAGTTGCGGCCGCCCTCGTCCATCGTCATGGCCTGCTGCACCATGTACGCGATGCTGTGCCTGATGAGGCTCGTCGGCCGGCACACGAGGGGATTCGGCCGGTTGCTCTGCAACAAATCCGTCAATGACGACGGCAGGTGCGGCGTGCCGACGAGCATCAGGCACGCCTCGTGCGTCGCGTCCAGGTCTTCCGACGTCTTGTCGCGGTAGTACTTTTCGACGTACGCGTCGATGCCGTCGAAGACGCCCGAGACGGCCGCGCCGATGGCCGCGTCCGCCGCCGGCTTGGGCAGCGCCGCTTCGTACGCCGGCCGCGGCGGCGCGGCCGGCTCGGCCGGCGGCGCGTTGGTGGTGGAGGTGGAGGCGCGCTTTTCGTTGTTGTTGTCGTCGGTGCCGGGCGCGTCGCCGGTCGCGGGCTTGCGCGGGCCGAAGCAGGAGAAGAGGCCGGACATGGTTGGTTGGTGGTGGTGGTGTTGTTGTTTCGGGGCTCGCTGGTGGCCTGGGGAGCTCGTGCGGGTTGGCCAAGGGGATGGTGCGGTCGATGCTTTTTGCGGGGAGGGATTGGGGCTTCCTTCCACGGGCGGACAATGGTAGCTACTGTCTCAATGCAGTGGTGAGAAGGGGAGGGGGAAAAGAAGGAGAAAAGCCAGCAAAAAAACACGCTCCGGACGACGGACGTTGCACATGTTTTTCAATGCTTCGGGTCCAGGAGAGAAAAAGGATGCGCAGCTCGGCGTCCCGCTTCCCCGCGGCCGCACCTCGTTCCCAAGGGGGGCATGGGCCAGCGCCCGATAAGCTTCTAGCGCCGCTCCAGATGCAGATTGCGCCCTGAGTTAGCCCGTTTGCAGAGCAAGCGTATTGGTTTTTTAGTCATGTCCCGCCCATCATCTCTGGGCCCCGGCCTCCTTTGCGGCGCCCGCCCACGATCGCACACATCCCCATTTCACGTGGCCGGCCCCTCCCCATGCCACGCACGATGCCACCACGCGCGCGAAAGCCGAGCCATGGGTCCCGGAAACCTCCATTGCGCGCTCCGAAAGGGTCCTTACCCTGAAGCAGGCCGGGGCGGCACACGACAGCAGAGCTTTTCCCGGACGGCGTTGCTCGGTGAGAGTGGCCGCCACTCAATTTCGGGGGCCCGTCAAAACCGCCATGTCAATGGGCCGCAGGGACCAGCGATGCATAATTGACAGTGGGACCGCGTTATTCCGGAATCTCCTCCGATCGTCGCGTATCTCAAACGCACTGTCCCCCCCTGTCACAAGCATCTGCCTGCTGTTGTGCGTAACAAGCGCCCCGAAGCGGAGCGGACATGTGTACTCGACTACCTACTACTGTGACGGAGACGGTCGATCCGAGCGAAAAAAGTCAGACCGGTCCTGATTGTTGCTTCTCAGCTCTTCGGCGCCACGAAACTACCCACAATTAAGCAGCCGCTACACATTCGCCAATCAAGCCCTGCGTCCACTCGGCCAGAGAAACGGCACGGGCCCTTTCAAACGCCTCTCGCGCCCTTTGCAGAGTCGCGACGATGCGGTCCACGTCCACCATGTGTCCGGTCGAGTGGCGCAACGGCACGACGCGACTCAGGAACGAAAGCGCCGTCGTCAGCGGCATGCTGGAGTAGTCCTGGAAACTCTCGTCAGCCGGCGCCATCTCCCAATGACGTGTCTTCTCACTATGGTGTAGTGCAGGCTCTCCGCCAGAGCCTGCGAATCGAGTGCAGTCGTCAGCAGAATGAAGGCGGAATCGACTGCAAGGTCGACGGCGCGCAATGCCAGCTTCTCGGGCGCAGTGGCTCCGTCATGTATGATACCGGCATCGAGCACGCGGCCGTTGATATATCTACGCGGTCGTCAGCAAAGAATCGCTGGCAAGCTTCACGTCGCACGTACAGTCGAGCAAACGCATAAGGTATGTCCAGCCTGTTTCGGTCCTGCGGCTGCGAAAACGTCTGGTAGAGAGGATCGATGGAGTTGTGCACCCGGTGGAACCAGCCCTCGAGCGAAGCGTTGAACGACACCAGCCTAAGCTCACGCTGATGGTCCGCTAACTCGCCGATCGGAGTGTTTTTCGCATTGACTGCGCGCGCCCGTCAGCTGCCATCGGTCGAGCGGTTGATCGCATCTCACCAATGATCTCGAACAGCTCCAGGTACACCATGATGCGCTGATCGACGGGTCTGCTGTGCGGCGACCGCATAAGACCCCGGGCCTGCTCAGCGTGACTCTGGCTGTTATCAACCAGGTACGGACGTGATGAGGTATTGGCCCTGGGCTAAGATCAGAAGGGTGCGGTGCTGCCGGGATCCAACCAACGGGAACGTTACATGAGTTCGTAGGTCACGATGGAAAGCCATGTCCTCGCCCGCTCGATCTCGTCCCGATTCATGGTCCCCGCCTCCTTGGTCAGGCGCCGCGCGTCTTTGTGCAGCCCCATTTCGTAGGCGATCGTGATGGCGGTTCCCCACAGGCGATCGAACCGATACCACGCGCAGATCAGCATGACGGCCCTCAGCGCCAGCAGGCTAGGCGGAGGACCGAAGGCCATGGACGACGTCAGAGATCGCGCTTCGGCGAGACATCTCTGATGCAGCTCGCCCTCGGGGTCGGCGGCGCGCGCCCCAACGGCGCACACTACGGCGAGAAGGATGGGCTCCTGGCGGATGGCGTCCAGCGTCTCCGGAATGGCGTCGAAGGTGGCTATTGTGTCGTGGCATCGGGCAAGAAACCTGCGAGAGTGCCAGTCAGAAACGGCGGCCACCGATGTGGAGCGAGACTCGCTGACGTCTCAAACAACTGGACGCATTCGTCTTCAGTGATCCCCTCTCGGGCAACAGGGTCCCCGTGGGCGACGGATGGATTCGATGGAGTAGGATTGGGGGTAGGGCGTCGATCGGGGCTGTGGCCGTTTCGATTCGCAGCCGACTGCTGGCTGCTGTTGGCCAAGCCGGTCACGTCGCCCCGGAGGCCCTCCACCACGTCGGTGAGGCGAGCAAGCTGGCCCTCCAACCTCTCCAACCGCTCCGACCTGCGGCGGTCAGAACCATGACGACCGCCGTCAAGCTTTCGGACTCACGGCTGGGGCGACGCCTCGGGTCCGCCGGTGGCGGCCCGCGTTATGGCTCGCGGCTGCACGAAGTGACAGTCTGCGCCGCTGGCCCTGCACCTGTTGGGCGCCAATCAGCCGGCGGCCCTCTGGCAACAAGACGATCTACACGAACCGCTCGCACGGAATGCTGGCCGGCCCCGCGCATTTGACTCTGGTGGGCTCTAGCCATCAGCCACAATCCTCCGACCCGGAGCAGGGCACCCGCACGCACTTCAACCGGCGACACCTCAAACACGCGGCAAGGGAGCTGGACCACGCCCCGCTGTCAGCAAAAGCACCATCGACACGCTAGGCAGGGCCGGGCGGACGGACCGAGGGTTCAGATCGGACATGGCGATCGAGCGTGGGCGGCAGCAGGGAAGGGTTGCAGGCGGAGCGTGGAGGGGACAGCTGCCGTCGGTTTTATGGCAGCCGGGCCGGCGGCCGCTAGCCAGGTACCTACATACACGCACCTCTCATTGGCCCGCCTACCTACCGCCTACCCGCGCGCTCCATCGCGTCCTCCCACTCGGCGCGCACAAGGCCATAGAACGCGTCGTCCGCCAGCACCTCGAACCCGACCAGCGCGTTCGCCTTGCCCGCCCGCAGCGCCTCGCCGTGCGCAAACGCCGTCCCCGCCGCCTCCTGAAAAGCCGGCGTATGCGGCGGGCCGGCGGCGTCGATGCGGAACATGGGCTGGATGCCGGGGCACACGTACGTGACGTTGCCCATGTCGGAGCTGCCGTCCTGCTCGTACATCCCCGCCGCCTCGTCCAGCGGCACCATGTCCGCGGGCGGCACGCCCAGGTCGCGCAGCATGAAGCGCCGGTACCTCTCCGCCATGGCCGCGTTGGTGACCACGTCCTCGTACACGGCGTCCCAGCGCAGCTCGACGCCGCAGCCGGCCTGCGCCGCCGCGCCCTCGAACACCGGCACGACCCGCTCCCGCAGCGCCGCCAGCCCCGCCGCGTCGCGCGCGCGGATGCTGAACGCGCCCTCGGCGCGGTCCGGCACCACGTTGGGCGCCTCGCCCGCGCGCAGGATGACGCCCTGCACGCTCTCGCGCGCGTTTCTGCTGTCCAGATGCTGCCGCAGCCGCGCCAGCCCCTCGTACGCGCCGACGATGGCGTCGCACGCGTTGCGGCCCTCCCACGGCGCCGCCGCCGCGTGCGCCGCCTTGCCGTGGAAGGATGCCCGGAACTTCCACGACGCCTTCGTCGCGCAGAGCGGCGTGGAAAAGGACGGCATCGGGTGCGTCATCAGGCACGCGGATGCGTCGCGCCAGCAGCCCCGCTGCGCCATGTAGTACTTGCCGCCCCCCGTCTCCTCGGCCGGCGTGCCGACGACGAGGACGGTCCCGCGCGTCTGCGTGCGGCGCAGCGCCGAGGCGGCGCCCAGCGCCGACGCGAGCGTGCTGGTGGCGATGAGGTTGTGGCCGCAGGCGTGGCCGATTTTGGGGAGGGCGTCTGCGCCGGGGGGGAGGGATGGGGGTGTCAGTGAGTGAGTGAGTGGGTTTGGGGGTTGTCGGGTGGAGTGGGAGCGTACGTACCGTATTCGGCGTTGTAGGCTACGGTCCGCCCGCCCTCGCCGACGGTGAAGCGCGCCTCGAAGGCCGTTTCGATGTCGTAGACGGAGCGCTGCACCGTCCAGCCTTGGCGCTCGAACCAGCTCGTCAGCAGCTCGAAGGCCTTGAACTCTTCGTATTTGGTCTCCGGGTTGTTGTAGATCTGGCGGCGCACGTGCGTCTGTTACTGACGTGTCGGCGTGCTTGGGGGTGGTGGTGGTGGTTGCTTACTTCGAGGTTCAGGCGCCGCAGCTCGTCGCTGGCATCGTCGATGGTCTGGCAGATGTGCTTGACGACGTCGGGGGAGAGCTTGGACTCGGACATGTTCTTCTCGGGAATATATCTTTTGGCAGCTTTGGATAACAGGAGGAAAAAGCCTTGGGAGATGCGGGGGAAGTCGTCTTGTTATACGGCAAGGTGAATTTATGATTGTCATACGGAGTCGTAACGTCCTGGTTGACCTACAAGGACGTCGGCCGGGCCGCCCGATACCCCTGTCGTTCGCACCCAATGGCCACCTCCCACCCACGACTTGGCCTCGGGATGTCTGCGATAAGGCCGTGCTGAATGAAAGATCGCTTCCCGGCTCGATGAAAGGTGGCTGAAGTGTGATCCTTGCTACTCTTTCCCGGGTCTGAGCAGTCTCCATTTCCATAGATCCCCGCAGTTGTCCGCTGCTCGATCCACGACTCACAGCGATCTCCTCCCCGGCCTTCTTCAGTATGGAGACGAAGACGGAAAAGCACTCGGGCATTGTCGCGCAGCAGGACGCGAAGCCATCTCCCGATGACATCGGCGTCGCCGTCATCGCCGAGGTGGGAGAAGTGCTGGACTACATGGAAGAAGAGGAGCGGGCAGTGCGATGGAAGATCGACCTGCATCTAATGCCTCTAGTCAGTTTTCCACAGTCACCCGTCTCGAACACATACGGGTGGCGGCGGCGGCGGCGGCACTGCTGTCGCGAAAGAAAAAACGCTCATGATCACCTACCTCATCCAATTCCTCGATAAGTCCTCCATCTCCTACTCGGCCCTGTGGGGCATGCGCCAGGACGTCGGCCTGCACTGCAGCCAGTACTCTTGGCTGACGACCATTTTCTACCTCGGCTACCTCGTCGCCGAGTTCCCGCTCAACTACCTCTTCCAGCGGCTGCACATCACGCGGGTCTGCAGCTTCATCATGTAAGCCATCTGTTCGCCGTGGAGAGAGCGCGGTCCAAACAGCAAATGAGTTGACACAATCCTTCAGTGGTCCGTCGCATCCAACGTACCCAACCGCGGCGTCGTCGCCGTTCGGTCCGCTGATCGTCGAGGGGTTTGGCTTTAGCGCGCTGGGGACGACGCTGTTGGGGACGCCGTCGGGCGGCGTGCAGGTGCTGGCGCTGCTCGCGTCGGGGGTGCTTGCGGGGCGGTTCACGACGGGGGGTGGTGGGGGTGGCGGTGGGGGTGCCCGCGTGGCGTTGATGCTGGGGGGCGTTGCGGTCGCGCTGGGGGGCACCGTCGTCATGTACGCCACCCCCGAGGGCGAAGGCGAGGGCGAGGCAGGCGGCGGCGGCTCTGATAGGTATGGCCGCCTCGTCGGGTACTACCTCCTCCCCGGCCTCAGCGCGACGTACGTGCTCAACTTGTTGGGGTTGATACAGGCGAATGTCGCGGGGAGGACGAAGAAGGGCGTTTGTCATGGCGAGTCTGTTCGTCGCGTATTGCGTGGGCAATGTCGTTGGGCCGGCCGCAGCTGTTTTTCGGCAGCGAGGCGCTGCGGTACCGGGAGGGGTTCGTGGCCACGATTGTGTGTTTTGCGGTGCAGGCGGGTGTTTTGGGGGCGTATTGGGCGGTTTGTAGGGCGGAGGATCGGAAGGTGGGTGATCACGACTGCTGTGATTTTTTGTCTTGTCTTTCTTGGGGGTGCTGGGCGTGGTTGTATGTGTGCGTGTGTGCTGACTGTTCTTCGTTGTGCTTGTAGCGCGATAGGGCTTATGGTCGACCGGACGGCGGTGAGCACGCGAGTAGAGAGAGCGTTGAGCAGGGGTTGTCGGACTTGACTGATATAAGTCTTGAATGGCGTCTTCTTCTTCTTCTTCTTTTTCTTCACGTGTGCATTTGCGCTGGCATGGTACAGATGGAAAACCCGCATTTCAGGTATGCTCTTTAAGGGCCTTGCTGACGGAAAGAGATGCATTTTGGGATTGAGAAAAACAACGACATGTAGTTGCTCTGATGAGCATGCTACCTATGAAGAAGCAGATGACCTTCAGACGATGGAAATAGCCTTTGCTTGCTAAGAAGTCGTCAAGGAACATTTCGCTCTCATATTGGTACATTGCAGTGAGCTTTGACTTGCTGTACGGAATTGGGATTGGGCGGACCGTTGTAAATATATTGTTTACTCCATGCCCCCAAAGGGCAAGTTCCGGCTTCTGTTATTCGCATCTCAGGGATCACCCCTGGGACGAAGCAGCTTCTGAAAGCAAAGTCCGATGTGCTTCGTTAAGGCCATAGATCTAGACCTACAGAGCCGAGCTAATGGCACGAGTTTTCATCTCCTAAGCGAACAAAAGCGACATGAACCCAGTCCAAGGCACGATGGCTGAACTTGGGCGTTAATCAAAAGACGGCAGCAAGCGGTTGGTGGAGGGGTGGAGGGTTGGTGCTCGCATGACCAAGGGGGGATGCTCGAAACAGCGAAGGAGCGAGGTTACCGCCAAGCAAAAGTAGCGTCGAGGGGGTTCCCTGCTTGTTTTCTGGAAGAACTACGATCGAAGGCCATAGATCGGAACGGATCAAGTTGGATCGGACGAGGCCGGGGCGAGCTTGGCGTTCGTCGGCGCTTCTCCCAGGCCTTAGCGGATTTCGCAACGGGAAGATGCCGAGGGTGGAGTCGGGTCGGAAACAGCCATCAGGGTGTTTGAGGTTTGTTGCTGCTAGCCCGTTTGGAGAGCTCAACAGCTCGGGTGGAGCGCCTGCTCGAATTCGGTCGTGGATGACGTTGGGCTGGAGCTCCCCGCAGCTACTTTGGGAAGCCCGCATTGCAGCTGCTGAGTGCACTGACCTTTTGGCCCCCGCAGCATTGAACCGCCATCACACGACACACGCAAAGCATGAGGGGTAGATGAGTGACTGTGGCAGATATCAGATATCAGATATCAGATAGCATAGAGTAGAGAGTAGAGAGTCGAGAGTAAGAGAGTAGAGGGTAGAGGGTAGAGAGTCTGTCATGCGTAATGGTTGGCTGTGATGACGACGGCTTCACGGGTAGATTCGGGCAAGCGATAGATCGGTTGAGGACAAGTGCCTTAGGAGGGGGAGCCAACTCATCGTGAGACCGAGATTAGCGTTGAGAGTGCAAGCGAGAGGCTGACGCATGAGCAGAGGCAGATGGTTGTGAGCTCGGATAATGCGGAAGAAGGCTCGGATGGAGAGGTTGGCGGAGGCTGGCTGCGAAGAGCATAGCGCGTGGTTCGAGGCTAGCGATGCTGATGAATGATCACGTCGCAACAAGCTACTCGGGCGGCGGCTAGAGCGGACAGAGCCGCGGCAGCGCTTGCGGAAGCAGCTGGAAGGGAACAGAGTGCATGGAGTGGGACAGAGCGGGGCGGAGATTATGTGATGGTGGATGGTAACGCCGGCCACTCGAGGAAGGCGCCGCAAGCGCTGCGAGGAGGGCGCGACTGCCGCTGGAGCCCAACCCGGGTCGGCACGGGCAATGGTTGATCCGCTCACGTGCGCGCCAGCTCAGCGGCACTCATTGGCGACAGCGAGGGAGGCTGTGAGGGTGTGCAACACCTCTGGCGTCTCGCGGGGCATGCGACTCCAGCGCCGCGCTGCAACGTGGTCGAGCGGCTCCTCAACAGTCGCTGCGCCGCATCGACCAATGGGGCTGGCGACGGGGCAGCCAGTGCTGCGACGACATGGCGACTTGGCCGTTGCGCTGGCACTGTTCACCAAGTCCCAAACCGGCGCAGCGCGCAGCCGACTCTCCAGCTTCAGGACACGTCAGAACGCACACCAGCCGTCACGTGCGGCACCACACTGCGCCGCCCGGGCGACAAGTTTTGGCGGGTGTAGCGCGCGACAGGCTGCCCGAAACAGACGGCGTGCTATCGATAGTGAGGGTCGTGCGGCGGTAGCGGTGAACGCCCACTCCAAACGTCTGTGCTGCGCCGACCGGCAGTGGGGAGCAGCGCTTTCACCGCGTTCTCAGAGCGGACATCACGAGTGCTCGCTCTCCAGAGATAAATCACCATGGCCCGGAGCCTCTCTCCCTCGACAAGTACCAACATGTTCTCCAAACTCCGCACCAATACCAAACCCCAGGCTCCCCAGTCTGCATCCACGTCTGCCATGCATAAGCAGCGCGCTTCTGCAGCCACCTCCAAGGCCCTTCCCTCCAGGCCTGCCTCTGCAGCCCCCTCCAAACCACTCCCCGCCATACCTGCTCCTGCAGAACGCAGGCCCAGCTTCTCCGAACACCAATGGGACGAGCGCCAGTGGACGAAGCCCTTTGCCTCGGCCAAGACCCAGGTCCTTGCTACCCTGCATTTCCCTCCCGACCACGACGACCAGCACGACCTCCGCCGCATTGCCGAGGAGGAGAACCTCTACGGCAAGGCCCAGCAGCAATCCCACCGCCACGCCTCTCCCAAGTCGTCTCAGACCTCGTCCAAGCATCTGTCCGTCTCTTCCAAGACGACGGCCACTGCGCCGTCCGCCAAGAGCTCCGTCGCCTCGCTGAAGAGCAATGCGCCATCCTCCAAGAGCACCGCAACTCTCTCCTCCAAGGGCTCCGCCTCTTCTCTTTGGTCTGAGCGTCCCAGCTCGTCTGCCTCCAACGCAACCCAGGGCACCTCTTGGTCGGTCGACTCTGCCTCGACCGTCATGACCGACCTGAGCGACGACGCTCTCGAGTGCAACTCGAACCGCCCCGACTCTTGCACGCTGGGCGACTACGACGTCTTCAAGTCGCGCAGCAAGAAGAGCGCCCCGAAGCGCGCTGGCTCAACCGTCTCGTCCACTTCCGGCACCTCCTGCGCCGGCACCATCCACTCCAGGCCGCGCACCGCCAAGAGCAGCAAGGCCGGCGACATCACCTTCGAGGTCGTTGCCGAGGAGGCCGAGGCCATCTACCTTTCGCCCAAGGCTCGCACCACCAGTCGCTTCCGCTGAATCCCTGCGGCCATGTCTGCACCAACCCCTCCTCCCTGCAAGGCCAGGCGCCCTGCTACGATGCCCATCCCCGCCACCGCCGACGCGACCCCGGACTGGAGTTATTTCTGAGACTCAAGCTCTCATCTCCTCTACTGTCGTCGGCAATCGGAGTCGGTAATTCGGCATTTCCAGCCCGATGAGACCCGATGCGCACGAAGGATGGCTCGAAAGAGTTCCACGATGTCACGACTATCACGACCCGATTGGCTTTGCGCCTGGATGCGCAACAAAGCCTGCCACTGAAAGACAGCGTAACAGCGTCTTTCCCCATTCGCTTCACGACCGAATCTCGGTCCATGACCTTTCCATGATACCATTTGGACGTCCTCAGATTGCTTAGGAATTTTTGGATTTCCGTCTACGGCCCGCTCCATATTTTCTTTTGGTTCAACAGAACTAGTTCTACAGAATGAAACCTCATCTGCATCTCCGCGCCTCGTGAGACGCACCCTGCTCTGTGCAGCCTCTAACCATCATCTTGCAATTGCCAGATTGCTCACCTCAGGCCCTCTTCACAGCGCTGCAGATCATCCAGGGGCAAGTGAGTCACTTGTCGGATCGGCTCCGATCAAACAGCAACACCAGGGACCTCCGCATTTAGCTCGGCAAGCACGGGTTAGCCCAGTGTGTTGTCCGGCGGCTCCTTACCTCATACTGCAACGCAAGCGAGACGCTCGGAGCCGGGGTGGGCCTCGAGTCGGAGCATCTCGGGGATAGTGTCCACTTGGCGGCGCCTACAGCGGGAACCCGGGCGCCGTGCCAATCAGGGTCGTCGATGCTGCAAACGCCTCGAAACTTGGAACGGCACTTGGACGTCGCGGATGTTTCCAGCGCTTCGCTGACTCTTCCATTGAGTTTCGGGTCGGTCCGATGGGTTGCTGTCCGCTCCAAGGAAGACCCCTCGAGAAGGAGCGTGTTCCTGCAGCACCTCGGAGACAGCCATGGGACGCTAATATGCAGCATGATCTGGGAAGGGTGTGAAGAAGCAAAGATCTCGCGTCTGCAAGGGGTGACATCACCCTGCGGTGCACCACCCCCCAGGAGGGCGGTGATGACTTGGCTCAGGCCGTTCCGAGATCCCGCTCCTGCACGCGCCCACGTTGCACGAGATCCTGCACGCTTTCTACCAACTGCTTGCTCCGACGTCCCTCATTCGAGCTCACTTCTTCATCAATGCGGTGGCATGCACCTTTGGATGATCTTCGCACGCGCGTCCCTCTTTCTTCCTCCCCCGCTTGAAACGGCCCCACCCTCGTCTCAACTTGTGAGTCTTCACCACGATGCACCGCTGCCCAACCGCCTGAACCAAGATACTAATCTGCTGCGCAGTTGTTGCGGTGTGCCTCTCCGTTTTTCGACCAACAGCGTTGACACACACACACACCTCGACACCGGTGTGCAATACTCGCCCTTCCTTCCGACAACACCTCGACAACCTGGTTTCAAACTTTTCACCGCTTTCCACCTCGACTTTGCTTTCTGCCCAAACGCCTTCGTGGGGTAGACAGAAAAAGCAACTATCGCACGGGGCCGTGGAAAGGGTCGATCAATGCTCACCGCGCAGGCCACGTACTTGACCGGTCAACATCCTTCGCAAGCGCTGCGCCTCTCTCTCTCTCCCTCTCGACCACCGCCCATCATCGAAAGCGTCCGTCTCCTCGCTTCTCTTGCAACGAATCCATCTTCGCCAGTAAGTCCAGTCCCACCCGTCCGCCCCGCTCACATAGACATCTGCAGCTGCAGATGCAGCAACACACAGACCGTCGTCGTCGTCGTTCGCCACCGGCTGGCTCGAGCATCACTTTTATCTATTTTTTCTTTTCTCTCTCTCGACCCGCCACGACCGTACGTACACACTACGCGCGCGCGTCCCCCACTTTTTCTTTCCTCCTTGCATCTCCGGTTTTCTCTTGCTGCGTGAGACACGTGTTTCGCTGAAAGGGCACTTTTTCTCGTCGGCCTCGTGATGATGATGATAAGGCTGCCGAATGCACGCACATCATCACTGCCAGCTTGTTGTTGTCGCGGACCGACCTCCGGAGCAGGCAGGGTACATGGAACTGCCAATCACGTCGCCTTGCGCGTTTGCCGCTGTGCGCTCTTCCGACTGTCTGATGATGCTTTTTGGCATGGCCTCGGAGGTTCGCTGTAGTGTGCGGTTTATCATGCGTTGAATTGTGTGAAGCATGGACTGGACTGGACTGGGCTGGGCTGGGCTGGGACGGACGGGACTACATGCTGACGTGTGTGCATGCGGCTGTCTGTCTGCTTTGTCTGTGCCTTTTGTGTTCTGGATGCTCTCTCGAGTGTTGCTTGGCGGTTGGTTTGCGCGTTTTGTTAGATTTGTGTCATGCTGGTTTTTTTTTTTTTCTGGTAGTTTCGCGACTTGGGTCGTCGTCGTCGTTTTCGCAGGATGCCATGCCAGCTTAGGTATCCCTGGCCATGTGCTTTGGACAAGTCCACCTGCTTTTGTCCTTTTAAGCTGCATAGCGCACACGCTCCTCCGGCCAGGTGCGCGCGCACACGGCGAAATGGTTGTCGATGGCGGCGCCGGCGGGTGACGGAGGATGGTGGAGAAAAGGGAGGGGAAATGCTGGCCTATGCGTTTTTAAGTACGATGCTGAATAAATTGGTATGGTGGCGGGTTTCTATCAGCCTTTTCTCGCTGGCGTTGAGGTTGGAAGGGAGCGGAGAGGATGTTTGAATGTTTTGATGTTGAAAAGAAGTCTCGGGGAGCGCGGTCCGTTGGAGCACTGAGCGGGATGGTGGGGCGGATCGCGGGGAGAGGGCTATACTTGGCCGCATCGGTCGAATGAGGTCTTGGATGTTTAAACTTGGACTTCTCATATGGTCAACAGGGATCACTGGCTCGCTCCCCCACTAAATGTGCTGCTACTGGCCTTGCTCTTGGCCCATCTCATGAGGCAGGAGTAGTCAAATCGAAAAAGTATGACTGGAATTTTCGAGTTTTCGACTTTCCCGTCCCGAGGGATAAAACAGGCTTCGGCTGGGAGGACAAATATGCGGGCTCAGCCGCATTTTTAGGGAAGCTCGATCCGCAATATGGGCTCCCCGGTTTTTTTCTACTCGTATTACATTGGCGCAGACATCGCAGATGCGACAGAAAGATAGATGCTGTGGATTTTCTCTTCATCTATCAGAAATGAAATATACAGTACTTTCCATCGCACAATCTGTCGAAAAACGACAATTTACCTTGGCCCATTGACACGTGATGGGGTTGCACCCAGATGTATAATTTTCAGGCTCATTCCTGACCTCGTCTGACTGGCTTTTACGTTCGTCGAGCAATTCTTCTTCACAACCTGGAGTCAGCTGTGAATGCATGTTAGCCTCTATGTAACATTAACACAGCCAATATATAGTATTGACGACCTACAAGTTAGCTTTTTCCAACTAATCAGGGCCCTCTGTGGCGCACCTCTAACCCTGTAGTCATTCCTGCAAGCAGGCCTTGACATTGGAGAGGCGAAGCTAGGGCGGCCTTAGACCAGAAAGTCTCGATTGAAACACTCAGACCTGCTGGTAAAGGGGTTGAACACATGCTTGGTAGCCCGGTGTGGACTCCTTAGATATGATTGGGTCGCGGCCCAGAAAGATGCAGAAAACACTACGGAAATATGAAAAGCAAAACCCGCAACTAGTCAAACACTATGCGTCCGCCGATGCGTCAACACACCGTTATCAGCATCAACATCCTCCCTCACAACCGCAGCCCCGGCCTTCTCTAACGACCCCACCACCGACATGGCCGACTCCTCGCGCCACAAGCCGCCGCCATCATCCGCCCCCCCTCCACCCGCCAACCCCCCCGGCACACCCGCGCCCTCCTCCCCATCAAACACCCTCGCAATCTCCTCCAACGAATACCCCCTCGTCTCGGGATAGAAGAAATAACACGTCGCCCCGATCCCCACCAACAACACCACATAGACGATATAATACCGCCAGCCGATCGCCTCCAGCGCGACGGGGTTCACCAGCGTGTTGAACAGAATCGCCGCCTGCGTCGTCGCCACCGTCACCGCAACACCACGCGCCCTCAGCGCAAACGGCCAGATCTCGCACGGATACGCGACCAGCAGCGGCGTCCACGCCACATCATACGCCGCATAGTACAGAAACAGCACCGGCACGACCGCCGTCCCGACACCCCTCCCCTCCCCCCCACCAATCCCATCATACACCCCCGTCAACGCCGCAATCGCCACATAGCACCCCAACATCGCGCCGCTCGACCACAGAAACAACGGCCGCCGCCCGACCCTGTCCACCAGCCACGCGGCCGCGAACGCCGCGCACGCCAGGTTCCACGCCTGCAGGCAGCCGTTGAGCAGCGTCTGGTCGCGCGCGGCCGTCACGCCGGCGGTGGCGAGCACCGCCGGCAGGTAGTACGACACGTTGCCCACCCCGCTCCACTGCGCGGCGACGCCGAGCGAGACGGAGATGAGCAGGCGGCGCCGGTTGCCCGGCGTGCGCAGCATCGCCGCGTACGAGTTGCTGCTGCTGCTGCCGGTTTCCAGCG
Source organism: Diplodia intermedia (assembly GCA_021495925.1). Classification (NCBI taxonomy): domain Eukaryota; kingdom Fungi; phylum Ascomycota; class Dothideomycetes; order Botryosphaeriales; family Botryosphaeriaceae; genus Diplodia; species Diplodia intermedia. The sequence continues at coordinate 68,264 of JAKEKT010000104.1, read as the reverse complement.
CGAGGGCGCGGTGGATTTCGGCGAGCTCGAAGGCGACGAGGGGGGAGGATGACGACGGGGAGGAGGTGGTGGAGGGGGAGGACGGGGATGGGGATGGGGATGGGGGGGATGGCGCGTGGTAGGTGGCGAAGAAGGCGCGCGCGTCGCCCGTGCGGCCGCGCGAGGCCAGCCAGCGGGGCGACTCGGGGCAGAGCAGGTAGCCCGGCAGCGCGAGGAGGGGCAGGCCGGCTTGCAGCAGGGACGGGATGCGCCAGGACCAGGAGCCGGGGACGGATTGGGTGCCGAAGGTGACCCAGGCCGCGAGCGTGGAGCCTGGTGTTTTTCTGCGTTAGGAAACGGGGAGAGGCCGGATGGAAGGGGGGGTTGTGGTGGTGGTTGGAGAAGGGGGACAACACTTACCCACATACCACCCGCAGTTGAACATGGCCGTCAGCACGCCCCGGTGCGTGGGATACGCCGTCTCGGCGATCAGCAGCGGCGCCGTCACCATGAACCAGGCGCCCACGCAGCCCACGAAGAACCGGCCCAGGATGAACATGGCAACGTTCTGCGCCGCCGTCTGCAGGACCACGCCCAACGCCAGAAAGGCGTACCCGGCCAGCACGCCCGGCTTGCGGCCGAAGCGGTTGCCCGCCCACGCGACGACGGGGTACTGGAAGAGGGATCCGATGGACGACACGGCGTTGATGAAGCCGAGCCAGCCGCCGGTTGGCGTGTGCATGAAGGCGTTCCACTGCGGCAGTGCTTGCAGCCCGTTCATGAGCGAGCCGTCGTAGCCGTTGGCCGAGGAGAAGAGGATGAGCGAGATCAGGCAGAAGTTCAGCCGCAGCAGGTTGCGCTGCCGGTACCATGGCGGTTGGTCGGCGGGGAGGACGGCGGCGAGCTCGGCGCCGACGACCTTTGCTGCGGCGTCGTTGTCGCTCTTTCGCCGAGGCATGGCGGCCGCCGCTCGTGGTGTTGGATCGTGGAGGCGCTGCGAGAGGTTTGGATCAGGGGATGATGGGATCCTTCCGGGTCGATCCGGGGCAGAGGAAGCAGCACTGGAGCGGACTGCTTAAGAAGTGGCTTCTGATGTCAGGAGGCGAAGTCTAACGACAGACATTTACGAGAGCTGCAGCGGGATGATGACTCGGGGCGGACCACGGTGCGTCGTCAGACACGGCTTTTGAAACCCCACGGGGAAGGCCTCTGCGTCCATTGGTCGAAGCGGACGTTGGTCCGTCCCCTTATCAAGCTTCAGCTACTAAATCCGTGCCGCTACCCTTGCATTGCGCCGACTATTTGCCGAAAGGGGTGCTATATAGGGGAACAGGGCGCGCACGGCGGGCGCGTTCGGCTTCCCCATGGGGGTTCGGGTAGTGGTTGCGGGGCTGCCGGCGGGTCGGGTTGGGGAGCGGCCCGCTGCACTTTGTGTTTGTTGCCGCGTGGTTCGCGGGGTGTGGGGATTTTCGGGAGCCTTCGCCCCCGGCATCGGCTGCGTTTCATGCGGCGCATCGGGGAGGAATTGGCTCCAACTGCTGGAATGAGTTTGACTGAACATCGGTCCGGATATGTAGGTAGCAAAGCATGTTTCTCTCGGGTTCGCAAGAGCAGTTCGTATCTCGCTAAGTGAGGACATGAACGACGGATCAAGGAGTGGAGAAGAGAGATGGGAAGATGAGGTTAAAGAGACGTACACGAAGTCGAGTAAGCTCATGTGCTGCGACGAGTTGCTCTGTAGAATGGCAATGAAGTTTTTGTCATCATTCATGGATGATGTAAGAACCGTTGGCTTCTTGTCATGTGTAAGTAACGTTCGCTCCAATAAAGTTGTACGACGAAGGCAACAGGAACCTCGACGTAGGAGATTCGTGAATGGTACGACGGGAAAGGAGAGATACGAACTAAGAATATTCTGGCATCAGGTCGAAAGAGAGGCACTAAAACCCACGCATTCCAAAGCTTCCATGACTCTTTTGCATATGCGCGTATGTCTGCTCGCCGGTCGGGAAGACATTCATGCAAAACCAACATATATGGATCCCACATCCCGGCTTACACTGCATGTGGTTGCAACCTTCCGTCTTCTCTATCACGGTTTTGCACCTCGGACAGTTCCGAGCATCCTTCTCCTTCCGCCACGTCTCGAACGCCCGTTCTTCGTCACTGCCCAGATACCTGGCCTCGGCGCAAGACAAGCCGTCGTGGGCCGCAACGCGGCACGTCGTGCACACGTCCACCAGACACTCGTCGCACAGCACCGTCCGCCCGCCCGCGCCGCACCGGTACACGCGATCGCAGTCGGGCGTGGGGCAGAACTGGAACACGTCCGGCCGCGCGCGCACGTGCGAGGCGAACGACGCCTGCAGCAGCGCGTCCAACGCACCACCCGGCAGCGGCGCTCGCAGCGCATCCGAGAGCTCTTCCAGAGCCATCGCCTCCCCACAGGCCTCGGACCCGCCGCCGCCCAGGCAGCGCATCGGGATGCCCGCCCCTTGACTCGCCGCCGCCGACGCGCATTGCCCGGCCAGGCACTCGCGGCAGTAGGCGTGGCCGCAGCGCCTGCGCACCGCATCCTCCGGCGTCGTCCAACACACGGCGCAGACATCGTCGTCGTCGTTGTTCTTCCTCGAGAGCGCCGCCATTGGCGTCGTCATCTCCAGCGTCCTTTCGTCGGCGTTGGCGTCCAGCACTGCGCGGGCTTCGGCGAAGGCACGCGCGGAACCCTGGAAGGTGATGGTCTTGGGGCTCCCGGCGACGTCGATCTTGACGACGTCCTTGCCGAAGGTCTCGACGAGGCGCTTGAACAAGCCGCCGCGCAGGGCGGCGCCGAGCGCGTGCGGGGTGAGAGCGACGGTGTGGGTTGCACGCGAAAGCTCCGCCTTCCGCCTCGCCAGCGCGGCCTGCGCGTCGGCCACGGCGGCCGGGCGGCCGTAGAGTCGGAGCACGGCGTTCTTGGCGTCGCCGTGGATGTGGACTGCGTGCTGGCGCATGACGTCTTGGATGAAGTCGCCTCCTCCTCCGGCGGACGTCTGGAAGAAGAAGGGGTCGCTGATGGCCGACTCTTGCCCGTCCGCGGCGACCGTGCCGGCCAGGATGCCCTCCACTGCTCTTTTCGTCTTTGCGACTGCGCCCCGGTCGTCGCCGTGTATGCGCAACGTCGTGTGGAGCTTGTGCGCGGGCGCGTCGTAGGCTTTGATGTGGACGTGGTGGCGTCTCCAGGCCTGCGCGCTCAGCGCGTCCATGTCCGCCTGGACGGCGCGCAAGATGGGGAGCTGGACGGAGAGCTTGACGGAAATGATTGCCGAGACGTGCATCTTTGTGTTTCCCAGGTCGGGGAGCTTGCGTTCGTTGAGCTGGGTTGCTGCTTTCCGAGCATCCTCGGCGTTGACGAAGCGGGCGGTGGCCTTTCCCCTGACGCTGGAGCCGTCGTTGACGACTTCCCAGTCAAGAAGCGGCCCAAAACCTTCCAGCTGACGTCTGATGATCATTTCTACCGTTTTGTTGGATGCGGTGTAAGACGCAGGCCCCCATTTGACGGCTTTGGGCTGGCCTCCAGAGGGGAGATCAGACAGGTCTCGAGACGTTGTGTCCACATGGAGGTTACCCAATTGGACAGAGTGAATTACCCGGCCGACGGTCCTAAAGGCGTGGCGCGGAGGTTCCTGGTAGATGACTTGCAGCTGCCTCTCTCGGACCTTCCTCTCTCCAAACACTTTGACGGCGGCGAGTGCGTCGCTTTTGCTTTCGAAGTGAAGCCAGGCAACCTTGGACGGCTTGTACCATGAGCAGCTCACCGCGCTCAGCTGCAACCGCTTCGGGCCGGCCTCGGCATCCACAAGCTGCAGCTGGGTGACTGCAAGAGTTCTGCCGTCCATTCTCGCCTCGTGGCCAACCCGGCGCAGGAAACTCTCGGCGAACGATGGGTCCTCGACTTTGACTTCGGCGATTTGTTCTGAACCGTCTGGAATCAATCGCATGCGAACACATGTACTGGAGACGTTTTCGAACCCAAGCGATGTTACGAAAGCGGTCAGTTGACCGGCATCGACTCCGAGAGGGATATGCGAGATCTGGACTGCGGAGAAATCGGAGCGAAGTGATACACTCTGCACGACAGCGCCGTCGCCAAAGGTCACAGTTGCGCCGCTGATTGTCTTGACAACTCTCTCGCCATGTCGATCGTATGCCGTTTCGGAAGCTGTCCGCAACTTCGGAGTTTCCTGTGGTTGGCGAAGTGTGGCGGGAGTTGGGGAAGGGAGGGAGACATCGAGCGCAGCAATTTTTCCTTTCGTTTGACTAACTTCGTGGCGGAACCGGCAGTCAGATCCCCTCTGGCACACTCCGCGGACGAAGAATTTGCAAGCTTCTGCATCGCTGGCTTCGGGCTTTGGCGCAGTCAGGGTGGAGGGGTTATTCACGTGCTTGAACTTGCACGAGAACCCGTATTTGCATGTGCCCCGGGAGAAGAACGAGCAGATTTGGGCATCTCCGTTGCTTTGTGTCGTTGGAATTGAGGCTTGCGTGTGCTGCAGAGGCTGGAAGCTCTGTGCATCCGCCCTGATGCGCCCGGGCTGCCGCGAAGGCCATGCGGGCTTCACTTTGGCATGCTCAAACATGCAAGTGTCTCCTTTGTTGCAGCGGCCCTGTTCGAAATAGCGACATGCAACCATGGTTCGCGAAGGGCGTTGTGGTTCAACTTGTGGAAAGTCATGTTGTCGTTGTGGCGGGGTCGGATCACGGCCAAGACCTTCAGGTGTCACAATCGGCCCACTTTTAGCGACTGTGGATGGCCCCCAAGTCGAAGTTGCAGGGGGAGGCTACTGGACCAATTGCAGGCGAACATTGGCTTTGAAATCAGCTGACGATCGGCGTCAACTCTGCATCGTGGCATCCCACATTTCGCCGTTGTTGCCTTCGCATTCCACTGCACGTCAAACACAGCAGCTCGGTCCTGAATGTCGTTATCCTTCCACATGGCACCTGTCGGTATCGCTATCCGCTCTCCATCATGAACAGGGGCCAGAGGCTTTTGACGTATCGTGTGCGGCAGCTTCCCCTTGAGATTGACAAGGCTGAAGTGATCTCGATACTCCAACAGCATCTTCACACAGACGAGAGCCCACCAGAGGTTCGCGTGTACTCGCTCGCTCGAGATCTGGTGTCCTTGCACACCTTGCGCACAAAGGTAGCGACGGTCACAATTGCCCCTCTGCCGCCAGTTCTCGAAGGGCGGAAACGATGGACTTTCGATACAGACTATCGGGGCGATGAGTACAGCGTCACCATCGATCTTGATTTCCTGGATTTCACAGTCCTCAACGAAGTCCCTGACGAGAAGCACACCTTGGAGTATGTACCTTTTCACCCGTATCAGCTATACCTGGTACTGACAAAGATAGCTGCGTTGCAATCAGTGGCCTCGGCAGCCATCCGTTCGGCTCCTGGCAACACCGTGGTGGAGATCGTTTCATGTGGCTAAGAGATGGAATCCCTTGTGATCTACCCGGTGTCCGGTCAATCATCTATGGCTACGACTCCCATGTTTCCAACAGCGATTCGTTCCAAAGCCCTCACGACATCGCGGCGAGATTTGTCAACCGCCTCAGATCCGTGGGATTTGGGTCCTCACAGTCAAGGCCGGTCATCCTTCTTGCTCACAGCCTTGGGGGAATAATCGTGAAAGAAGCTCTCATTATCCTTGCAGGCATCTCCGACCGGAAGGACTCTCTCATCAAGAACCTCAATTTGGTCATCTTCTTTGGAGTACCACACAAGGGCATGTCGATCTCACACCTCACCACGATGGTGAAGGATTGCCCAAACGAGAACATGGTGCGCGATCTCTCCCCGGAATCATCGTATCTCTACCATGTCGAGGAACGATTCAACGGCGTGCATACGGGCAGACTGTTCAGAGTTGTCTCATTCTATGAAACAAAAACCACCCCAACAGTTCAGGTACATCATTCTTCCTGATCGGAGCTCGTGATCGCTTGCTAACTTATCTCAAAGCAAGAAGAGGACGGTACATGGTCGAGAGCTGGCCCACATGTTCGCATGGTAGAGCGTGAGTCTGCCATACAACAATGCTCTCGCGACCCCGAGGATATCTACAGCATCGACGAAGACCATTCAGCAATGGTCAAGTTCTTTCGGGGTGATGCCAACTACAAGTGCGTTCTCGATTGCGTGGCAAAAGCCTCCTCAGTCGTTGAGGGAGGAAGAAGCAACACGTTCTTTCCGGAAGAACGTAGCAAACGGAAACTCAATATCGCTGCCAATGTTGAGGTCCCAATGGCTGCTCCAGTACATGAGTCAGTACTTAGCAATGCGCCGTCGCCTGGAGGTAAGATTTCAAAATCAGCTCTGAATACACAGGCGCTTACCCATCCCAGCAATCATTACCTCGCTCCGACTGGACATACTTGACCGCAGGAGAACCGAGGTGTCCCGCCCTTACGAATCCACTTTTGACTGGATATTTCGAGAAGAAGTTGCCGGATTTCCCACCTGGTTGCTCAAAGGCGAAGGAGCGTACTGGATAAAAGGCAAACCAGGTTCGGGAAAATCGACACTTATGAAACACGTGTTCCACCACAAATACACCGATGATTTTCTTCATATGTGGGGCCGTGGCGCTCAATTCGTCAAAGCGGGGTTCTTCTTCTACCACCGAGGGTCAAGGATCCAAAAGTCCTTTGATGGCCTGGTGAGAAGTGTCCTCGTTCAACTCCTGGAAGCGAATCCACAGCTTTGCCAGTGCATCCCACGAAAATGCTACCCACAGTCAGAAAGGTCTGACTACAACTGGAGTCCACTTAATTTACAGGAATCGTTGCAGTCCGTTCTCGCTCAGAAATACACAAGGCTCAGAACTTGCTTGTTCATTGACGCTTTGGACGAATTTGATGGCCACCTTGAAATCTTGGCCGACTTCATTGAGTCCTTGATTGAAGGTGGTTGCAAGGTATGCTTCTCGAGCCGACCCCGAGACATTCTTGAAAGACACTTCGGCACCTGTCCCGGATTCAACATCCACGACCACACGACATCCGACATTCAAAGCTATACTGTGGGGAGACTGGGCGGTCTTCGTATCCTGCGAGATGGTAGTAGATTATCCTGGAAGATGCGCAACGCCATCAACACAGCAGTGAAAGAGATCATGCAAAAAGCAAATGGCGTCTTCCTCTGGGTAAAGCTAGTCTTGGATCGTATCGACCAAGAAGGAATCTCTGTTGACAGGCTCTCTGAACTGTTACAACATATCCCGGCAGAGTTGGAAGACTTCTATGCATCCATCATCGAGCGCATTCCCCTGGATTTCCGCTGGGAAACCTATCTGATATTGGATGTCATGCTTCGAGCTCGCAGCGAACCAAAATTACAAGAGATCTTTCAGATCATCAAATGCGCCCAATGCCATACTTTGGAGGAGTGTTTCGAGGAGATGCAGGATGAAAGCACATTTCCACAGTTTTGCCATGGTCTAAAAGAACGTTGTGGGGGTCTCATCGAAATCGCCGAGCCATTCAATCGGAGAATGCGAGCCCGCCTCATGCATGAAACTGTGCGAGAATTCATCGGCGGTTCGGACTTCCAAGAACTTGTTGTTGGTCGAACGGCTCTCTTTAGAGCGCAAAATGGATACACGGAGCTTGCCAAATTACACCTCTTTGCTATTAAGTATCCGCTAACATACGCGGGTTGGTTAGTCGATGGTAAAGAGACAACTTTCTACTGCCGTCTTGCAGAATCAACAACTGGAGTCTGCCAATCTCAGCTGATCGACGCACTACAACCATCTGACCTCATCGAAATCGACCGTCAACTCAGGAGGGAAAAACCTCTTTCTACGTTGGGTTTTGCTGTCATATCCGGCCTCCTGATATATGTCCAGCAAAAAGTGGCGAGAAGCGAAGGGTCAAGCTTAATGATTGAGGAGGGACTTCAAAGAATCGTAGAAAGATTCACCGACACCAATATGGTCCCATGGGATCGTGATGATCTCCTAACTTCCAAGAAGATGGCGCAAGTATTATTAATGGCAACGGAACGGTCACAATTCCCCGGATCGATGGCATTTGGCTTCCTGTTATTGAACAATCCAGGGATTCATAATTCCGTATACGAAGAAGAACCATGGCCAAGACCCGTACTGCCCAGCACAAATGACTTTCTTGACTTAGCTCGACTGTTTCTCGATCATGGCCAAGACCCAAACATGGAAATGACGAGAGAGTCAAGATTCGCAACAAAAAGATGCGGAAATCCAAGAGGTCCGAGACCTTTGCATCTCAGTCGCAACAAGATGGTAGAACTTCTTTTGAGCTACGGTGCTGAGATTAATTGCAGAGATAAAAGCGGAAGAACTCCATTAGATGTGGCACTTCAGAGGCAGGTATTGCCCTGGAATTGGAGCCCGGCAAGAGAGAACCACATTACCATCTTAATGGAGAAAGGGGGTTGCATCACACGGACTGGATTGAAGTTTCATTATCTATGTGTTCAAAAGCTTTCATACCATCACCACGATGTTCAGGGGCTATCAGAAATACCACGCAGGTCGGTTGAAAATGGGTTCCTTTCTGATTTTGACCTTCGACTTCTACCATTACCATTGACGGTATTAAAGGTCGGACTGGCTTTTCGGAGACTGTTGGGAATACCAATGACGAGCGAAGATGATTACTGTTGAGGGATGCTTAGAATAGTCGAAGCGTCGCGTCGCGTGTATCTAATGCCTTTGTCTACTCCAGCAAATTTTGATTTGAACCTTTATACAGTCTCTCCAGGCAGCCAAAAAGCGTGTAGATGCGTAGTACGTTCCCAATGCTGTCCCTTAAAGATCAGCTCTATTAGTAATGGACTAGTTCCCCCATCTGGAGTATGTAGCATAAGAATCAAAGCGTCATGCACTGAGGAAGGATGTAGATGACCACCAAATGGTCACCACGCTTTGCAACAAAAAGAAACCAACGAGAGCCCAAGGAAGATCATCGGACAACAAAATCTTGTGGTAGTCCACAGGATGCCGGAATGCCCTACGCTAGTTGGGTCCCCCTCGCTTCTGGTAACAATAATCAAGGCACGCTGAAGGTTCGTACGCCATAGCGGGTCGACGACTCCGGCCGATGGGGATCCTCGGGGTGTCGAGATGGTGGACGTCACTTGGCTTGGCAGACCCAATAGTAGCAGTAGTAGTGCAGTGATCCAACAGTCCCGAACAAAGTAGTTTCTTTTCGGCCTATTGCGGGCCTTGTGACGACGCCAGTCTGGGGACGAATGCTTGCTTTCGGGATCGACAGCAAACAAGAAATGGGACGACTTGCTGATTGTGCAGGTCACCGCCACATAAGATCAGGCATCTCGGGGTCCGTTTCAAGAAAAACGGTCGGCGGTCCCTGGTCGGACGCAGGTTGGGCGGGGGATCCCGGCGGATTGAAGCTGACAGGGCAAGGCTGAAAGTTGCACTGCAGCTACCCCACCCCCCACTACCAGAGCCACGGACGGCGCGCATCTTGATCAGCTGCGAGACATTCAAGTCATCGAGCCGGTCAGAAGATTGGCAGGCTGACGGGGCAATGATGAGTGGTTCGGGGCATCGCCAGGTAGCCGTCCGGCGCGCTCGGAATAAATCGCTCAGATGCCCGGCCTACGCTTCCCGGACCCCGCGTTGGGCTGTGGGCCCCTCGGCGGCGGTTTTGCTGCTCTCGGCGCGAAAAGTGGCCTTTGTTCACGACGACACGGCCCGCGCCTTCACCCAACGCATCTGGTTTTCCTGAAGATAACGACCGGGTTCCACGCGGGCTGTCAGCACTCTGATGGATATTAGTGCTGACGTGTCAGGCTGCGCAAAGCATAAGCCTCTGCAGCGGCAGCTGTGATGCGCATTTGACAGCAGCAGTGTCTCGCTAAGGGCAGCAGGGCCGTGGCGCATGGCTTGCAGAGCTGGCCCTCTCCGCTCCCAACGTCACAGCGCAGCCCAGTAGTAGTGTCGACGGTAAGTGGCTGTGCCTCGTCCGCCGCGGCCTGCTATCTTCTGCCTGCAGCCCGCCCCTTCGCGTCTTGGCCGCGAGACCACCGCTCCGATCGACCTCCACCATGGCCGACCGCTCCCCCTCCCTAAGCCCTCATGCAATGCCGCCTCCCGTCAGTCACCCATCTCGATAAGACACACATCCACACGGTCGGCGCAGAAGAAAGGCAGATTGTCTGCCCGCGATCATCGGACCGGGCTGCGGGACGGCTCGGCTTGCCACGAGCCAAGCGCTACCATCACGCATTGGACCTGTCGCAGGTACATCACACAAGAGCAGGATTGTCGCCGCGGCAAATTCCTCGTTCCTGCGCCCATTGCAGCAATCCGCGGCTCACCCCTATTATTATTCCACTGCTCCACCGCGTTGCACGAGCTCGCGTGACTGTGAAACTCGGCGTGCAGACGTGGGATCAAGGCTTTTTTTACCCTTCCCGCCGCCGGCACACTTCGCGCCGCTCGGGATCTGCAACCTTAATGGAGGATGGGTGGAAATGAGGCACACACGCTCCTGCTCGGCACCGCGGCCGCACCTTCCGCGTTTCCAGGAATGGGGGCGCATAGGGCGGAGCATCGTCCACGAACGGCAGCAGTAAGTCCCCCAGTCGTATTCGCCAAATAATTCCTCGGGGGCGAGCAACGGTGCCGTGGGCGCCTGAAGATCATTTGCACCCGCGCCGCCGCCCATGATCAATGCAGCGGCATTTTGCTGGCAGGGTTCAGGCAAAAGAAGAGACGGCAGAAGAATGATGATGGTGGAGAGTCGAGTGGATGCGGCTGAGACTCTTGTTCTCGCCAGACCACGCGCGCGCGGCTCTCGCCCGATGGCGTCACGCTGCCACCTCTCTTTCTGCTTCTCCTTCTGCTCGTGTCACCTCGTGCGCGCTCTCCTTATTTTTGCTGAGCCCTGCCGCGCTAGGGCATGCGGGTTGGTGGAGCACTCGTACGGGGGCGCCGCTTCCGCGCATTACTGCTTACCGGGACAAGGCTTTGATGCTGGCTGGAAGCGTAAGCGTGGGAAGGATCGTGCAGCATGGAGCAGAGTTTGGGAAGGGATGGGCGACGCGGGCGGGCCGGGGCTGAGCTGGCCTGCTTCGCCTGCATCCACCGCCGCCAGCGATTGGCGACGCAGCCGAGCCTGCATATTCCCATATCAATCGCGCCAACTCTGTCCTGTCACCGCCACGTGCATGGACGCGACCTTCAATGTCCCTTTCAGTCTGCTGCTCCCCAATTGGCGCGCGAAATCCTCCGGTTGGGCATGCAGCCCGACTGACTGCGTTACCTCGCCCGTCCATGCAGCATCGTTGGGCCGGCCAAGCTGCGGAAAGGGAAGAAGGGCCACGCCTTGAATCAGTCCTCTTCACGACCAAAAGTCGGGACTGCGAGCCGCGCGGGAAGCTAGCCATGTTTCAAACACTTCGAACACGCGGGACGGCCACCCATGCACGAGGCCCCAACTTTAATCAAGCCCGCGAGCAGGCATTGCTCGTTCCAGAAGGTTGAGCGCGCCGCAACTAGACTGTGGCGTTGTCAGATCACTGCCATGACCACCCACGCTCCGATGCACCCCTCTCCGCACCCATGGCGCTTCCGTTTTTATAAAGGCCCGCCCCGGCCCACCCCAGGCTCAGTACTTGCTCAATCGGCCCCAGGTACGAGGTAGGGAACGCTGCAAGGCTGAAGGTCTGTCCCCCGGGAAAGAAAGAAAGAAAGAAGAAAAGAACCATGGCCCGCCTTCCTCTCCTCCTCAGCCTTGCCGCCACCGCGCTGGCCAAGACCGTCTCCGTCGAGTGGGACATCGGCTGGGTCACGGCGGCCCCGGATGGCTACAGCCGGCCCACCATCGCCATCAACGGGCAGTGGCCGCCGCCCATCCTCGAGGCCAACGTCAACGACACCATCGTGGCCACCGTCACCAACTCGCTCGGCAACGAGACGACGTCGGTGCACTGGCACGGCCTGTGGCAGCGCGGCACGCCCGAGATGGACGGCGGCGCCGGCGTGACGCAGTGCGCCATCCCGCCGGGCGAGACGTTCCGCTACGAGTTCACCGCGTACCCGGCCGGCACCTTCTGGTACCACTCGCACGACATGGGCCAGTACCCGGACAGCCTGCGCGCGCCCCTGATCATCCACGACCCCGAGTCCGCCACCCAGCCCGACCCGGCCGACCAGGTCGTGCTCACCGTGTCCGACTGGTACCGCGACCAGATGCCCGGCCTGATCCACAGCTACCTGACCACGCCCAACTTCGACGGCCGCATGCCCAACCCCAACTCCAGCCTGGTCGACGACCAGCAGTCGACCACCATCAGCATCCGCCCGGGCGAGAGGAAGTACGTGCGGCTGATCAACATGTCCGCGCTCGCCACCTACTACCTGCAATTCGACTCCCACAACATCACCGTCGTCGCAATCGACAGCGTTGATGGTAAGTCGTCAGCCCTACCCCGTGTTCCCTGCGCGCCAAGCTGCAGCTACCATCCCGCGTCTGCATATCCGTCCCACCACCGCACGACGAAAAAAAAAAATCAAAGTGCTGACAACGGCGACTAGTCGAACCCGAGAGCTGGGAAGCGCTGGAGATCGTGCCGGGGCAGCGGTACGACTTCTTCATCGACGGGCTCGACGACCCGGACCGCAACTACGCCTTCGTCAACCAGATGGCCGTGCTCGGCCTGCAGAACGTCAACCGGCTCGTCTACGACCCGGCCTTCGGCGACCCCGAGCCCTTCAACCTGTCGACCCAGAACCTCGGCAGCGACTTCGAGCTGGTGCCGGCGGACGAGGAGCCGCTGCTCGGCCCCGTCGACCACACCATCACCATGGAGGTCAACAACCTCAACATCGACGGCGTCGGCTACCGGTAAGCTTCTTCCCTCCATCCATCCCTCCATCCCTCCCTCCTCCCGCGCCTCCCTAACAACAAACCCCATCCAGCATCACCCAAGGCCCGGACCCGTACATCTCGCCGCGCACGCCCTCGCTCTACACGGCGCTCAGCACGGGCTTCAACGCGACAGACCCTCAGATCTACGGGCAGACCAACGCCTTCGTCGTCGCCGCGGGCGACGTCGTGCAGCTCGTCGTCAACAGCAACGACCTCGTCACCACCAACAACAGCGGCCGCGGCCACCCCATGCACCTGCACGGCCACGTCTTCCAGGTCGTCGGCCAGCTCGCGGAGCACTGGGACGGCGACGACTCGAGCTTCCCCGCGGTGCCGATGAAGAGGGACACGACGGTGCTGTTTGCGGGGGGCAGTTTGGTGGTTAGGTTTCGCGCGGATAATCCGGGGGTTTGGATGTGTGAGTTCCCCCCCACCCCACCCCCCTAACCCCCCTGACCCGCCGCGGTGGAAAACTGATGGGAGATGTAATAGTCCACTGCCACATCGAGTGGCATCTCGACGCCGGAATGGCGTCGACCATCGTCGAGGCCCCGCTCGACCTGCAGCGCGAGGGCATCGTCGTGCCGCCGGACCACCTGGAGAGCTGCCGCGCCATGAACCTGACGACGTCGGGTAATTGCGCTGGCAACACGGTGGATCTGTCGGATACGGCGTCGTGTCATGAGTATGATACCGATCCGTGGGGGTGAGTTTTTCTTTTCTTTCGTGTTTCCTCCTTCCCCTGTTACTTTTGGTGGACGGATGGCTGACGAAATTGCAACAGTGCGCTCATCACTGGTCCCGGGACGCCCGGCAATGGCACGAATGGGACGGTGACGTGCTACGGCGCGTCTTGTTAGAGGTGTTGATGTGGTTTTTTTAATTTCTAATATATATCCTAGCTACCGCTGGTACTGTAAAGCGGTGCGTTGTCCTTTGGTCCTACCCGTGTGTTCAGTGAACGTACCCGGCGATTGCTCTTCCGCCGCTTTGGTCTGCCCGCTTTGCATCTCCGATTATGTTTCCGTACAGCCGTATTCCTATTCGGCTCGCACTTCTTCATGGGGTTTTGGCAAGTTTGTCGAGCGCAGAGCCTCTTCTACCAGTAGCCCCGGCCCCCACACGCGATGGTTGACTCGCTTTGATTGGTTCGCCTGTACCATCTCGCCTATTATTGGAATGCCCGAGAAAAGTGAAGCGCATAGAACCATGAGGCTGACGACGCGATTCTTGCCTTTGCTTTCCCAGCCAAGCTCCCAGTAGCTTTCTCACCATGCCTGTTGACGGTTGGGAGTTACTGGCTTTTCCTTCTGTTCACAATTTACAATGTAACTGTGCCACAGCCACTTTCTGTGGGGACCATCGGAATCTTTCCCCTTTTGCTGTTTATGAAGAGTGGTTTGTATTGTATTTGCACACCTTAACGGGGCGAAAGCTCCTTCGGGGAGGTGACTGGTGGGCGTTGTTCCGTGCGACAGAAGTGCGGAGAAATTCGGTGACGCCCCGCCATAGCCTTGCCCGGAAAGAAGAACATGGCCAATCTCGCAAGACTGACGGTAATCGTCACACGATTTGAACCGATCTAGTAGCCAGTTACAGCATGACACATGCCAGTCCGGTGCTTGAGCTGTTTGTAAAAGGTATATGAAGGCTGACCGCGCATGCTCCACGGGCTGCCCGTGTCCTCTAGCCTTACCACCCACTCCAAAAAAAAAAAACCTCCTTCACCCTTTATGGAGCTTGTTCGAAGCAATAAAGGAGGTGACAACGACACAGAAGATGCATACAAAGCAGTAGCCCACCACGACTACACCAGTTGGGTAGCCCCATCGTTCCAGAAATTCGACTCTTTCACGCAAGTGGTCCAGGCAAAAAAGGGTGCCGCAACAATGAAGAACGAATTCACGTGGAACAACGGCAGTGAAGACTGCAGTCTGGCTCCCCAGGTAGCTTGAAACAATCACCCTCAGCTCGCAGCTTATGATGTTGACAGGTGTATAGAAAGCAGAAGCCAACGAAAATCTGGAAAAAGGCATGAAGGACTTGGCTCTCGAAAATGACAGCGTTGACCCCTGCAACAAGACAGGAAAAGTCCAGCCTGGAATCAGTCCCAAACCGGTAGCCGAATGGGAATGGGACGATGCCTCGAAACTGTGGTATATGCAATGGACATTTGGACGCAACACCTGGCTCATATACCAAGACGGCACGAAATGGAGGTTCGATGCGATCAACAACAAATGGATACTGGCATGACTATTCTTAGCCTTGATATAGCCCTCACTTTTCAATGTACTGGAAGCTAGCACAAATCCATGTGGCGTGTGAGCATTCGGCTCTGTTCAATATGCCGTAAGGATCAAGAACCATGTGCGTGAAGCTGCCATCTGGTTATTGACCGCTGAGGGCTTGACGCAGAACCAAGGCACCGCCCAGACGGGAACATCTGAGCAAGCGTATCCTTGGACGTTGGATGGTGCAAGGGCCAAGTACTACAGGTGGCGCCCGGAGGAGCTGTGTTGGGTATATGAAGACGAGACGCGGTGTTATCCGGAGAGGTGGCAGAGCCGTTGATGAGCACAACCGGTGCAAGCAATAGCGAAAACAATGTAATCAACCTTCTTGGATGATGAACAGCATCTGGAATGAGTCGAATGATCCTGCTGGCTGCCAAGGCAAGCAACCCGCTCAAGACATCATCTTGCCTGAGTTCCGAAGTTCGGATTAATTGAGAGACAGGAGGGTAGTGAGTCTCATCGTCGATGCCACATTCACAACCAATAGGCAAACCACCCCCTCGCGCGACCGTCCAGCCACCCCGAGCCTCATCAAGCCGCCGGCACAACCACGTAAGCCACCCTGTCCATCCGCCATCTTCCTACCCAGCGAAGCATACCCCCTCCCCTCACCCCCTCTCTCTCTCTCCCGTCCACTCCCTCCCATCCATCTTCCCAGCCCCAAATCCCCTATCCCTCCATCCAGCCCTATCCGTCGCCTTCCCACACATCAGCCAACCACCCACACCCGGCTCCCAACCCACCGAGACAGGCATGTTGTGACCCGCCCCGCCCCCTCCGCCGCCGCAGACAAAACACGTCCGCGACTGGCTCGTCTCAACCACGTGCGCGGCGCCCCGCTCGGCTGCACCATGAAAATTGAACACGCCGTCGGCAACATCTTCGCCATCCGCCCCGGCGGCGGCGGGGGGGGGAACGGTCTCCAGCAACATTCGCCGGGTGAGCATTTCGCGCATCTTTTTATTGGTGTTGGCGTTGGAGAGGGAGAGCGAGAGGGGCTCAGAGGGGTACTGCGCGCGGTTCCCGGTGAGCATGATGGGCTCGGCGGTTCGGGCCTGGCGCGGTGCTCGCTGGAGGACCCTTACGCGCTGCGGGAAGTCGGCGGCGGGGGAGGAGGAGCAGGAGCAGGCGATCGGGTTGCAGGGGCAGCGTAGGTGCCGGCGAACGCGAGTGCCATAGGTACCGATGGGAGGGCATTTCGAGCTACACGTCGAGCAGGGGTTATGGAGGCGGAGGGGAAGAAGGTCGAGGTAGTCCAGGGCGTGCAGACGTGCAAGTGGTTTACGGTCGACGTCAACGGAAGTGAAAGGATTTACAGAGGCACCCAGACATCCTGGTGTTATCGTGCGCGCACATGTAATGCTGCTTAAGCTGGGCAACTTACCCGACAAAAGAGACCGACTTGCACTAAACCTGGCCCCCACGACCGGTCGTCAACGTCAGAAACAACACCGTACTGCCCTATCGCGATATCAGCACGAAGCTCCCACGTCCCCACATCTTGCCTGATGCAATCCACAAGTCCCACGCTGGAAGCAATGTAGAGCAACCCAGCACTCACGGAAAGCTCCATCTCTCGTCACTTATCCCATTTTCAAGACTACCGAAACCATCCCCATCCCCATCCCCACCCCCATACCCCATACCCCATCCATGAAATCAGACTCCTTCAGTCTCATCTCATGCAGCCGCATATGCTAAAAGAAAGAGAAAAAGAGATGTAAAGTCCATCTGCACCGCTCCCAATCAGCAAAGTTCAGGCACTGAACCATCCACCACGCCGCCGAATGCTATTGGCGGAGCCTCAGACCTCCCTCACCATTCCTTTCGATTGAGAAGAGAGAAAGCAAACATCAGACCCAGCCCCATCACTGGATCACCACCACCCAAGCCCGCACCGCGTCCCCCCTCACCACCAATCCTCCGGCAGATCCTGCTTCGTATACTGCTTCGTCGGGCCGGTAAGAAGGTCAGCCACGGCAGCCTCGGAAGAAGAAGAAGCGGGCTGCTGCTGCTGCTGCTGCTGCTGCTGACCGCTATGCTGGCGCCTATTCTGCAAGGCGGGACGGGCCGTCGGATCCGTGATGCGGACGGGCGTGGCGATGCGGACGGGCGGAGTGGCGCTGCGACTGGACTTCTGGCTGCTGCGCCGACCACCACCACCACCACGACCACGACCGCTGTCGCTGTGGCCAGCATTGCTCCCGCCAGCGCGTCCGCCCTTCTTCTCCCGCGCCGGCGCCGCGTCGACGCGGATGGCGCGGCCCCAGAACTCGACGCCCTTGCTCCTCGCCAGCGCGTTGCGCGCCTCGGCCGCCGAACGGTAGCTGACGTAGCCGACGCCCTTTGTGTGGCCCGTGACGTGGTTGATGGGCAGGTGCACGTCGCTGATGGCGCCGTACTTGGCGAAGAAGGCGACGACGTCCTCGGGCGTGGCGCGGTAGGGCAGGTTGCCGACGAAGATGCAGTCGCTGCTGCTGCTGCTGCTGTTCCCCGCGTGCTCCGGCTGGTTGTTGTTGTCGGGGCCGGGAGGGACGTTGTTGCCGTTGGTGGCTGCCCCTGCTAGGCCGGGAGCGCCGCCGCCGTCGTCGTCGCCTTCGCCGTGGCTGCTCCAGCCGTCGGCTTCGTCGCTGATGCGCGAGATGGTCTCGGCGATGGCGTCGGACATGCGCTTGTTGTGGTCCTGCTTGCGCTGCTCCTCGGCCTCCTTGGTGCCGCGGGAGGCGGCCTCGCGCACGCCGAGGGCGAGGACGGCCTGCAGCGTGTAGACGGCGTCGTTGCCGCCGTTGTGCAGCTTCCAGCCCACGATGTCGAGGTCGGCCAGGATCTTGCCGAGCGAGGTGCCCTGCGGGTCGCGCTTCCAGTGCTGGTGCATGAGCTTCGTGTCCAGGACCTCGATCAGGTTGGACAGGTTCAGCGGGTTGTAGCCGAGCTTCTGGAGGTACTTGATGTCCTGGTTGGGATCGTGGCCGACGAAGATGAGGTTTCGCTTGCCGTCGGCGTTGACGACCGAAGGGTCGCCCAGCGGGTCGGGGGAGCCGTCCGCGGCCCAGAGCCGCTCGGCCTCTGCGGGCGTCAACTCGGCTGAGTATGGAGGCCGGAAGCACGACGCAACGATCGACGGAGCTTCGGCCAGGCGCACGAATTCACTCTTGCCGAACTCGAAGCCGCCCGCGCAGCCGGCGACGTGGCGGTAGTTCTCCAGATGAGCATGCTCGTCAATGCGGAAGTGTCGGGCCCGGATCTTGCTGAACCAGTTCTCGCCGTTTCTGCCGGGAGGCACGTCCACGATGTCCAGCACGTCAAGGGTGGCAACGCCGACCTCGGTGATCTTGTTGTTGTCAAGCTCAAAAGCCTCAATATCGACGCTGATGAAGATGACATTCTTGTCGAAGTTGAAGGGAGCGGGCTTGTCAAACTCGACAGGCGGTATCTTGTGGGCGGCCTGTGCGGCTTGAAGGTCGGCCCAGCTGAGTGTCGGGTCCTCAAGGAGCTCTAGGTTCCACAAGAGTCAGCATTCGTACCCGCCTGAGTCACGGGCTGAACCTACTGTAGCTTTCGGTCCTGTCAGGCCGCAGGCCGAGGTAGCGCTGGGTTCTCTTGAGCAAGCGGCCCCAGTTCTGCTGAAGACTGACGCGCTGTTCCTTGCGCTTTGCCTTGGCAGCCTTGTTCTTGGCCTTGTTGAGCTGGATCGTCTCCTCGATCATAGCCTTGTAGGCCTCAAGGGTGGGCTTGTCGGCAGAAGGAAGAGGGGACTCACCCGGGGCCTTCCAGGTTGCGGGAGGCACCCTGCGCTGCTCCATGTCGTTGTAATCGTCACGAGAGTAGGAGTAGCCGAGGAAGCGAGGAGTGAAGGCCGGGTGGGGGATGTCGAGGATGAGACCGCAGTCACGGTGGTAGTCGGTCAGCTTGAAGTCGAGGTTGCGCTTGTACTGGTTGATTTCGTGGACCAGAAGCTGAAACTGTGTGAGAGTGATGAGAATGAGTGGCTTGGTCGCGACGTCGGCAGGAGGCCAGAGGTAGTAGCTGTCAGCAGGCTCGGATCAGCATTGGACACATGCGATGCAGGGTTTATCACGAGGGTGCACGGCGGGGGAGGTTGGGGCAAGAATTCAACACGGCGGCATTAGTTGAGATGTACTCACAGCTCCCAGGCCCTGTCCCAGAACTGGTTGCGGTCAAAGAACTTCTTGGCGACTGGATCGGAGTAGGAGCGATTCAAGAACTTGTAGGGAAACTTGCTGGCGACCAGGACGGAGACGTAGGCCTCGCCCCAGGGTGCGAGATCGCCGCGGAACAGGTGCGTGTCCGGCGAGTCGTCGTGAGGGTCAGGCTCGTGGGAGCTCTCGGAGCCTTCGGGCGAGGGTGAGCGGTCGTCGAGGGAAAGGGCGTCTGCCAGAGCAAGGATCTTCTGGTCCGCGGCCGAGGTGGAGGTAGCTTCAGCGGGGAGCTTGATGGCCGCGTCGGAGGCGCCGTCGCACTCCGGGGGCGCCTGTGCTTCTTGGTTGGCAAAGTGAGGATCGGGGCCAACGGGCGGCGAGGGCGCCTTGGGCAGAGCGAGAATGTCGTCGTTGAGCAGGCCCAACAGCCGCTCTGCGCGGGACAAAGGCATTGCGAGGAGCTTGGACGCTGCACGGACGAAACGAAAGAAGTCGACTTGTTGTGTTGGGAGCGATGCAGGCAGATGCGTCCCACATGATTGTCTTTATGGGAGTGAGGCGGTCGTGGTGCACGCGATCGACATTGCCAAACGGGGAAAGAACTGAAGCAGGCGGACGCAACTCACAGTGGCTGGTGGAGACATGTAGCCACCAATCAATTCGAACTCTACAAGGCCAGCTGCAGCGTCAATCCGAGCACATCTACCATTGACATCAGCCGGGCTGAGCTGAACATGTGCCTCTCACCGTGCGGCAAGCCTAAATCGATCTGGAGACGCACGAGGAGAAGAGAAGAGAGAGAGACAGAGGGCGGTCAGGCCATTTGCGTGCTAGAGATGCGCAGCCTCGATGCTCGCCACCACCTCACTCCACGCAAAGACTGAGGGGACGGGCAGAGACGGCGCGCGGCGAGAAAATGGAGGTGACGCGTGGGCACGTGCTTCGGCCGCCAATTTTCCGCCCCGCGAAAGCTGCGCACGGACCCGCTCGGACGCATCGGGAAGGCCGTTCCCGCAACACCCGCCCTGGGCTGCGCCATCACCACCTCACCCGCCCACCCGCTCTGCGCTCGCGACGCGCTGCCCTTCACTCCCTTTGTTTCCCCTCGCTCGCCGACGCCATTTCCAGCCCAGCCGCTCCGCCCGCCGACCCGCGCCCCGTAGCATGTAACGCGCCTGCTATGGACGACGCGCAGCCCGACATGCCCACCACCCAGGCCCACGCCCATCCCGACGCCCAGGCCACCGTCACCGACTTCCTCGACTACACCGAGTTCTACCCTTCCGATCTGGCCCGCTCCTTGACCCTGATCGAGAAGCTGGACAAGCTGTACTGCGACGCCACCGACCGCGTCCACAAGCTCACCGTCATCTACGGCCATCTCCCCAAGCTCCCCCAGGCCGAGCGCCCCGACCCCCAGCAGCTGCGCAAAGACATCTCCAAAGCCCTCATCGATGCCGAGCGCTTCCGCGAGTCCGCCTACGCCGAGGCTGCCCGTCTCTGCGAGAACACCGAGCGCCATGCTACCCGCCTCGTCACAATCAAGAAGAAGCTGCAGGCCTTGCCCGAGCCGCCTTCGCGCGATCCGACCCCGGTCCCCGCCCCGACCCCGCAAGCCACGCGCAGCCGCAAGGTCGACCTGGAGAGGACGCCGCGCATAACGTTGCATTTCGGCGAAACCACCCCACGCCCGCGGCCCACGTCCACCGCCCGCGTGCAGAAGCATCGCGAACGGAAGCGGAAGCGCGCTCAGGAGGCTGCCCGCGGCATTGCCCCCGACCAGTCTGTGGACCGCAACTTGGAATCACCCCAGCCCAGCTCGGACTGGGATGACGGTGCGTCTGATCTCGATGGCGACATTGACATCGACACAGTGTCGGGCGTCAAGATCCCCAAGATCAAGGGCCCGAAGCAGAAGGGCAAGGCCGGACGGGCCCCGCGCACGCCCGGCATGGGCACCAACGTCCACAGCTCCGTTGCCGGCATCTCCACCAGCAACGCGCTGGCCCAATTGACTCCGCCGCCTTCCGACGCCCAGCCCGGCAGCAAGTATGCCCCGTGGCACAAGCTGACCGAGTACGAGATGGCTGTGCTCCGCAAGACGATGAAGAAGAATGCCATCTGGCAGCCCAGCGACACCATGATCCGACGCGAATTGTCCAGCAAGGGACGGGGGTGGGAGAACTACAAGAAGGCCCGCGAGCGGGCTGAGGAGACGGGCGAGCCGTTCCTTGACGAGTCGCCCATGGACCCAAACAAGGAGGTCCTCGACCCGGGTGAGACGAGCTTCAAACCCCTCGGCAAGGAAGACAACAATCTGATCAACCGGGGCATGAAGCTCAATGAGATGAAGAAGCTCAAGAGAGAGGCGAACATGCGCGAGCAAGCAGCACGCGACGCCCAGGAAATCGAAGACGCCAGCCGCCGAATGGCCGAGGCCAGCGCTGTCATCAAAAACGTCTTCGACGGACCTGCCCCGACCCCCATCGCCGTCATCAAGGACAAGTCCAAGCCCGCCAAGAAGCGGAAGCGAGACTCGACTCCCGACGCGTCCAAGTCCGACCCGAAGGAGGGCTCCTCGCAGCCTCCAGACACCGCACCTCGTCCGTCGGGTCCAAAGAAGCTGAAGTTGGGCCCTCCAGCACCGCCCAAGACCGACAGTGTCGGGTCGCCCTCTCCGACGACTGCCGAGCCTGTGGCTGAGCCTGAGCCCGTGTCTGTGCCCGTGCCTGTGCCTGTGCCTGTGCTTGAGACTGAGCCTCCGGCCTCGCTAAGCGCCGAAGCGTCGACTACGCAGGTTCCTCTTGCGCCGGAGGGGCCGAGCTCCCCTCACGCTCCAAGCGCGCCCCCAACCCGACCCCAGACACCAATTCTGACCCCTCCCATGGAAGTCCCCAACGCCATGGTTCCTTCGACTGCGGCTGGCACCCGCTCCCGGCGCACATCAGTGGTACCCAAACTAGAAGGGGGCAACGCTCTGGAAAACGCGGTCCATCCACGATCGCGGGCCGGGTCGGCCACGAAGGCGCCTTCGGCTGAGCCTGTCATCAAACGCGAACCTCGCGAGTTGCGCGAATTGCGTCGTGGTAGCAATGTCAGCGTCCCGCCTCCCATGGATCAACCAAGCTCTGGAACAGGGTCAGGGGGGACGCCAGGGCCGGGAATGCGTCTTTCAGTGCGGCGCAGCAAGCGACCAGCTCCCGGGACAATGACCGAGGACAAGAAGGTTGTCATTGGCAGACGGTCGTCGGCTCCCAAGAAGAAGGGGCGGAACCTGAAGACGGAGGACAAGGCGGATGCGATGCAGCACGAGGCGTTTGAGGACATTGATCCAAACGAGCCCAGATACTGCCTCTGCAAGGATGTGAGCTACGGGGCCATGATTGCTTGTGATAACGAGAACGTAAGTCTTCTATAATCACATTCATTTTCTCACGGACGCTGCAATACTGACTTGGCGCAAACAGTGTGAGAAAGAGTGGTTCCATCTCGAATGTGTTAGCTTGGCCAACACGGCCAACACCAAACACTTCGAGAAGTGGTATTGTCCGGATTGCAGAATCATTCTCCACGTCGACGCCAAGGGCAATCCAATGGGCATCGGTAGACGCCGTTAGGGTCGACTTTTGCTGAAGGCTAATTTGAAGCTTGCTGTGTTTTTTTCTTTTGTCGTTTGCTTCCAAGTGGGCTTCTTCGCGACGTGCGTCCCGCAGCGGTAAGCCAGATTGCAAGGTGCTTGTACGGGCCATCAGGTTCTTTGGCTCTGGAATTGCTTGGAGTTTCGGGGTATGTCATTGGTGCTTACAGGGGAGCATTGGAATACCCAGGGCGCGATTTCCCCGACGGAGTTCAGTATCGCTGTATTGCTCAACCTTCATCGCAGATACTGAGTTGCAATTTAATCCATGGTTTGCGTTTTACCCGGACCCTTTCTCACGTAGGTGTTGCTTCGATGTTGGCCACGCGATACCCTGTCGGAAGGCCCGACAACAGACGGACAAGCCGACCCAACGAACGAGCAATCAACGAAAAGTGCAGCTCGACACGCGGCCGCCCCCAGAGATACCGCCAGACCAGTCGGAGGCGGCGCCAGGCTTGCATGTTCGCTTCAACCTTCGGCATGGACGGCAGAACATAGGCAGAGACGGAGAATTAATAGATCGACGCCCGCGGATCAACCACGGATGAGCCGAGCGGGCACGTCGATTGGGTGGGAGATGTGCTATCTTGCGTGCTCTGCTGCAACCCCACCAACGAAACAGGCATCGCAGCGTGTCGCCCAATGCATGGGGGGAGCCCATGTGATCCACTTTATGATGACTACATATTGACAACCGCCGCAGTCACTGACACTGACCGCCTCAACGTTCTTCCTCCACCACTCTCCATACCTCAATTCTCCAATCACGGCCGGAAGGAGGTGCCCCACTTCCTGATACCTACACCATGACTTCGACCACCACCGCCCAGACAACAACCGTCGACAATGAAGCCAAAGTCCTCAAGTAAAGCATCTCCACAACACAACACTCCCCCCACACCCCACGCCACCACTAACCCCAACCCCCCAGAAACCTCCAAGCGGCCCACGGCGACTGGCGCGACGACCTCGCCCGCGACGGCTACGCCGTCATCAAAGGCGCCATCCCGGCCTCCCGCGCCGCCAGCTACCGCGCCCGCGCCCACGACTGGCTGACATCGTTCGGCACGCCGCTCGACCTCGCCGACCCGTCCACGTGGACCGCCGCCAACCTGCCGGTGCAGTCCAAGATCAACACCTTCTCGGCGTACTGCGTCGCGCACGAGGCCTTCATGTGGGAGCTGCGGCTGGAGCCGGGCGTGCTGGGCGCGTTCGAGAAGCTGTGGGGCACGGACGAGCTGCTGGTGTCGTTCGACGCGCTCAACGTGACGCTGCCCGCGCACCTGCGCGCCGACGCCGCCACGCACCCCGCCAAGGGCGCGTGGCCGCACGTCGACCAGAGCCCGCTGCGCACCGGCGCGTGCTGCGTCCAGGGCGTCGTCAACCTCAGCCCGTCGGGCCCGCACGACGGCGGCCTCGTCGTCTACCCGCGCTCGCACAACCTCATGGAAGACTTCTTCGCCACCCAGACCGACCGCGCGGCCTGGGAGAAGCGCGACCTCTTCATGTTCTCCCCCGAGCAGCTCGCGTGGTTCGAAGAGCGTGGGTGCGCGCCGCACAAGGTCGAGGCCGACCCCGGCGATTTGCTCGTGTGGGACTCGCGCACCGTGCACTGGGGCGCCGAGCCGACCGAGCGCAGCGACCGCGTCCGCACCGTCGTCTACGCCAGCTACGCCCCCGCCAGGTGGGCCAGCGAGCAGCAGTTGGCTGAGAAGGCCAAGATTTTTGGCAAGTGGGCGGGTACCACGCATTGGCCCCACGACAATATCGTCTATCGCGACGCCAGGGCTTTCCTGCCCGATGGGACGGAGGATCCGAGGAATCGCGCGGAGCCGAGGGAGAGGCCGGTGCTGAGTGAGCGGCTGTTGCAGTTGGCGGGCGTGAAGAGGTATGATGGGAGTGTGGTTGTGCCGGCGCCTTGAGGTTGTCGGCGTGGGTGGGGGGTTGGGTGGGTGATGGGGCTGCGTGGTTCGCGGGAAGCTGCACTGCTGGAGAGGGCTGGGCGATGCTGGGGGAGGTGGGGGTTATCGATTTGTGGGGGCAGATGGCGCGGGGAGAATCGCTTTTTTTTCTCTCTCTCTCTACAGCATTCAACAATTGGATTCGTTTTCGATGTTTGCCTGTTGCGCTCAGGACCTCCGCCACACCCCTGGATAGGAGCGCATTCCGTCGTCGTATATCCAGCACCCCTGCGACTGGCTCCACCTGCAACGCATGTTCCGCCACCCGTCCCACATCCAATAATACGCCTGTTGATGAGGTCTCGCTGCGTTGGAGCTTCGCCTCCGCACTGGTTAGCGATCCTAAGGCAAACTTCTGAAAACAGAAGAGTGGCAATCTGTTGCAATTGTGAGGAAACCCGATGAATTGGTACACCTGCTGGAGGTGTGGCATGAGGAGCAGAAGGGGGCTACCCCGGTGGGTCGCTCATATACCCTGCTCCTCGCTGACTAAGCTATCTACTGCTGCAATGCTCATGTTGCAACACGATCATCACAGAACTGGAGTCCTTCGGTCGGCAGCTAGCTCCAGACCCGAACACCTTGTTTTGCTCGAAACGTCGCGTTATCGAGCTCACCGGGAGCGTCTGTCCGAGATGCCGCAGCACCGTCGCCGCTGATAGACCTTGTTGTGTGCCGGGATAGTCTCGAGCGACGGGCTATGGGTTCGAAAATCGGGCGTGTGGCGCTTTTCAACTGAGCAGGCTGAAATTCAGCGCCGTGTCTCGTAGCTCGGCCGACAACTCACTCGAAAGGCGGAGGAGGAAGATATTACCGACGGCGTGCTACTTATAATGGTGTGGTCGAGATGAGCCAGTCGCGGACCTGTTTTTGTCGGCGGCGGCGGCGAGGGCGGGCGCGGGTCACACGTGCCTGTTTTCGGTTGGGTTGGAACTTGGGAGGCGGGTGTGTGGGGGCTAGGTGATGTGGGGGAAGGCGGCGGATAGGAGTGGGTGGTGGAGGGATGGGGGATTGGGGGCTGGGAAGATGGGTGGGGAGGAGTGGACGGATGGAAGGGGGAGAGGGTGGGGACGGGGGGAGGAGGTGTGCTTCGCTGGGTAGGGTGATGGCGGATGGACAAGGTGACTTACGTGCCCCCATCCCTGGCCGGTGCTGAAGGTGCGGGGGTGGCTGAGGGCTTCCTTTTGGCGGGGCCCGCTGACTTTGGGGGTGGAGGGATTGACAGTGGATGTGGGCGTGGTGATGGTGTGACGGTGGGATGGTCATTGAGGAGCTGGTCGTCGCACGGCGAGTAGTGGCCGTCCGGGGTGAAGGAGCGCATGCTTGAGTGCAATAGCTGAGATGAGACAGTAGGTATCGAGCCGCACGCAGTTGTGTAGTGCAAACCCCAGGCGCAAGGGAAAGGTGAATCTGTTTGCAGGGCGGGCTGAGCGCCGGAGCAGAGTATCATCTATTGGTGAGACTCCCGTTGTGCTGACCCACTGTTGCATGAATGTTTAAGAGTGGTCAGACCCACCATACTGTCATTGGTTTCCAGTGATGGGCTTGCAATACGTTGCATTTGTGGCTTCCGAGTTCAGTCGCACAAAGGCAGTAATGCTTACGGCTTAGAAACACTGAAGGATCGGGCATGCCACACGGTTCCCCAAGAGCGCACAAGCTGAGTATGCATTGATTCAACGTGGCAAATTAAGGAAAATGCTCTGAGTGCGTTGTGCATAAAGAGCTAGAACATCTCGCGACTTATATCGTCGAAACGGCATCTTTCGCTTGTCCATCACTCTTGGCCCTTATTTCAAGCCACATTCTTGTCAACCTGAGCACCATGCCCTTCGAATTTGGAAAACTCATGATTGAATCGCTCGCCGGCAAGGCCCAAGAACTCTTCGAGGCAACGTTGGAACGGACGAGGGGAGTCCCTGCGGAAATTGAAAGTGGAACCTGCCCGAGATGTTACGAATTTGTCAAACATAGCCGTGGCGCATCACCAAAGAATATCTCCCAGGGCCTGAGTCTTGGAGAGTTCTGGAACTTTCTATTACCCTTTGTCAAAGGAATCAAAATCGACAAGTTTGCAGACGTGGAAAAGCGGGCGAGCGAGTTCGACTGCACGTGCTGCAGGCTGATTCTGAAACTGCTCAACCAGTGCAGTCCCTCCACGTTCCCGGACATGCGTGCGGCGAGCCTCAAGATCCGACCAGCAATTCCCCCGGTCTCAGGGATGGGGTATGCAAACGTCATGGTGGACACAAGAGCATGCGGCAAGATCTTCTTCCAGCACGAGAATATTGCGGAACCCGATTGGGTGGAATTTGGCAAAACCGCGGAAACGGATGATGACAAGTTTCGCATAACCGCGGAGCATCTCAAGCGGCTTATCGCACGGTTGGAAAGCTTGTCCCTGCGTTCTGAGCTCGATACGGATTCAGTCGTGGAGTGGATGCAGGACTGCGAGACGTCGCATCCAGCGTGTAGCGCCACAGACTTTTTCGGAGCTCAAGAGCCGTTTGCCTTTACTTTGATCGATGTAACTGAGGGCAAGCTCGTGGACTCGGTTACTTCTGCGAGCTACATTGCATTGTCCTACGTTTGGGGCGCAGGGCAGAACCACGACAGCATGTTCAGTACCCTCAAAGACAATTTCCTCTCCCGGAAGCGGCAAGGAGCATTGGCGCGAACCGACACCAGGCTGCCTCGGGTCATTCGGGACGCCATGGATCTCGTCGAGCGTATGGGACAACGCTTTCTTTGGGTTGATGCTCTGTGCATCATCCAAGACGATGCGGAGAACAAGATGGACCAGATTGCGAGAATGGACGCGATTTACAGCCAAGCATCCATGACGATTGTTGCTGCAACGGGACGGTCGGCACACGAACCACTCCCAGGGCTGGATCATTCAACCCGCGGCCCCATTTCGTACATTGGGGATGGACCAGGCGTCAAGTACGTGTCCGGACCACCCGGCCCAGCAAGTGTGTGGGATACACTGCCTGTCGAAGGCCGAGCATGGACTCTCCAAGAAAAACTACTCTCCAGGCGATGTTTGGTATTTACCAATCGGGATGTGTATTTCCATTGCCGAGAATCACTCCTACAGGAAAGTATAGGAGAGGATAATGATATTCTCACCGCACGCAGCAGACTTTCTCTATACAGAGATATGATGTGTACATACCAGATTTCCAAGGAAGCGAACGCAAATGACACATCGGACCCCCAGCCTGGAAGTGGCCCGACCCGGTCCTCGTCCCCAGGGCCTCGTATAGATCTATCAAGAATACCTGAAATGCGCTTGGGAGTTTCAGCAGAGCGGTTTCTGACACCGGGTAAGAATAGCAAGGAGAATCACCTCTCGACTTACGCCCGTACTCTGCAAGACGATCATCATGGACCGCAGGCTCGGTTTGTCGAGTTCTATCACGCATACAAGAACCTCGTGATGGACTATACCTCGCGGAGCATGACCAACCCTAACGACGCCCTGAACGCTTTTACCGCCACTGTTTCAGCTCTTTCTCGGCTAAGCTGTTCCAAATTCGTGGCCGGTATGCCTGAATACTGTCTCGACTTTGCGCTGATGTGGGTTGCGGACTGCGGTTCAAACACGGCGGCAAAAGCAGCGGGTGTTGCTGGCAAGTTTCCGAGCTGGTCATGGGTGGGATGCTCGGGTAGCGTGGACTTCCTGTTGCGATGGTCGACCGTCAGCACGCTCAATGCCTTCAGAAGTGAGATTGGACAGATTACGGTGGAAGAAGGTGGCCGATTGCATGCGGTTCCGCGATCTCCGGTTCTGCAGTCGCCTATTGCAGAGCAACTACCAATTCCCCCACCGATGGAACCTTTACACCCTCCATCAGCCACGGCAGTGCTCCATCTCTGGGCTCAAGTGGCTTGCCTGGAAGACTTCAAAGCCACTGGAGGCAAGCTCGTTTGCACGCATGGCAGATTCCCCATCGACAACCAACACTCTCACTCTATGAGAAGCAGACTCGAGAACAGGGCGTTCCAATACTTTTTCGACGATCTCGGGCCTATGGTAAATTTTCAATTGCGACAGAACATGTTGTGGGAGTACTACAACTATCTCGCCACCGACACAGCCGGCGACGTTGACCTCGGATTGGTGTTACTGTCAAGGCTGAAACGGTTGCCTTTGAGACACAACTGGCCGCGTGACGATGATCCAAGAAACCGGGTACCAGGAGAATGGGGTATGGGCGAGGGTCACTGGGTCACCATGAATGCTATGCTAGTGCGGTGGAGGGAGGATGGTGTTGGGGAACGAGTTGCAGTTGGACATCTCCATGAGGATCAGTGGTTGAGGGCGAACCCTAGATGGCGTTATGTTAAGGTAGTCTAAAGCCTTTGTTGCTTATTTCAGGATCGGTATTTTACGACGGCCATATATACAAAGATATACATAGTAAACGACATAAGAAAGACGAAGCATGACCTCCAAGTGGACCACAGCACTACACCCCGATGTAAACGAACGAACCTCATTTCCGAATGTGCCTGACCCCATCGCTCCCTCTGTACTCCAAAACCGATTCATGCAGAGCCTTGCCCGCACCCAGCTCCGCATCCTCATCCCCATCGCCAGCAGTAGCACCAGCAGCAGCAGCAGCCTCAAACAACCGGCCATAAAACCCTTCGGCAACCTTCCCCGCCGCGTAGTCATCCGCATCCCACAGCATCCCCACCACATGCCGGAACCCCGCCGTCTGAAACGCGTTCGCCAGGCTAATCGCTTCGCCCAGCAGCCGCTCGCTCGACGTCTCGGCCGTCGAGCACGCGCGGCCAGGTACGCCACCCACGCGCGCGCTCGAGGTCCATCCCGTTCAGGTCCTCGATCGTCAGGATCGCGCGACGGCACAACAAGCGCGCATAAACCGCGGCGACAGAAACCATCCATAGCTCAGCCGGCTACGTACCGAAAACGCCCCGGCCCCCTCAGCCCTCCACATACAGATCCGGATTCAACTCGACCGCCATCCAGACGTCCACCCCCTCCTCCCCGTCCCCGCCCTGCCACTTGTGCCACGGATACGCCAGCGCCCGGTCGCGCCGCCGCACCGGCCGCCCGTAGCTGTCGCGCTCCCACATGCCGCCGTGCTCCTCCAGCGGCGCCAGCGCCAGCCGCTCGAACGCGTCGTCGGGGAGTTGCTTGATCTCGGCTTCGGACAGAGCAGCGTATGATGATGCGTCGTCGCTGAGCTTGAGCCGCGCCATCCCGCCGTTGTGCGTGCCTGTGGACAGCGCGATGTGCGTCTCGGCGAAGATGTCGTGGCTGTGGTTGTGGATGCCGCAGTTTACGTTCGTGCCTGTAGATGGGAGTGGACGTCAGCGTGGATGTGGAAGGGGGGGAAGGCAATGGAAGAGAGGGGAAGCTTACCTGCGGTCCAGAACTGCACGTGCCCGATGGCCTGCTTCGTCTCCAGGAAGCGGAAGTGGAAGCCGGACAGGTTGCAGAAGTCGACCCCCTGGAAGCCGTCGCGGCCCCAGGCGAGGTCCTCGACTTTGACGAACTTCAGCGGCGCCAGCGCGAGCCCTTGGCCCGAGAGGTCGAGCAGCGTCTCGACCGGCACGTCCTCCGCCCTCGCCCACATCGCGCTCGTCGCGTCGGCGGACCGCGGTTTGAGGCGCAGGAGGATGGCGCCCGTCTTGTCGTTGGCGTGGGCAAGTAAGGATGCTGCCGCTTGCGACGCCGTGTTGAACGCCGTGAACGGCCTCACGGAGAATGGCGTGCGCGTCTCGTGCGCGTCGTCTTGCAGCGTGATGGACCCGTAGATGACCTTGATGCCCTCGCCGTGGCCGACGTCGATGCCTTGGTGGCCTTTGGGGTAGCTCTCGACGCTGATGTCGAAGCCGGCCACGCTGATCAGCGGGAGCTGCGCCGGCTGCAGCACGTGCCTGTCGGCGTCGAGACCGGGCTTCAGCGTGTCTTTGGTCGAGTAGAGCGCCGGGTTGCGCAGGAAGATTATGCCCTCGTTGCCCCACAGGCTCGGGACGATGGGCGCGACCGCGTCGATGTTGTTTCGTGGGGCGAAGTCGTTGACGAAGAGAGAGACGACGGGAGAAGGCTCCTCGTAGTAGTTTGTGACGTTGTACTTGATGGAGACGAAGTCCAGCCGACCGGTGCCGGTGAAGTCTCTGTGTGGTTTGTCGTTAGTGGATGCAGTGAAGAGGTCGGAGAGTCGGCGTACCCGATGGCGAGACGAGCCGAGGAGTCTCCCGATACTTTCCACTTTGCAAAGATGCCGTTGTTCAAGTCAATGGGCTTGTAGTACATGATCCCCTTCGGACAGTATTAGTGAAGAAGGTTATGGAAGGGGATACATTGAGCTTACTTTGTTCGGGCCGGAGTCTCCCGTAGACTATTATTCGTAATTAGCAGATGACCGTTCACAGCCTTATCTAGATACGTACCTTGATGGGCTGCCACTTGTCGTCGTATTCGACTGGACCAAACGCTGATACGAGGAATTCATCATCACCGTCACCTGCAAATGCATCAGAATAAAGCGGGCTTCTCGGCTTTCTCAGTTGTCAATACTTACCGTCAAAGTCGCCGCACACGACGTAGTGCAGTGGACCGTCTCCGTACTTCAGCTGTTGACCGGGAGTCCCAAAAATGTCGAGCACATGCCTCTGCCATTTGTTGGTTTTCATTCCCTGATCCACTTTCGTGTAGGCACAGACAATGTTGCCGTGGAAGGGCTCGACAGTGGCAATGTATGCAAATGGGTCGGCGCCAACCCTTCCGGCGTCGGACCCACCAGTTCCCCAGTGGTCGCCTGACCCGGGGAACTCGCTGTTGAGCAGTTGGCGTGGTTCGCGGGCTTCACCGTCGGTGATATGATCACGCCGCCACACACTGTCTTGGTAGTAGAGCCTGGTCAGGCCCTCCCGAGATGCAATCAGCATCGAATCCAGGCCGTTGGGACCGTCGAACCTGGCGAGAGAATGAGCTTGGCCTGTCATCGAATGAATGCGGAGGTTATACTTCTTCTGAGTGACCTCATGGATCACAGTAAAGTGCTCATCGTCAACCACATCATGCGGCCATTCGGCTCTGCAAGACGTTAGATCCAGTCTTTCGGGAATGAGAACGGACGCCTACGCTTCCAACACCTTCTCCGGTGCTTGGAACCTGATGATCGGAATGGGAGTGGCTTTGTCATGGGGGCCGTAGACAACAGACGCGGCAATGATCTCGATGAATGACCTGAGTCTCGTTAGATTTCCCATTCGTACGTACAAGCTCGATCAGGCAACTGACTTTTGCGTGTAGTGCCCGGCTTTGATCCGATGCATTGCCGGCCACCGGCCAATGAAGCGTTCCTTCCAGTAACGGTTCTTGAGCCCGTCTCTGCCCGGGTTCTGGAGCCAAGTGATGAAGCCACCCTGCTGGTCGCACCGCAGCATGTGTTGGCCGTAGTCGTGGCAGATGACCAAGTCAGTCAAGCCGTCACCTGTGATGTCGACGGGCACAACTGCAACCGGCGAATGGAACTTGCCGAGTTCGTACTTGGTCCATTCAGCTGTGCGAACGTATCAGCGCTGTTCAAGGTCCTGCAGGGGTGCGCTCTCACCGTCTTTCAGCACAGAAGCCTTGTCTTTCCCCTCGTGCTCTGCCGCGACCAGGGGATTTTCAAGGTAGGAAATGACGCCTGAGACAAGCCCGGATCTGTAAAGAGCCAGCTGTAAGCACAGAGCGCACGGATGCGGGGATCACATAGCACTGACGTGATGACTCCTGGGACATGGTCTTCCTTGCTGAACAGGAACTTCTCTACCCAGTACCCATCGCTACGTTTGTCCTCGATGATTGAGGAGGAGAAGGATGGCTCAAGGATAGAAGCCTGGCCCTTTGCAGCTGGAGCAGCTCGAGTGCCCATGATGTAGTTTGAAGACTTGGTGGAAATGAGCGGGCGCAGCTGAGGAATTGGAGCAGATATAAGTACGCAGAATGTTCGTCCCGTGAGTCAATGCTAACAGCCAGCCACAGAAAATCATCATCGGCCGATGGCCTGTGCAGCTTTCTTGTCTACAGAGCATATGCACTAGGGAAGAAGCAAGATGGCCCCGGAGCGGAGGAAGCCGTTGTTGTGAGACCAAAATGCACAGTAGTCCATCTGCATTGTATCCTTATTACCCAGATCCCTACAGATGCAGCCATACGTACGAGCATCCAGACAGCGCCGATTGCGGGGTCGATAGATACGAGTGCGACATGAAGGAATAGTGGTATGCAGGTGAGTAGGCGTTCTGTGATGTTGTTGAACAGCCCAACGGGAGAAGCCGCCACGGCACTGGTGTGCTTCTCCATCCGGAGCCATGCGTGCGTGGCGGGCGGGGCTGAGATGCGTGAGGCTGGCTGACACATCAGCCCCACGCATGCTTAGACCAACGCCCTGCATTTCAGCTCTCGCCTGCAGCCGCAGTTCACCAGATCGTCAACACGTAGGTTTCGATACACCGCACTTTCTCCATGCGCTTGGCTGAACATGGTCTGACCGCTCAATTTGCTGCAAATGTTGAACGAAGCTTACGAGGCTTCCGCGTCCTTGCACGACGGGCCAAGCTGGCTCCATGATGAATGGTATGACGTGTGATTACAGTACAACCTTTTTTTTTTCCAAAGCGCCTACTATCCTTGTGGCGATCGGGGACAGGCAGTAATGCGCTACCAATGAGAGTCATTGTCCGTAGGAACCTCCGGCCCGGAAGGCCACGTAACACAATTAGCTGGATGGCGCATGAGCTGACTCCATTCTGCCGGACTCGGCTGTTTTCTGCGGAGCTGGAGCATGCAGTAGCTGGTTTCTCCAGCCAACTCAGCACCCAGCTTCGATCAACTGCGAACTGGTGATAAGATGGGGCTCGTGCGGGGTCTGTTTGCAATGGAAAGGCCGGCAAATACCATGATGACTGCTTTTGGCCTGTCACTACGCCGTGGAGTGTGCGGTGGCTTATTTGCAGGACATTATTCAGTTAATGAGACGCAACATATGTCCATCGTCGGACTTCTTAAGAATGTTAGGCGGAGAAAACCGTCGAAGATAGTGGCATGATGTGCCTCCTTCACAGCCGGTCTTTACACACTTGGCCTGTATGCAGTAAGTACGAATCCGCCAAGGGGCCAGAGTCCTGCAACCATTTCTGAATTCAGATTACGTGTGGCCATATATTGGTTAGCTGCATATTTCTCGTACAGGAGCATCCGAGCAGGCTTGAAGCATCTCCTCATCGGCTCTCTGCATTGAAGCACACGCGTCCCAATCCCCTTCCCCACCCTCTATCAAGAATCATTTAAGTCAATCTGAAATTACCCCGAACAGCACCACAGCACCGTTTACTTCAATGTGAGATTTCTCTCCTAGTACTCCACGACACCTTGTATACTCGCCGAACAAGGCCATCAGACATCAAACCTGCCCAGCATGCCTGACGACACGATTGGAACTGAGGATGAGCACCACCCCAAACATCGCGACCCCTACCGTTTCATCCCCGCCGATGAATTCTTCGACAGAGAGCTCTCGGCCAACACCTTGAGACCGGATTCAGTCACATACAACGAGAAGGACCAGCTAGATGCCACCGGAAATGCACAAAACCCGGCTTGCGGCCATGGTCGAGTGTTTCGCCTCAGCACTGGGGCCCTCATGTTGATCCAATTCATGCGTCCTTTGGTGTGGCGCATCAGGTTCTACCCGCACTACAAAGAAGGCCACGAGTTCACAGACTACAATACGTATGCCGCACCTCCATCTTAGCTGCACATGCTACCATGAAACATGCTCACACTATTACAGGCGGACCATCATCAGAGCAGAGCTGTCGAAAATGATTGAGATCTTGGACCGGGCTGAGGGTATCGAATGGTCTGTTCAATTTGACGACAGCAACCCGCGGTACTACAATCTCAGATCGGTCGACAAGAGTGGCAATCCCACGGTTCAGCTTTGGATCCAGCGCGATCCTTTCAGGATCATGGCCACTCGGACCATCAAGATGCACCTCCGGGATGACGAACTCCCCATCTCTGCGCCAGCGGAATCAGGACAGGCAGTCATCTGGAAAACAAAGAAGAGGCCTCTGCAGTACCAAGTACGCGACACACAGCAAGAGCCGAGTGCCATAGTCCTGTCCGTTGAGAAGCCAGATCCGGCGAGGTACATGGGCTTCGGCGAGCAAGGCGGCAACCATTTGTTCAAGGACAACACATACATGAACTACTTCAGTACGCATACCCACTCCCGCAAGCTGATCCTCGTGATGCTCACTCATCTCGCATACAGACTTTGACAACATGCGGTACAACAACGTCTATGGCCGCGGCCCGTTTGAGAATGCCGAACCTTTGTACCACTCAGGCAAGACACCTCAGCCATCCTCGTTCGCTTTGACTAACTGTATGTAGAGCCGTACTTCATCGAAGTCAACGGCCATCCAGGATAGTGAGGGAACACATTGGTACATCTTCATCCTTGCAAATGCTAATTGAATATGACAGCATGTCTCAGTTGGCGACGTTCATCGACAACTACTCGCATGTCTGTGTGGATCTTGGCAAGACCAACACCACGCAGCTCCGCATCGCCACCCGCTTCAACGGCTTCCAAGGCATCTTCATTGCTGGGGACGACATCAGCGAGGTCATCCGCGGCTACTCGTCACTCGTCGGGCGGCCAAGACTGATGCCGCGCTTCGTTCTCGGCAACCACCAGGGCTGCTATGGGTACGACCGCCAGCAGCGAGTTGAGCAGGCAGTCCAGAAATATCGTGACTACGGCATCCCACTAGGTATCGATGACGGACCCCCTCATCCTCCGTCATGCTTACGGGAGACACAGATGGCATGCATATCGACGTCGACATCCAACGCGACTACAGGACCTTTACCATCGACAAAGGCAAGTTCCCGCAGCCCGAAAAGATGTTCTTGGAGTTGCGCAAGAAGGGAGTACGCTGCAGCACCAACATCACTCCCGTCATCAACGCCAGGGACGATCCGGAATATACCACACTGAACGAGGGCCTCTCCCAGGACCACTTCGTGTTGGATCGTCGCAATGTCGACCCATCTGCACCGAATTGGTGGGATCAACGGTACATGCAGTACGGCGGTTCCAAGCTCTACTACACGCGGCCCTTCCGACAGAGTGACCCCGAGGAGCCAGATGACGAGCATGAATTCAGCGCCTCCTTCAACAACCCTGACCGGAAGCAGCTTTTCCGCGGCGGCGTGTCGTACGGAAACAAGCAAGGCTGTCCCGGGTACTATCCCAACCTGAACCAGGAAAGGACCCGAGACTGGTGGGGCAAGCAGTACGAGTACCTGTTCAACACTGGGCTCGAGTTCGTGTGGCAGGACATGACATCTCCATGCATGGCCCAGCGATACGGAGACATGAAGTCGTAAGTCACGGGAGGGAGCCCGTAAAAACCGCGCACACGCATTTCCCCCGCTGACGAAAGGCCTTCCCAGGTGGCCGTTCCGCCTCATGCTCGACTCGGACGGCTGGCGGGGCGAGCCCACGACGGACCAGAAGACGGCCATCGAGATCTGGTCGCTGTACAGCTTCAACCTGCACAAGGCGACCTTCAAGGGCCTCAACGAGCTCGCCAGCCGCAAGGGCAAGCGCAACTTCATCATCGGTAGGGGCAGCTACGCCGGCGCCCAGCGCTACGCCGGCCTCTGGACCGGCGACAACGCCTCGACCTGGGACTTCTTGCAGATCTCCGTCGCCCAGGTCATCGCGCTCGGCTTGGCCGGCGTCACCATCGCGGGCGCCGACGTCGGCGGATTCGAGCCGCCCGAGGGCAACCTCACCGCGTTCGCTGATCCGGAGCTGCTGATACGCTGGTACTGCGCGTACAGCCTCCTCCCTTGGTTCCGGTGAGTGTGGGATTCCCTGGCCGTGTTGTGTCGCTGACGGAATCGCAGGAACCACTACTCCGCCAAGCATACCGACAAGGAGAATGTGGATTGGAAGAAGAAAGACTTCCAGGTGAGTGTCGCCGACTGCTGGTGCAACACGATACTCCAAGGCTGAAACCGTAAAAAGGAGCCGTATCGGTATTTCGAATGGTACCGTGACAATTGGAGGCAGGTGGCGGATGGAGAGCGTGACATCTACCAGTCGGTCTTGCCGGTCAGCAGGTACTACATCCGCCTCCGCTACAGCCTCCTACAGCTGCTGTACGATGCCATGTTCGAGAACAGCATCACAGGCCTACCCATCGCGAGATCACTCGTCATCACCGATCCCCTGGACGGCAGTCTCTTCTCAAGGGTAAGGGGGCGTGACAACCCGCTTGCGTGGCGCCCAACGCTAATCAGCAAGCAGCACGAATGGGCAAACAAGAGCCAGTACATGGTCGGGAACGACATCCTCGTGGCGCCCCAGCTGGAGCAGAAACAGGCGCGGCGCGAAATCTACTTGCCCTCGACCACGGCGTGGTTCCCCATGAACCTGCGCCCGCACTACGACGACGCCATAGGCGAGGCCTTGCAACCGAGCGTCCCGGGAGGCTCCAACGTCTCCTTCGACTGCCACATCAGCCCCGAGGACGGCCACCTCCCATACGTCTGCCCCATGTACATCCGCGAAGGTAAGAACCCCACCCAAACAAAGCCCCCCCTCCCTCCAAGCTCCCTCCTCCAACCGCTAAGTGCCCCCCTCCCCCGCCAGGCGCCATCATCCCCCAGATCCAAGTCCGCGACTCCGTCCCCGACCGCACGCGTCCGGAGCTGCCCGCAGCTCCCGCGAACCCCATCACCATCAACATCTACCCGGGGCACTCATCGGTACGTTTTGACCAACCCACCCTCCCCACTTCTTCTCCCCACCCGCTCGCACAATCCCCCACCACTGACTTCTTTTTTTTTCCCTTCCCCCAGCGCGGCCCGACCAAGTACTCCATGTACCTCGACGACGGCGTCTCGCGCAGCAGCGCGCCCGACGACGCGTACTACCTCTTCCTGCAGCAGCCGGACGACGACGACAAGGAGGAGGAGGAGGAGGCGCGCGCGCGGGCGAACAACGAGTACGGCGACGGGGAAGCGCGCAGCAACTTCCGCCGCGTGGATGTCGAACAGGTGCGTATCCAATCGAATGCGTGCGTGTGCGTGTGCGTGTGTGGATACGGCAACTGACCTTGGATTTCCAATCGCAGAACGTCGTCGAGGATGCGTACGGCGACAAGGTCACCGGCAGGCGCATCACGCTGTCGACGCGCTGGAAGGGGAGCGTCGTCGGCGGCGATGATGGTGTCCCGGATGCGGAGAGGTACGACGACGAGCGGGTCGAGCGCGATGTCGGCCCCGAGTTCCGGCTCGTCGTCTGGCACGAGCCGCGGACCGATATGGCCGCGGTCGCTGTCAACGTGCTGCGTGGTGGTGGCGGCGTCCGGGTCGGCGGGGATGTTGCGAAGAAGGCGTCCGTGGTGTGGGTGCCGACCAAGAAGGACGTGGAGGCGGTGATTGAGGTTGTTTATCGGTGACGGCCTTCCGTGTCGGGGACCATGATCTTGGGTTTTCCTGTTGGAAATGGGTTGAGTTGCGCAAATTGTGATTACATGGCGATGGCGTCTGTGGTGTCTGTAATCTTGAAACAAATATTGGAGTCGCTTGCCGGCGTTGCTACTGACGATGCTGTACTCCGGTCACGATGAGCCAAGTCATTTCCATACAGGGGTCACGGTCGGTTGTAGCCGGCACCACTCGGAGAGTCTCTTTTGCTCCGTCATTCAGGCCTGAGTGCTTGGTCATCGAGCTGCAGGCTGTAGTAAGACAAGACAGCCAATCACAGACGGCGACAGTTTCACCGGGCTCGTGCCGAAGGCGTATCAAAGGCCGGGAGCGATGGTCGAGGATGCCGAGTGGACTCCGAGCGGGCAGCGTTCGGTGGCCCGGCGTGGCTCACGGTTTCACGTCGAGCTGGTGGCTAACGCGATGCGTGCGGGTTATAAGAGCGATGGTAGCCTCGGCGTCCGTCAGCGTGAGTGAGGCGGATGGCGAGCGGCCCGCGCACCGTCGGTGGCCAGCTACAATTATTAATACCCCATACCCCTCCGGCGCATCCGCCGCCCCGTCGCTCCTCGCCCGCCTCTCTTCCTCTTTTCTTTCTTTCCTCTTCATCATTGTTTCCTCTGCTGAAGCCCCGGGGCGCGACGCACGGCTTGCCCCTCGCCCTCGACCCCGCATGGGCGATAAAGTATTAAGGTTGTCGGCTTCGCCCACTCCACACGTGCCCGACGGTCGCTCACGTTGCCCAGGGATCCCGCCCGATACGGTGCCCGCCGAGCCCGTGGCCAGTGTACCCAACATGACTTCGTCTAGCCGATAACATGCCTCGCTCTCTGCTGTCAGACATGACGCGCGACACCCTGCAGATCCCCTGAAAGTTGCTTCCAGAAGGCCCGTGGGTGGGTGGCAAAAATAGCGACACGCTCACCACGCCCAAAGTCTCCACTCCTCGACCGCCTCGACGCTTTCTAGAGCGGGGCTCCGTGCGACCGAACTATTCGGGACTGCCATTGCACCTGGTTGGCCATTGCTCCTGGTTAACCCGACCGGGAAACGCATGGCGCATTGTTGCGATAGAGCTGTGTCCTGGCCGCTGCGCAGTGCTGTGTCGAACTGTATTTCTGCAAACTCGCCGACGAAGTCAGAGTCAGTCAGGGCGCACCTTGCTCCACCACGCCGCTCCACTATCCACCGAAACCCAAGGCAGAGTCAGGCCGACTCCGTGCGAGTGCTGTTGCACGCCACGCAGATCCAAATGTAAGAGCGAGGACATGCATCTATGACGTCCGAGAAGCAGAAGAGTGCGTTGAGGCACTCCAAGTTTTGGGTGGCCCGGCGTGCTGGCCAGCTATGACGACGCTCAACCGCCAACACGCTCTATCTGGGACCATGGCCTCCCTCCTTGCACGAACACAGGCCGGGGCCGATCTCTCGACAGGGTCCCAGCAAACGCCGCTTCGTTCCACCTGCCGCCGTCACGCCATCGCCGCCGTTTGTACGCTCCTGTCTCGCCGCCGCCGCTGCATCGCCGTCCCCTGACTGCAACCAAGGCCGCGCCTGGCTGCTCACCGCTGGCGCTGCCGTTGACGCATGCCCCGTGTGCCTCCGCCGCTGCCGCTGGCCTTTCCGCCGCCGTGTCCGTGTCCGTGTCCATGTCCTTGTCACGCTCACGCTCACGCTCACGCTGCCGGTTGACGAGACGCAGGGCAGCTGCGCCGAGGCGGCGCGGCGAGGGCCGACGGGGGCGGCGGCAGGCGGGCGCACTCCGCGCTGGACGAGGGTAGGCCCGTGGGGCGAAGGAGGCTTGGCCGCAGCGGGAGTCGTTCCGCTCGGTGTGGGGCAACGGCAGGCCAGGTAGCCTGCGCGAGAGGCGGGCGACGGGCGCGGCGCAGGCGACACGGACACGGAAGCTGGACGAGCTGGACGCACCCGAGATGACCAGGGACGAGGCAGCGCGGGCGGGCGTGTCGGTGAGAAGGCGCGGCGGGAGGGCGCCGGGAGCAAGAGGGCTAAGCGAGATACGGAAACCGGCACGTGACTCGTACGGGCCGCGTATTCGCAGCGCAGGCGGCGTATTCGCGACGGCGGCCATTGGCTCGGCGGGCGTGTGGCACGCAGCTTGGCCACAAGCAGCCGGTACAACGGCCACCAGATTGCGCGGGGCTTGCCGCGGCCCCTGATGGCGGGCGCAGCCAGAGGACGCTCTTGACGCGGCATAGGGGCGCAGTTTCAGCTCGCACGCTCGGTCGACATATTGGCGCTTGGCAGCCGCGGCGAAAGGAGAGCAGGCGATCTGGCCAGGCGCGCTGGTGGCCAGGCGATCAGGCCAGGCGATCAGGGTCCAGCAAAAGTGAGCGCGCAGGTATATAGCGCTTTCCCGGCAGGCACGCAGCGCCCTTTCCAAACCACGCCCGCCGCGCCCTCCTCGCCCACTCCTCACCACCGCCATGGACCGCACCCGCCTCATCTCGGCCGCCGAGGTCGAGCGCCTCGTCACCGACGGCCAGCTCATCGTCATCCACGAGGGCCACGCGCTGAAGCTGGACGGCTGGATCGACCGCCACCCCGGCGGCCGCCTGGCCATCCTGCACATGGTCGGCCGCGACGCGACGGAC
This sequence comes from Diplodia intermedia, assembly GCA_021495925.1. Taxonomy (NCBI): domain Eukaryota; kingdom Fungi; phylum Ascomycota; class Dothideomycetes; order Botryosphaeriales; family Botryosphaeriaceae; genus Diplodia; species Diplodia intermedia. The sequence goes on along the minus strand of JAKEKT010000104.1, from coordinate 27,134 downwards.
GAGATCAACGTGTAACTACCCCCCCTCCCCCCGGGTAAGTATGTGTGCGCGTTGCGCGTGTTGCTTGCGCGGGCGGTCTGCGCCGGCGCTGACTCTCGCGCCGCAGGTACCATTTCCAGAAGACCCTGGCGATCATGAAGGCCTATCGCATCGGCCGCGTCGCCCAGCCCTGGACGAATCTCGAGCCGCCCATTCGGGCCGCCACCGCCCAGCGCGCCCCTGACCACGCCCCCGCCCCCGCCGACGACGACACGGCCTCCGACTCGGCCAGCTGCAACGACGACGCCGCCTCCATCTTCAGCGCGCGCCTCGACCCGCTGAGCTCCAGCAACTCGAGCGTCGGCCTCTCCGACGCCGAGCTGGACGCGCCCAAGGCCCTCGGCGGAGACCGCTCCGACGCGCTGCTGGCTGCGCCCGGAGATTGCAGGCGCCGAAACAACGTCGCCACCACCGCCAAGCCCGCCGCCGCCCTCTTCCCCACGGAGAAACTGTCGCGCACCACGTACACGGCCGCGCTCGAGCAGAAGGAGGTAGCCGACGGCATCCGCAACTACCCCTCGCTCGACCCCGAGACGCAGCAGCAGATCCGATCCGAATACGATGCGCTGCACCGCCTCATCGAGGCCCAGGGCCTGTACCGCTGCCGCTACTCCCAGTACGGCAAGGAGATGCTGCGCTACTCGGCCCTGTTCTGCCTGTTCCTGTTCTTCCTCGCGAAGGCGTGGTACCTGACCTCGGCCGTCTTCCTCGGCTTCTTCTGGCAGCAGATCATGTTCACCGCCCACGACGCCGGCCACCGTGGCATCTCGGGCAACTTCGTCATCGACACCGTCATCGGCGCCTTCATCGCCGACTTCTGCTGCGGCCTGTCCATTGGCTGGTGGAAGAGCTCGCACAACGTGCACCACCTGATCACCAACATGCCCGAGCACGACCCGGACATCCAGAACATCCCACTGTTCTCCACCTCGCCCACCTACTTCAAGTCGATCCGCAGCACCTTCTACAACTTCACCTTCTACTGGGACAAGGCCGCCGACATCCTCGTGCCCTACCAGAAGTACACGTACTACCCCGTCATGGCCCTCGCCCGCTTCAACCTGTACATGCTCTCGTGGCTGCATCTGGTGTCGCCGCGTGCTGCCCAGCTCGGCTCGGCCTGGTGGACGCGCTGGCTGGAGGTGGCCTTCATGGGCTGCTACTGGGCCCTGTTCGGCTACGCCCTCGTCTGGCGCACTCTGCCCGACTGGCCCACTCGCGTCGCCTTCGTGCTCACCTCGCACATGATCACCATGTTGCTGCACGTGCAGATCACGCTGTCTCACTGGGGTATGCCGACGGCCGATCTTGGCCCGACCGAGTCTTTCGCCCAGCGCCAGCTCCGCACCACCATGGACGTCGACTGCCCCGAATGGCTCGACTTCCTGCACGGTGGCCTGCAGTTCCAGGCGGTGCACCACCTGTTCCCTCGCCTGCCCCGCCACAACCTGCGCGCCGCTCAGGTGCTGGTGCGCGAGTTCTGCGCCAAGACGGGTATCAAGTACCAGTGCCAGGGCTTCGTCGAGGGCAACAAGGTGGTGCTGACGAGACTGGAGGAGGTGGCCAAGATGGTGGAGACGTTGGTGCAGTGCCAGATGCACATGGCCGAGACGGGGGAGAGCGGGCTGCACTGAGCGGAGCTGGTGAGCCTGAACGATTCTGTATGCATTACTGTCTGGCGTTTTTTTCTTGGGTTGGCTGGATAGCGGGCGCCTCGGTCCACCTACTCCGTGTAACATGTACTCGATGTATTTCATTCGTCGTAGCCTCTTCATTACTCTCGATTATCTAGAGAAAAGCGCAATAAGAACGGCCCTGGGCCCACATTCCGATGACCATCGGCGCCGTTGCTCGGGAGTGTAATTAACTATCAACTCGGCTCCGCGTTCGGCTCCACGCGTCCACGTCACCCGGCGCGGGGAACACAGGCTACCCCGGATTTTCCCCGGATCAGCCCGCTCTTGTTAACTGCTTCAGGCACACTGTCGTAGTCACGGCGTGCCACTATACTCGGCTCGGCGAGAAGCCAATATGCAGCCACGGCGCACTCTACAGGAACAGGATGTGGGTGACGATTCACTCATGCCTTGGCACGCTTGCGGCATCCGCGTCCCCTTTGCATTCGGCTGCTCCGTGGACAAAAGCAAATTGATCCAACCTCAAAAGTGGAGGGAGCTGTGTATAAAGGATGTCGGTCTTGCGGAAGCGAGGGCGGATGCTGTCGACTCAGACTCCATCAGCAGATCGACAGTGTTCCCGTGCATCACAGCCACTGTTCACCATGCGTCTCTCAGCTCACCTCCTCTCATTCTCGGGCGTGTCATTGGCCGCCGTGTCGGTCGTCGATCCCAGCGCCTACGCCGACCTGGCCGCCGACGCGGCGGACAACGCGATCAAGGCCGTGTACGACATCGAGCCGATCCTGTACCAGACCAACGACATCGTCGGGCCATACGAGTACACCAACGGCAACGACACGAGCGTGGACCACGCCAGCTTCTCGGCCGCGGCCAACGACACCAGCGTCATCGTCGTGACCGACGGCACGCAGCTCAACCTGTCGTACGTGGACGTGGTCAAGCACGGGTACAGCTCGAACCTGTACCAGGCCAGCTTCTACGGGCTCAACGCGGCCGTCAACGTCGCCAACGGCTCGACCGCGACCATCGCGCACTCGAACATCACCGTGCACAACGGCGCCGCCAACGTCTTCGCGTTCGGCGCCGGCACCGTCGTGCACGTGTCCGACACCGACCTGTACAGCTCCGGCCCCGTCTCGCACGGGCTGTACGCCGCGGGCAACGGCACCATCGTCGCCACCAACGTGCGCCACTACTCGGGCGGCAACCGCTGCTCGTCCTTCTCCGGCGACAACCCGGCCGGCGTCGTCGACGTCTCCGACAGCGTCGCCCACACCGCCGGCGTCGGCTCCGCCCTCTTCTACGCCCTCGGCTCCGTCACCGGCCGCAACGTCGTCGGCTGGGCCGAGCAGGCCCCCGCCCTGTTCTCCGACGGCCCGCAGACGGCAGTGTTCGAACATGTCGACTTCACCGCTGGCTTGTTGGCCGGGACCGTCATGGTGCGTTTTGTCTCCCTCTCTCCCTCCCTCCATCCGTCCCTCACCTCGACCCCCGCCCCCATCCCCATCCCCCCCGCTAACACCCCACCCCCGACAGTTCTCCTCCTCCACCCGCCTCTCCGGCGCCCGCCTCTCCCTCACCGACTCCCTCCTCACCGCCACCGGCCCCTCCGCGCCCGCGCTGTGGTTCGGCAACGTCGTCGCCTCCGCCGCCGTGCGCCGCACGCGCCTCGCCGCCGCCTCGGGCCTGCTGCTCGTCGCCAACGCGTCGCAGGTGACGCAGGAGTTCTCGTACTTCGCCGGCGGCGAGCAGAACGCCGCCATCGCCCCGGCCGTCGTGGACGTCGCGGTCGCGGAGAGCGAGTTGGCGGGGGATGTCGTGGCGTATAATGGGAGTAGTGTGGTGTGGGGGTTGGCGGAGCATTCGCGTTGGACGGGGCGCGTGGTGTTGCCCGAGGGAGGGGATAAGGAGGGGAGTGTGAGTGTGGTGTTGGATGCGTCGAGTACGTGGGTTGTGACGGGGGATTCGAGGGTGGCGAACTTTTCGAGTGGGGGTGCGGGGGTGGGGAATGTGGTGGGTAACGGGTTCACGGTGACGTATGATGGCGGTGCTGGGGGGAATGCGTGGTTGAATGGGAGTTCGTATGGGTTGGCTGGTGGGGGGTCGTTGGTGCCTGCGTGAATGGTCGTCACTGTGGTCTTTGGACTGTTGTTGGCCCGTTGCTTGGGGTCGTGTTTGCGATACGTGGTCTAGCTGTTGCTGGCTGGCTTTATAGAAGCCGAGCGAGAGAGAGAGAAAAAAAAAATGAGGAAGATTCGGTCATGATGCGCTGCCCGTCGGTCTCCCTCTTCACGCTCCTTCAAGGTCGCTGTAGAGCCGCCAGCGGTTTTCCTTGCTGGGGTCGTTGAATCTGATCTTGAGGTCCATCTGGGCGAGCTTGTCCATGTCGGCATCGTCAATGTCGAAATCCGACTCCAGGTTCTGCTTGATCTGCCAGTCGATCACGCTTTTCGGAATCACCGAGCGGCCCGAGTTGACACCCCACGCCAGCGCCGTCTGTACGGGGCTTTTCTGGTACCTCGCGGCGACCTCTTGCAGCACGGGATGGTCAACGATCCGATCCATGTGCGATATCGTCTTGCTCCACGACACTTCCCTGTAGAACGAATTCAGATTGCCCAACGGGCTGAACTGCGTCACGTGGATGCCCTTGGACCTGAGCCACGCGTTGAACTCCTTTTGCTGGAGGTAGAGATGACCTTCCATCTGGTGCACGGCCGGCGCCTGCTCCAACGATGAGTAACAACGATCCGACGACGCCCTTCAAAGCCGGGCGGAACTCACCACGCTCCCCTCCCGAAGCAACGTGTCGATCTCCCCTTTGCTGAAATTCGACACGCCAATCGACCTCACCTTCCCCGTCCCGAGAAGCCTCTCCATGGCCCCCCACGTGTCCACGAACGTCGTCTCGCCCACCACCATCTGCCCCGTCACCCCGTCCTTCGGGAACCGGTCCTCCCCGCGCGCGAAGGTGCACGGGTAGTGCATCAGGAACAGGTCCACGTACGGCGTGTCCAGGTCCCGCAGCGAGGCGTCGAGCGCGGCCTCCACGTCGTCCGGGTGGTGCGAGTTGCACCACAGCTTGGTGGTGAGGAAGATCTCCTCCCGCGCCACCCCGCTCCGCTTGATGCCCTTGCCCACTTGCACTTCCGTGTCGTATCTGCTCGCAACGGTCAGATGGAGACGCGGCGCTTCGTGGTTCGTCGCTCACACTCTCGCCGTGTCGACGTGCCGGTATCCCGTCCGCAGCGCGGTGCACACCGCCGCCTCCTGCGCGTCCGCGTCCTGGAAGGTGCCGAAGCCGATGGCCGGGATCTTGAGGCCGTTGTTCAGAGTGAAGGTTCTGATCGGCGGAGCGGTGGCGAGGCCACGGTGCGGCTGCAGCGAGCGGCAGTTTGGACGGAGCGGGCTGATCCCTCGTCTTGCAAAGGGGCCGCTGGCAAGGGCCAGGCTCTTTGCGGTGGGGAAATGCATTGTTGGTGGAGACCGGGTTTTACTTCTGGGGAGCCGTTTCCGCGGACGGGCTACCCGCTTTATACATGCGTCGTCACATGCGCTGGAGCACGAACGTTGTTGTACAATGGTGTCGTGTCGGGGACAGGCTGGCCGCAAAGCGTGCGACACAGATGCTCATTATTGACGTGAGGGGTGAGGCGAGCCCTCGTGTCGAGGGCGTGCGGGGAAGAAGGAGGCTCTCCCCGCTCGATCGCGCTTGGTACGATAATAAGCCGATAGGGAAATGCAGGGGTTCCGCGACGGCAGGGCTGTAGAGTAGGGAGCGGCTGCGCCCATGCCGGATATGTGGTTTATGGAGAGTATCGGGTCCTGCGTAGACAGTAGTCGCCGATTCAGAGATGGGAAAACAAATAAACCCGAGCGGTCGGCCGGGGAACCACTGCACCTTTTTTTTCCGCGCTTTTCCCGCGCTTCGTCGCCCATTCAAAGTCTTCAGCTTCTTCTCGCCGCCGCGTGACACCGAGACTTGCGAACACTGTGCACTGCATTGCCCGCCCGGCCGTGAGACTCGGTGGCCGTCTACGACATGTCGTCCGACCGTTTCCACACGGTCCTCGAAGAAGAAAGATGGGGGATATTATGCTATCTCTCAACAGCCGACCTGGTGCGCCTCTTACGCGTCTCCCGGAGACTGCGTCACATGATAGAGCCGATGATTTACGACGACGTCGTGCTCGACAGCAGACGCCGCACCGGGAAGTTCAAGCGGTTCTGCAAGAGAAACCCCGCCCTGGCCAAGCGCGTCACGGGCCTGACCGTGGACGCAAGTCTCGAGTCCTGGCCGATGAGCGTTTGGAACACGTCGAAGATATGCCACGGGCTCGAATACCTGGACCGCCTGCGGGAACTCACCCTCAAGATGCCCTATATCCCACCTCCACACCTGGACAGCGACAGCGCCGCCGGAGACAACGACGACTTCGACGACCCGTCGCGGAAGCACGAGGAAAAGCTCGACAGCACCTTCGCGCGCGCGACGCATCTCTTCAGGGCGCCCGCCGAGCGCCGCATCCTTCCCAGCCTCACACGGCTCTGCCTGGAGACCCAGATGATCGCGGACAAACGCTGCCCGCTGCCCGGCCTGACAATTTTCTTCATCCCGACACTGCAGTCCCTCGAAATCTGGAGCTACGACATCAGCGAATGCGCCACGTGGGGGAACGGCGGCTGGGACTCGGTGCACGATAGACAGCACACGGCCTTGGAAATCCTGCGCCTCCAGAATTGTCGGTTGAACGATTTCACGCTCGGCCAGATCCTCGAATGCCCCCGCGCCCTGAGGACGCTCTGCCTCACCAACCTCACTGAGCGGAAGCTGTTCGGTTGGAGCACGAAGCAGCTTTCGACCGTTTTGAAGAAATACCAGCAGAAATCACTCAGGATTTTCGAACTGTGCGTGGGCCGAACAACACGTGGCGACCACCAACTGGAAGGTACATTGGACCTGAGTGAGATGGAGCGCCTTGAGACCGTCAGATGCTTTCGCTACGGCGCTCGTCTACCGAAAGCAAAAATACTGCTTGGTCCCCAGGCAAGACTTACTCACTATGACAAAGTCCCATGGATGAAGCAGGAGGAGGAGGATGGCGGGGTGATTTAAGTCGTGGTCGGTGAGTTTAGCCGAGGACTAGCTGTCGTGATGGAGGAGTGCCTTGCAGCTGAGTTTTTCGATGCAATGCTATACGAGGCCCGCGACCTGATATGCATATTGCAGGATCATCACGCTCGTAGATCGACCGAAATGATGGATTGGGGGACAATCAGATTCATTGGAGTGCGTGTTTCCATCATCCTACGACGATCGATGGGCAAGACGACATACCGAGCACCGCCTCCGACATCGACGTGTCTGGCGTTCCAGAGCTGGAAAAAGAACGAGTTGTGGAAGAGTTGGCTGGGAAGGCCATGCAGCTGATCTTTCGAATTCGCTGGTCGTTGGATTACAAGCGTGCTATGGCCGATGTATATACCAATATTGATTTCGTCACAATGTGACAGCTCCTTCATATTGTAACAGCCCGGTCATATTATAATCGCCCGGTCATATCCTGACAGCCCTGTCATTACTTACTTTCTCCAGCTGCCGGAGAGAAATGACGAAGCAGTAGAGAATATACAGTTAAATATACAGTTTGCCCTCAACGGGTTCAGTAACAGGAAAGCTGGTCAACGTGACATGTCCGAACTGGTCCGGCTCATCGCCCTCACAAACAACCCCCCACTGAACCGGGAGTAGCGCAGCCTCACCGTCGCCCATGGGTGGGTGGTAAGCGGCCGATATAGCAGCGCTGCAGCTGGAAACAAGGGGTATACCGGGCGGATATCGCCTGGCCGCCAGCAACAAGCCACCAACCGCAATGACACTTCCAACGCAAGTAGCGAGGATGATAGCGACGGGCGAGTAGCCGCAGGTAGAGATTCTGCCGGCGTTCTAGGCGCGGTGGATGCCCCTCTCGTCATCATGGCTTTCGAAGACCGTAATGCTGACCATGAACAAGCTCTGTGATGCGAGCTAGTGCAGCAGCGCACTTAGTACCGTTAGCGGCACTGCGTAGCGATAAGAAAGCTGCAGCCAGAAGGTGCTGCGCTGCTGGCCCGCTGGCGCTGTCACCCGTAGTGGTTTCCGCGCGCGGCTGTACTGCACGAACTCGCGCTGCACGAACATGCAGGTGAAGAGCGCATTGTAGCAGACGTAAAGGTAGGACAGGGCTAGCTGCGGAGTGTTCGCTAGGATGATTGCGCCCATAGTGGACATGCTCATGCCAAGTAGGTTGTTGCCTATATGCGTGTTAGCCTTTTTTCCCCCCCGGCATTGCGTGGGTATTTGTACCTCTTAGTTCGCCTAATCCAGTGGCCCAGAGCCTCTTGACGTCCTTTGGCATCCCTACCATCGTCCGATTAATGGAAATCCCGGCCACTACAATGGCAGCGATGAACATGAGGTATGTCATGTGCCAGCGGAGGTTACTCGAGGCTCTACTCCACGACAACCCCCTTGACTTGTACGCTTCGTCTCTTTTGACGTCTGCAGCCAAAGGACACGAAAATGAATGTACCTTTCTTTTCCAATCCCAGTCGAGCTGGAAACAGTGCTTTCCGCACAGACAGCGGCGTTCCGTTTGTGGGTCTGGTTGCTCCAAAAGAGCTGCTATGGCATCACCAAGCGTGACTAGGAATCTGTCACGGTACCTCAAAAGGACGAAGAGCATGCAGAATGCCTTAATGGCGTTGCATGTTATGACGGCGGTGGCAATCCAGGGGCTGAACTGAAGCTTGCACTGCTCTTCGACGAGCTCGGCAAGACAGTACGAGACAGGGCTTCCATATGGAGCCCAGGAGGTCTTGTTATGAACCTCTGAGTTGAAGTTGAGGGTGCAGTTTGTAATGCTCCGGGACGGACACACCCAACCATTTGACGGAAATACTTTGGCGTCTGCGGTGAAAGGAAGGAAGTCTGCACGATTGGCACAATCATTGCAGGGACTCCCCGTGTTATTCCAGTAATAAGAAGAGTTGGCCCAGTACAGTCCTATCTCGTTTGGATAGTGCCAAATAATTTCGTCCTGGAATAGAAGCACATCTCCGTATCGCGAAATGTACTGACTGTTATAGGCATCCAGGCAATCTGAAGTATTGAGCCTTTTTGTCCCTTTTGCGTTGGATTGGAATCTCTCTCGCATTCTGCTCGCTTTGTCCACGACATCCTGAGTGATGCTATCGTTCGCGCCAATGAAGCCTGAAGTGTCGTAATCACCACCGGTGTAAAAGGCGTTAGTGACTGGCATGGCCATGTAGTTGTTGGCTTGCACTTCTGCGAAGATGACAGAGTTGAAGGCGAGGTGCAGAGGCACGGAGCTGAAGAAGAGGAAGATGCAAATAAGAGATCTTCTGCGGTCGATGTGCCAGAGATTGCGGGTGTTAGGAACGCCAATGTGTAGCCAGGTTCGCTTGGTGTGGGCTCGTTTGAGTTCTTCTAGAGTTGGAGAACAGAGAACTTGCATGAAGTAGTTACTTCCGGCAAGTAGAATCGTGCTGAGAGTATTGATTATGAGGTGAACTAATCGGTTGGTGTCCTTAATGGTGTTGCAGTTTCCTTCTGACATTACTCTCCATCCGTCCGTATTATCCCTGAAGCGACGATTGCTGATAACCCAAATAGTGACAGACGTGTTCAGGATCAAGACAGAGGTAGCTGTGAATGCTGCTGCTATTGCCCCGCCCCGCCACCCTGACGTTTGGGACCGAAATTTCTGGCGAAAAGTAGAGCACTCGGTAATCTCGTCCAGTCGGTGCTGAAATATGGAACTTTGGGAGTTAGAGGCCTCTCTTAACATGCTTGAGTGTCTGCCAATTCTTCGTTAGTTAAGTCGAATCTTAACAAGTAAGAGTTTCTATACCTGCGAAGCTCGTAATAGTCTTCTAGTTCGCTAGTACTCTCTAATTCTCGCAGCCTTAATTCTGTGGGCTGGCGGCTTATTGGCATGGCTTAGAGGCGTGGAAGGGATGGCGTAATAAATTAATGCGTGGGCTATCTCTGCAGGTAGATGGATGTGTTCGAAGTTGATCGCTATGCCCCGGATGTTCACTCAGCTATTATACATTTCTGTTAGTATATACAAGCTGCATATACAAGCGCTAGTAGCGATTGGGTTGGATCGCACCGTAGCACTAGCTACACAGCCGTTAGTATCTCTAAATTTAGATGAATTTAACAGCCCCAGGGCGGTGCGCAGTAATACTACCGGAAATTCTTCTTGTTTTCCTTGGACAGTAAGGGTCCTCTACAAGTGGTGTGCTAAGACAGAATGCCCCATTCATCCCATAACCGGCCGAAAGGCTAAGCAGTTCTGTTGGCCTATCAGCTGCCAAGTTAATTAGCTAAGAAAAGATCCCGAGTGGTGGCTTAGAAGCTGTCTTCTCCACAGACTGTACGTTTACGTTTGCAAGGCTAATGACCGATCCGTACGTGGTGGCTGCAGCTCACCCGCCCGTGCTGACGGGCTGAGAGTGACAACATGCCCGCATATAGCTCAATGCTACAACACAAGGGCGATCTACGTGCAGCCACTCTACCATCCTCCGCTTTTCGATCGCAGAATCGGCCCTGGAGCAACTTCGTGGGTTCGGCATCTCCAGGGTGGTCCAGCTGTCCACGGAGAGCACCAAAGCAACCGCGCCGGGAGCTGCACTTTCGTCTGGAAATGTTACTCGTGAGCGAAAACGAACTGTTGGATGACTGGGTTTCCTGCGACCAGTGGAGGCGCAGCGCAGTTTCTCCTCTCCGAAACCGTTCGTTTTGAATGTGGCAGGCTTTGTAATCTGAGCGCCCGGGTTCACTTCAGCTCCGATTGTGCCACAGCGCTGACAGATGCTGGACATTCCGACGTAACCTCAGCCTATCAGCTCCATCAGGCAAACTGAGGCCGCGGCAAAGGGTGGGGCAACAGTGGTCTGGACCAATACATAGCTCAGCGATCTCAGCCCCCCGCAGCTGCTACCTCAGAGTTACGCTTATGCCCATTGGCTTCAATCCAACGACGACGAAATAACTTGGAAGCCACATTAAATCACTCCCACTCTCACTCCCAAAACGGATGCTTCAAGCAAACCTTCCTAAACCGCGCCCCGGCCTCGCACCTCTCCTCCAGATACCGCACCAGCTCCGCCACCGGCCTGCCCTCGACCACCTCCACCGTCGGTATCCTGAACGCCTTCCCATAACCACGCACCGCCCACTCCAGCGCCCTCACCACCCTCGCCGCGCCCTCCGGCCGCGGCGGCACCGTGACAACCTCACCGCCCGCACCCGGCGGCGAGAACGAAAACGGCAGCTCCAAGGTCGCCAGGGGCACCAGCGCGCCCGGGTGAGCGGTCGAGCACACCCTGATCACGTCGTCGACATCCTCCCCCGCAGCACTACCAGCACACGCGAACGCCTTCTCCGCCGTCCCCTGCGCGGCGTCGCCGACGGCGTCGAAGACCCGCGTTATCCCAACGCCCCCCGTGGCGGCCGCGGCCTCCCCGCGCACGCGCGCGACGACGTCGCCGTCGCGGTAGTCGAAGCACGCCGTCGCGCCCAGCTCGCGCAGCGCGCCGTGGTGCGCGGGCGACGCGGTCGCGAAGATGCGGCGCGCGCCCGCGGCTCGCGCGAACTGGATCGCCATGAAGCCCAGGCTGGAGCCGCCGCCCCAGACGAGGAGCGCGGGTAGATCGTTTTCCTTCTGATCCCTCTCCTTCTCCTCCTTCTCTCGGTTGATCGCGTCGTGGCCGCCGGCCGGACCAGGTGACGGGAGCACCGCATCGTCGTCCGCGGGCAGCGGGTAGCGCAGGAGGTTGAAGACGGCGTCGGCCGCGGTGCGGGCGGAGACGGCGAGGCACGCCGCGTGGTCGAGCGGGAGGCGGCTGCTGCCGTCGTCGTTCTCGTCCGGCACGCGCCAGACCATGGCGTCGGGCGCGAGGACGTGGTCCTGGTGGGTGCCGAAATGGGGCGGGCGGCCCATGGAGCACGGCGTGCAGCCGGCGATGCGGTCGCCCGCGGCGAACTTGGAGCCCGCGCCCGCCCGCACCACGGTGCCGCTGTAGTCGTAGCCCGCCACCGTGTCGCGGATGCCCAGGTGCCGCCCGAGCTTGACGTCGGCCGGGTTGATCCCAGAGTAGGCGACGCGCACGAGCGTTTCGCCCGGGCCGGGGGCGGGGGGCGGGGGCTGGTGGCGGACTTCGAGGGCGGCGGTCGAGGTGACCCAGATGGCGGGGTTGGTGGTGGTGGTGTCTGGGGGGTTTGAGGTCATTTTTTTCTTTTTGGGTGGTGGTGCGGTTGGGGTTGGGTAGTGGAAACAGAGCATCAGTTGCAGTTTTATGCAAGATGAAGTTCAGCATGTTGCGCACTACACATATACTTTGTATGTACATCCGATGTGGTCCGCCATCACTCTCTCGGCCGAGATACCTCCGCAGTAAAGCACCAAGCTCATGGAATCTACTTCCTCTCCATTTAATCGAGAGATCTTGGTATTTGAGTACTCAGTGATGATGGGAAGAATACTTCACTATGGCAGTTGCAGTATTGCTGGGCGGGAGTTTGGTAATACAAAGAAACATCTGCCAGAGCTAAGAGCTTTCCAAGCCGGTGTTAATTACCGTGGCGAGGGCTGTGGTATACTCTAAACAAACGCAGACTGGTCGGCTAGTGTTGAAAGATCTAGTCCTTAGTAGTAAGGCAAACTGCTCATCTGCTCCATAGCTACTAAGTGATCTGACCAAATGCGGTGATGATGATGGGCCCAAAAAAGATATACAAAAACAGCCAGAGTGATGTTTATAACCTCGATAACATGAAAAATATCAAGTGCAAGGAACGTGAACGGATCATATGTACATTGGTTGTGGCATCATGTCATGTTCAACGTTCAACTTCCCCTTGACAAGCCTATAGCTAACACAGCTGATGCACTGGCTGTTGAAACACCATATCTTATATCCCCAGCAGACCTCGAAATATCTTCGTTCCCCCCAATCAAGGACATGCAATGCCGATCTTCTTGCTTACTGAACAGCAATCCGCGTTCTGTTTGCATGTAAGTAACGGGAGGCCTTTGATAACATAAGAGACTGGGTGTCCAAACTTACACACTGCGCTTCGGAGACATTATTTCTCTCGCACATTTGCGCTCGGTATTTGTTCGAATCACACTTAGACCGGGTGAAGACAGAGTGCTGCCGGTAGCAGGCGAAGACGTCTCTCCAGCAGCAGTCCTGCTCGGGTGAGCACTGCGAGATATCAGCACGGCTTCCTCCGTCACAGGTGACTGTGCAAAGACTTACGGCGAGGCCAGTGACGGCCAGAGAGAGCACAAGAGCGAGCGAGATGAGCTTCATGATTTGGGGTGTTTTGCGAGTACTGGAGTGATGAAGGCACCAGGAGCTGGTTTATTCTCTTTATATGCGAGCCTCCGTACGTCGTCTATCAAGGAGTGAGTGACCGTCTCTCAACGGTGGTCCCGGCCGTTTCCGCCGCGAATCAGTCAGAGTGGATGCCACTTCGAAGCTTTGTAGCTCCTTCCGAGAAGGCTCACGAGTGGATTTTCATCGAGTAAGGTACACAAGCGGTTTTGAGAAGACAAGAACCGCACCGACGAGGGCCTGGCTCCTAAAGAGCGCATCAGCGGCACATCCGAGACTCTTGCCTGTATCAAGCATAGTGTTTAGATGCGGACAGCTCGTGGAAAGGCAGCCGCTCTACGGTTCGAAATTCTCAGACCCCCATCCAGTCTGCCTTGCATCTCGGGACCGTTTTGGGAGATTGAAAGCGGGCAATAGCAATGACTCGCCGCAGTGGATGGCTTAGTGAACGCGCTTTGGTATCCGCCCCCACACGTCCGTGGCCCTCATCGGCTGCCCTTACCATATCCGTAATGCAGTCCCAATTTAAAGCGCCGGCGGGGCGAATTACTTGGCCTACACCACAATCAGTCACCCTATGTTCTTACTCCCGCACTCCGTCTTCCTTTTCTGGTGGCGCAGGCCAATGCTTCCGGTGTCGTGTTGTTGATACGACGTTCCCCCACTTTCAGCACATCGATCCCGTTACTTGCGGCGGCAATGCAGGTGCTGCGGAGATCAAGCTTGGTGAAACGTAAAACGGTCTCTATCATAAGGATTAAGTCTATCATAGTTGCGGATGATTCAAGCTGTGCGAAACGGGCTGCCCTCAACCGAAAAGACAATTCTCAGTGCTCGTGTTCGGGAAACGGAGCCGTCGTGTGGATATTGACTGACTCGCCACTGTCACCGCTCTTCGCATCGCCATCAGCCTACTCAACGGCTTTCCCACCGCCGGTCGGTGTACAGGTTCGGCATGCTCTGGGTGGGAAAGCAGTCTCAAGTTTCTGAGCATGTGAATCATAGATGCTGCCCCACGAGAGTGTCGTCAAACATTACAGCGCTTCCCCAAATGACATTGAACGAGGCTGCATATAGACATGAAGTGGAGACAAGCAATTCAAGCTTCCGCCGTTGAGCTTGGCAATTCTGTAATTGGAAGGCACGCAAGGGCCGCATCGGCTGTGGAGGCGGAAAGACCCGGCGGCTCAATTGTGTTTCCACGATACGAAAATCGTTTTCCGCAAGGCCATGTTGATCGTCAACTCTGTGCATCCGTTCATCTCGCATTCGGGATCTGCCACTCCGCAACTCTTCATGACCGGGGCAACATTCTAGTGATGGCACATCTCTTGATTCACGCTGCGCTAATGGTATCTACTGCGCATGCTGTCGTGCTCCACAATCATTACAATCCACAACCAACCCTAAGGGCAAGCCCTGCCCTTCTTCGTGCTGATCGAACAGCAGTCCGCGTCCTACCAGTGCGTCAGGAAACAACTTCGCCAATAAGAGTAATCGACATACACAATCAACGAGATAGACGCCGTGGTTGTAGCAAAGGTCGGCCTTGTAGCTGGCTTTCTCGCATCTGGATGAGGTGGTGATGCCGTGCTCGCGGTAACATGCCTCCTTTGAGCTCCAGCAACAATCTTGGTCCGATGAACACTTCTTGCCGTTAGCAAAGTCTTATGAAGCGAGGGAAGGCGACGCACGGCAAGTCCCCTGGCCACCAGGGAAAGCACAATAAACGCAAAGGCGAGCTTCATTTTGCGGGATGTGACTGTTAAGAAAGATTCGGAAGATGTTCTCGGGTGCGGATTAGAATGGAGAGGCTTAGGAAGTGAGCTACTTATTTAAAACGAAGCGTGGGTTGTAGGTGACCGCTTTGCATGCTGCAACCGAGCACAGATGTCAGTCGCATGCGAAAAGTTCGTGGATCTGGACACGAGGTAGACGCTGCGGCTGACTCGATGCCTGTGCCTCACCTATCTCGTACCCATTTCCAACCGAACCCTTCGGACTACTCGGAAGGCCGGCAAGGGAAATTCCACCATTGCTCTGCACGCGCTTGAGAAGTCATCATGGTGCCACAATGGATCCACTAATGCAGCAGTGAGGGTCACTCGGGCTCAACAGGAAGGTCTGTTTGGGAGCTGGGCCATGATGTTGTTGATCTGTTGCCTCAACTGCTGAAACTATTGGCTTCAAAATTCAGGTTGTCATGAGCCGCAGCCAAATATCACGAGGTGGATTGAGCGCCTCAGCACAACAAAGCAGTCAAGCAACCGCCGCATACGAATGACTAGCGGACCGCAAGCCACATAAATACCGCCATTACCAAGCCATCATCGCAACTTCAATCCCCTCGATCCCACATCTCCACCACCCGCCACCCGAGATGAAGGCCACCTCCATCATTCTCGCCGTTTTCTTCGCAGTCGGCAGCAACGCCTGCGCCCTCTACCAGGACTGCAAATGCCACGACAGCACAACCGGCGTACGCGGCCCTGCCTCTCTCACTCAGCCTCCTTCACTCACTAACTGTCCGTCTCAGCAACAAAACGACGCTGTCACAAAGGCCGCCTGCGACTACTACCGCGACACGCAGCTGGACGCCTTCACCTATTCCGACGAGCCGCACCATCAGGTATAGCTATGTTCCCCAGCCGGCCGGCTTCCGAGATCCAAGGCTGAATATCCCTCTAGTGCTCTACCAATGCTGTTGGCGATGCGCTGATTAACAACTGCAAGTGGGATGATGCGTGCAAGGCAGCCGGCGGGCCTAATATGTATCAGTACTGCTGGAACAAGTTCCCGTGGTGAACGGCATCTTCTGATTGGACTGAGCTGGATGTCTGGGAGTTGCATGCATGCCAGATACGGTCAAGATGGGAAAACATGAGGGGTGGGAGAAGGTAGACGGTAAGAGAGAGTACAGTTCGAGGGATTGGTCGGAAGACATGTTCAATATCTTCATGGACCTTGTCGCATCTGTTCGTCCGGGCACCGGGAGTACGATCATGCTTCCGGTGATAGAAGAACTCAATCACGAATGTAATTGCATACCGCCAGGGCTCGACGTCAGAGTCAATTGCCACGTCGCATACTCTTCACTCACGGGACGTACGCCCAAGACTAGCCCGAGAAGCACCTACATACAATTTCCCACACATTCGACGAAAAGATCCCCCAAGTTTCCAGCACCCCGCCCATCAACCCAGCACCTCCGCCGCCGCCGCCGCCACCTCATCCCCACCCCCAAGCAACAGGACCCCCACCCCTCCAAACACCACCGTCGCGACCAGATGCCCCCAGCTCGCCCGCCCGAGCCCATGTCTCCACGTGATGATGGCGTCGACGAGCCCCGCCACCGTGCCGCACACCAGCACGGTGCCGACGCCGCGCCAGTCGCGCCGCAGGCCGAACGCGACGACGCACAGCCCGGCCGAGACGTCGCGCGCGCCCGCGGCCCCCATGAAGTGGTACCACGACGCGCGCTCGGGGAGCCCGAACCGCCGCGCGAACCCCGGCCCCGTCGTCTGCGTCAGCGCGGTGCAGCCGCTTGCGATGCTCGTGGCGCCGATGGCGAGGCTGATGGCGAGGGCGAGGGAAGGCGTGGAGGTGGAGGTGGAGGTCATGGTTGTGGTCGGTGGACGGTGAGACCGAGGTGGCTTCTTTCGTCTTGTTTGTCTTGTCGGAATGGAATGCCGGCGGAGGCGGGGTGGTGGTGGTGGTGGAAATTCTTGCGATGGTGATCAGGTGTTGACGTATAAATAGGCGTTGTTCCAGCCCTTCCTCTCCGCGTGCCTTGCCGCATGCGGGAAGCCGGTCGGTGGTCGGGATTCCCGTATCCGCGAAGGGCGGCAAGCCACTGATCCTCCGTACTAATTGTTTGCCTGTAAGCTGCCATCCGAATGTAGAAGCGATGGTACTAAAAGAAAAAACATAAATATGAATGGACCTCGGAGCCATTGTGGGGATTTTATCCGGACCTTTCGATCTTCTTTTACTTCTAGATCCTGTTGCCTATATTGTTTAGAGTGGTTTAAAAAGATGCATCCTTTTTTGCTAGATCACTATCGTTGAATTAAGCTTCATTATTAAAAACCTACGGGTTGTTTAATCTTTCGAACGGCTCGCTATAGTCCTCCAACTACAACAACAGCCCCTCGTACCCCTGTCTTCCCGTAAATATCTCGCCTAGATGACCGCGGTGCGAGAAAAAGTCATCCAACTGCTACATGTACACTGACAAGTCGCTTCATCCTTTGAGACGGCGAAAACGTGCCATTCTCGACGGATTTTGCTTACATTCGAGAATACCACGTAGCGGGGACGAAAAGAGAGCCGGTGTTGAAAATGGTCTCTAAAAGTAAGATGTGAAGCAATCGTGGATGAGGCCGTGAATGCGCAAGGAGGCTTTTACGATATGGGATGGTAGAGGATAGATGTTAGAGGAAGGATACGGTTTCCGATGCGGCCTCGCTCCGCACCGCAAGAATACCTGGACGCAACGTAGCAGTTGACCCAATCCGACTGCTTCTGCTGACTGATGGCCGAGGACCACCACCAGCACTCCAGAACCCACTAATCATTTACCTCTCCGTGCATACCACGCTAGCCACCATCGACATACATAAACGCAATCGACGGGTTGAACGCCGAATCCAACGCCTGCGGATCGGAGCACACAGAGGCCGGCACCAGCCCAGCGAACCCAGACGGAGGAACCATGCAAACAACAGTTTGACTGTTCCAGAAAGTAGTCGTGAGGGCGAGTTTGCCGCCGAAAGCGATCTGGACGTTGCGGTCGAAGTTCTCGCCGAGGCAGACGACCTCGCATCCGCCGTGCTTGGGGCACTGCGGGGGGACGATTTTGTATATTCGCGGCGAACTTGTGGGCGAGTGCGGCCCGTGCTCTTCCGTCGCTGCTGCGAGCAGAGATGCGGCCTGTGGTGGATCTGTTAAGGATAGTAGAGCCTGGATTTCCGAGTTTGCATCCTTGAGGGATCGGCCATGGCGGCTGGTGTGGCTGGTGGAGCCAATTTTCCGTCGCTTGGGCTCCCCCGTGGGAGGTGTACGAGGGGAGTCTTCGGCGATGATGCAAAGGTCGTTGCCAGGCGAGGAGCTGGTGGACGGCGTTGACGAGGCAATCCGCTTGCAGCTTGAAGGGCTCGGGCTGGGTTGGGAAATGCTCTTGTGTCGGTCTGTCATGAGAATGGGGTTCGTCATGCGCTGAGCAACCTTGTTGCCCTTGTAATCCACAATGGTAAAGATGACACTGCTGCGGTGCTTAGCATTCCATGCATGCATATCCATGGAGCATGTACTGTACCAGAACCCGGCTTGTTCTTGATGGTGGCGGCAGTAGCACGCTATCCGCATCGGGAGCTGCACCTGCATGGCCCCCTCTCCGGCTCCCACGGACAATGGCGGCTCCCACCTCTTGTACTCCGAGTCGTTGAAGACTACCACGCGCTCATCTTCAAACTCGTCCCATGAGTCCTGCCCTTTGTCCATCCGGACCCTTCGCAACACTCGCTTACGCTCGCGAAACTTGCAGCGCTCGCAGATACGCACCTCTCCCCCGTGTTCGGTCGGTAATACGTCTTTGACCTCCCCCTCTCGCTGCTGGGCTCGATGTGCAGCGGCCTCGAAAGCCCGTAGCCTGTTGACTTCGTCCCTCATTGCGCTCCCCCGCACCAGAAATGTGTGGAGCTCCAACGTGTCGGGAGACTTTACTCTCTCTTCCTCCTTCGCCAGCAGCTTCGGCCTGCCGAGCGTATTGCGCTGAAGGTGCAGCTTGGTGACGCCATCCGGTAGAGGGCTCAGGGTCAGCTGAATCCAGATCTGAGTCTCCACTCGCGACGTGTTCACACTGTGATACACGTGCAACGCTGGCGGCTGCTTGTGGTCATTGTGGTCCTCGGCGTGCAGTGTCCAAAATGGCTGCAATGTGTCTTCATGGCACTGGTCCGCAAAAGCAAAAGGCAAAATGTCCTCGGGCGAAGGGAGAAAGTTGATGGGGCTGTTCATTGTTCCGGTGGGGTTACCCAACGGTTTCGCGTCTAATTTGAGTTTCCTCATCTACCACGCGCGCTGATAACTACGGGCGGCCGGCGTACGATCCACTTTCAACTCTGTTCTTCGTTCCTCGTTCTTCGTTCACAGCTTCCACATCGGACCCGGATATGCAACGGACCTGGATATGTTCGCCGGGTTACTCCAAGCATGCACGGACCAGCTAAACAACCTTGATATCTGAACCCAGTTGAAAGCACCACACCATCCTCTCGTAGACCAACTGGAAGCGCCTCATCATCGAGGCGGCAGTCGGGCGGCAGCTGCTGACGGGCGGAGCGAAGACGATGGAGCTCGGGATTACGAGGCCGATGGAAAGTGGCGCGCTGCTGATGCACGCGCAACAGCGATAACAGGGCGGAGAAAGAGCTTAGGCAACCGAGAGACAATGCTGCTCCTACTAAAGAGCGGCCGACCTCGACGGCGTAACCTGCGCCGGACACCGACGGCGTGACCTGCGCCGAGCACCGACGGCGTGACCTGCGCCGAGCACCGACGGCGTGACCTACGCCAAGCACCATGACGCGGTCGCAGTCGACGACGCTAGCCAAGTGGTGAGCGACGGGGATGGTAGTGCAGGGCTAGGCGCGCAGGTGGTGCTAGATGCTAGCGGCCGTGTCGGCGTTAATCGCGGCCGTCGCTTCGTCTATAACCAGCACGAGCGGCTTTAGACATAGCAGCTGCCGCTGCCCCTACGATAAGTGCACATATTCTTATTATCTAGTAGAATCTAGCCGCTTATCGTATCTAGCGCTCGTATTTATTTATTTATTTATTTAGTTTAGCGTCTCTCTAGAGTCTTAGACTATTAGAGATAAGACTTCTCTAGAGGGATCCGCTTCTATCTATATATCTAAATATATATATGCCGGGGGGGATTCTAGAAGAGTACTAGAAACGATACGCTTAAAAGCTTAAGAAAAATAGAGAGCGTATAAAAAGTTAAGAGAATAAAGAAAGTAAAGTAAGATCTTAAAGAGCGATAAAATAGAAATAAAAAGTATAGTAAGTAAGTTCTCTTCTTAGAGAGAGTCTTTTCGGCTAGTTAGATTCGTTTAGCTTTCTTCTATCGAAGATCGATACTCGCTTACTATTTATTATAACTAGCCGAAGTATTACTACTAGTAAACTAGCTATATAACTCTACTTCTAAATCTAGATAAAAAAGAGCTCTAAATAGAGATTACTCGATCGAAATTCGAACTCTAGCTTTTTAACTTCGTTAGCTTAGTTACTAACTATACTAGGCAGCCGTAGATACTAGTAGTAACGGCTACTTTAGCTTAAATATCCGCTATTTAGTTGTTTTTCTATAGTTCTTGCCCGTTTTTACTCTAAATCGAACGCGGCGAGAGTACCGAGAATAAGAAGAAGCTAAAGAAGAGAATAAAAGAAGAAAAATAAAGAAAATAAGTATAAATAAGCGTATAGCGGTACGTATTTAGACCTCGTTAGGCAAGTTATTTAACTATTACCGTCTAGTAGTAATCTTTATTTATTCTAAGAACTTAGCCGTTAAGCTAGCTTCTAGAGTTAAGAAAAAGAGATTTAATAGTTCGAGCCGATTCTTCTTTAGCCCGTCTTTTAAGAGAATTCGAAGGTTTCTATAAAGAGAATAGAAGAGAAGTAGATAGCGTAGTATCTATCTAGTCGTACGGCTATATCTATACTAGTTATTTTCGGCGTGATTAAGACGGTAAAGATAGAACTTAAAGTATTCGTATTCTATCTTTAGCTAGTAAAAGACGAAGGCTATTTCTCTAACTTTCGTAGAAGATTTAAGCCGCCGCTCTATCTCTAAATTAAAGATGCGTTTATAGAGCGAGTTCGCCGTCGATTTAAGCTTCTTTTTCTACTCTTCGTAGATCTTCTACTTAATCTTACTTCGATAGAAGCTTAGAGAAGTAGAAGCTCTTCTAATAGAATACTTTATAGCGCTTTTAGCGAGTTAATCGACGTACTCGTTATCTAGAACGTTCTTATAACTAGAGTACTATTCTAGAGAGACGATATTTTCTCTATCTCTTAGCTTTTTAGCTAAGCTAATAGCCCGAATCTATCGATCTTATTCGAGCGTATTAGAGGGCTTCTTTAGTCATAGAATCGCGGCCTAGTTATTCGCGTAGATTCTAATATTCTTATCGTAGACCCGACTTCTAACGGCGTAGTTAAGGGCTATTACTAGCCCTTCTATCTCGTCGTTATATACTAGATTCTTCGAACCGAGGTTCTTATAAATCTAGCGCGTCGAATTCTCTTTAGATTAGCTAAAGTCGAAAACTACTACTCTAATATCTATATTTTTACTCGAAGATAGAACGAAAGCGTCGAAGTAGATAGCTATTTAATTAGAGAGTGCCTTCTTAATATTAAATACGTAGGCCGAAGCCTACTTCTCTTTATTTAGAGAGCTAACCGTAGTCGCGTAGAAAAGATTAATAGCCTACGATAGAAAGTAGAAGAAGTCGACTTCTTCTAAAAGAGTAAATTACTCTCTAAAAAGAAGCTTAATCTTCTCTAACTACGTAGGCGTTTCTATTTCTCGTTAGTCTAGATTTATCTTCTCTAGTTCGATTCGAAGAGAATAGAATTCTTCGAGTAAATTTATTCTAAGAGCGTATTTTTATAACCGCTCGTTTAGACGAATATTCGCTAATAGAATTTTACTCTCTATTTCTAGAGAAATTATAGAGGCGGTTTTAAAAACCTCTAGAATCTTTTATAGAATAAGATTCTAAAGAACTCTTAATTAACGAGTAAACCGCCTCTAGTTTTTCTAGTAGATTTTAAAGCCGTAGTCTATAACCGTAGTTACGTAAGCTAAATAAAGCTAACGAACTACGTAAAGAAAGAGCTTTCTCTTAACGTTAGTAAGTCTAGAGAGACGATAGAAGACTAAATAAGCCTAGCTAATTCTTTTAGATACGTGCGTCTTAAAGATAAACCCGTAGTCGAAGTAAATTTCTAGCCACTTAATCTAGTTCTTCGATTCTACTATATTCTCCGTAGATAAGATAATAGAGATCGAGCGGAATTTCGAGTTCTCTTTAAAAGAATAAGTAAAGTATATAAGCTTCGTCTTCTTAAGATCGAATTTAATATAGTTTTTATAGTCTTACGTAAAGAGTCTTTTCGTCTTCTTCTCTAATATCTTCTTATTACTTTTCTAGCTATCGAAGCTAGCTATTATCGTAATATCGTTGATATAAGAGAGAAAAGAAGTCTTAGAGACGAAAAATATCTCTTAAAGATAGATTAGAAAAAGAATAGAAGAGACTAGACTTTCTTATAAAATATTTATCTTAATTAGACTAAACTCTTCTTCTTCTTCGTTAAACGCGAGGCTTAATATTTATATAGATATAAACGACTTTATCTATATAAGTAGATTAATTAGCATACTAATTCGAGCTATTATAGCTAGAAGTTATTCTTCGGCTACGTAGTTAAAGACGCTTTTAATATCGAGAAAAAGTACGAAGGTCTTACGTTTAAAATAACGATTCTTCTCTACTTTATTCGATAAAAGTATTACGACGTTAATCGCGGATTTCTTTAATCTTCTCTTAATTTAGATATAGTAAAGAAGATCGAAGGTCTTCACTAAATAGTCTAGTCTTTTAGCCGTAATTCGTTCTAGTACTTTTCTAAGATAATTAAGAAGAGAAATAATACGATAGAACTTTAAATTCGCGATATCGCTCTTTTTCTTACTTAGAATTACTCTAGTAGCCGTACGTTAGCCCGTAGAATAATATTCGTAGGCGAATAGCGTAGAAAAGACCTTATTAAAGGCGCCGGGCTTCGCTCTAAACGTATAAGTAATAATCTCTTACGTAATAGCGTCTAGTTTCGGCGTTTTTTCTTTAATTTACGTAAAGCACGCGTTCTTAATTTTTCTTAAACTAAGCTTCGACTAGTTTTAGCGTTTAGAGACGTAGCTTTACTAGTTAAAAGAGACGGTAGAAGAGAACGGCGAAAAGAGCTTCTTTCTAAGAACTAAATACTTTCTCTTAAAACTATCTTCTAGACGTTTTCTCGCATGCGTATCGTGGCTAATCTTAGAGATTCTAGCATGCGTTCTAGGCTTAGTATAAGCTATAGTCTTAAAGATAGTCTCGAGGGTTTCTTTTTCTAGAAACGAATTCTAGTATTCGCGTTTAGCCCTCTTAATCGCTTTAAAGTAGATATTTCGATTATTTAAGTATCGCCGCTTATTTTCTTTCGTACGTAGAGATTTAAAAGCGTTAGTCTCTTTTTATAGTCGTCTTCGTTCTTCTAAAAGCTCGTCTAACTACTATAGTTTAGAACGAGCTTCTAGTTTTAATTAGAAAATAGAAAGGTCTACCGCAGTAAATATAGCCTAGTTAAGGCTTATTTTTAAGATATCTAACGCGAGTATTTAGCGGATCGAACCTTCTATTAAGTTTTTAGAGATATCTTTCGATAGAGGGTTTAATTCTAAGCTTTTTAGAGCTTTAAATACTATCGTCTCTATCTATTATTTAAAGATTTCTTAAAACTTAGGCTAGTCGGCCTTTTCCGTATTAAATCTAGTAATAGTAGCTATCGTAGAAGGTCCCGTATAGTCTATCGATTCTAAACTAAATAGAATTATCTTATAATCGAACCCGAAGTCCGTAATCGTTTACTAGTCGATAATTCTATTAGCTAAAGCCGACGTAGCTAGCGTAAGATCGATAACCGTCTCTCTTTCTAAATAGAGACGATAAAAGATATCTTTCTCTTCTTTATTTAGAAGAGATAGATTATTTTCTTTAAACTATTCGACTAGCCGATTAGCGTTAGACGAGAGAAAAGATTTCGAATTCTATTAGAGATAATAAATATTAAAATCCTTAGTAACTATAGCCTACGTTCTAAGTAGTTACTATTATAGAACGCGTTCTAGAGTATATTAAAAATCGTTACTCGTTTAATTCTTCTAGTTATATAAGTTAAGTAGCTTAAACTTAGACTTACGCTACTCTATACTTAAAACTATTAGATTAGAACTTTACTAGAATTCGACCTCTAAATTCACCTCTATTTTCCTAAGAAAGCGGAAAACGTAGGTTAATATTTAAGGCCTTAGATCGAAAGAATAGACCGATAGAATTTAGACGAACGAGAGGTAATTAATCGATCGAAAGCCCGAGTTCTCGTAAAGTAAGATATACGATTCTTAGTATAGAACGAGGTCTATCTTTAACTCTACTATAATATCTAGAATAGATTTCGTTATCAAAATACTTCTATTTAAGTTAGCTTATAGAACTCGTAAAGAACTTATTAAAAATAAGTTTATTTAGAGTTTTTTAGGGCGTTTCTCGGCCCTTTAAGCTTTTTAGTCTTATAGAAGACGCCCTTAATAAAGAAGCGTCTTAAGATAGTCTAGCGGGCCTTATCTTCGATCTTAAAGACTAGAATAAGCGAGAATCGTAGTCGTTTTTCTCTTATCGCCTTCGGCGTAAGCTAGTAGAGAGTATCGATAACCTTAAACTTAAGATTAAAGATAGTAACTTTAAATTAAATAACCTCTCTAAACTTCTCGCGAGAGAGAGTAGAGAAGTCCCGCGTAGACACGCCGTATACTACTACTTTAAACTACGTGCGGTTCTTCGTAATTAATCGAGTAGAAATAATCTAGTTAATTATAGCCTTATTCTTTAAAAGAAATTCGATAAAGAAGAGCTTATACGCGGTAAGAATAAGGTTCTTTTTTAAAGAAAGAGAGACCGTAGTAATAACGAGTCTATTCTTATTTTACTAGTTCGAGAATGTCTTATTAAAGACGTTACGTAGACTAAACGACGAGAGGTCTCTAATTTTCGTAGCTAAGATAAGAACTACTTAGCGAGTAGTCTTCTTAGACACGAAAGTCTTCTACGCGAGGTTCTTCTACTTTTTCTCTAAGACGAAAGTAAACTCGTCTACGTTTATTAAGGCCTTTATCGTCGTAGAGGCGTACGTAGACGTCGGCTAGCTCGATACTACGATAGGCCTCTACGTAGAGCGAACTAATTACGTATTCGCGTACGTAGGCCTCTACGAGGGCTACTTCGAGAGAGAAATAGTAATAGACTTTAAGAGAATTCTCGTAGTTTTCGCGAGATCTACCGCGGTCTTTTCTAGAGTTCGTATCTACGTAGCGAGAATTAAGTCGACTTTATTCGCGGTTCTTTCGATTTTAATAAACTATCGTATAATTTTAATTAGATCTAAAATAGATCTCTATTCTTTTTTAGTCTTTAAGAGGTTCGCGACTATAATAAGAAGACTAAGAGACTAATTAATAGCCTCTTATATAGTTTTTAACAAAAGTATTATACTTTTCTCGCTTTCTTAGTAGAAGATAAAGCGAAAGATAGATAATTCGCTCTTTCTCTTTATTAGAGAAGTTAGAATAACTATTAAAGCGCGTCGTTTAAATAGGCCCTCTTAAACGAATAGTTCTTTTATAGATTCGAAGGTCGAAGGCTTCGAAATAGCGATTCTTAATAGCGAGGTAAGCGTAGTCGAGAGTTTCTTAAAGTTTTTTATAGTTATATCTATAGCCTCGAAGTCCTCTACCTATACTAAGAGAAATAGAGTAGGATTTAAGAAAGAAGAATTCTACTTCGAAGAAGCTATTCTAGATTTAAAAGAAAAATTTCTAAGCTCTTTCTAAAAGAAAAACGTGTAGAGAGGAATATAAATAGAAGAAAAGAACTAGAAAATAAATTATCGGCTTTAGTTTTATCTAAACTAAGCCGTAAATAAAAGAAGTCTAGGCCGAAGCGGGGGTTTTTCTTAATTACTTACTTTCTAAAAGTAAACGAAGAGGCCGATAAGGTCGATATAAACGTTAAAGGTTTTAGAAGGCCGAGAAATATCTTAGTATAAAGCTCGAGCCGATCGAATTATCTATACACGTAAAACTCTTTAGTAAGGCCTAAGAAAGAGGCTTCTAGTAGACTTTAAAGTAGAATTTCCGGGCGTAGAAAGAAGCTATTATAATATAAATTCGAGAACGAATTTCTTAGTATCGTATAATACTCTATATATAATTTAGTGCGAATTCGAGTAATTTTTAAGAATAGAGAGGGCTACGAAGTTCTAGCTAGTCTAGTACTATCTAGAACACCTCTTCTTTCACGTACTACGTAATAGCGCGTACGTCTACGAAGCTAAGAATTAAGATTCTAGCTAAGAAAATCGAGGGCTTTCGAACGGTATCGGTCTTAGCGTAATTCTCGAGGGTCGAATTTAAAGGTATATTTTTAAAGTATCTAGCGCTCGTAGTAGTATAAGTATAAGCGATATCTTATTTATCTTCGTATATTTAACTTCTTTCGCGCTCTAATACTTAGCTATAGCTTCTACTATATTTATTTATTTTTTATTTATTTAGTTTAACGTCTCTCTAGAGTCTAAGACTATTAAAGATAAAATTTTTTTAAGAAAATCTACTTATTAAAATTAATAAATAAGATTCTTATTATATAAGAATTCTATATAGTTTATATAATAGATCTATAATTTATATATATAGTCTACGCGAATTACGTACTAGCTATATAATATTTAATATATAATTTCTTTTTTTTTAGTCTTACTAATAGAGATAAATCTTTTAAAAATTTATTTATTTATTAATTTAAGTCTTATTACTATCTAGTAATAAACTCTTTATTTTATTTTTATATATTTATAGTTTTATATTTAAATTTTTTTCTCTTAAATAGCTAGTTCGCTATTAAATATATCTTTAAAAGTTACTTTTATTATTAGCTAATACTAATTTTAGAGAGTTAGAGAGGTCTATTTTAATAAAAATTAAGAATTAATAATAAGAATTAATATCGCGTTTAGGGTTAGTTTAGGGTTAGGGTTAGGGTTAGGGTTAGGGTTAGGGTTAGGGTTAGGGTTAGGGTTAGGGTTAGGGTTAGGGTTAGGGTTAGGGTTAGGGTTAGGGTTAGGGTTAGGGTTAGGGTT
>JAKEKT010000103.1:0-123914 GCA_021495925.1 Diplodia intermedia | reverse complement strand
GTGACCGGATATTTATCGTAGCTTATCTATTGGCTAAAAACCTCAACACCTAAGGATGATGCTATGCTAGCCCTAACCTTAAGCCTAATAAGTGTGGTAGGTGGACGTGGCGGTGGATGTGGCATTGGACGTAGCCGATCGAAGAGATACGGTCGAAAAAGCCATTCCTATGGATTTTAAGCCACTCGACGATGAAGCCATCGGCTTTCGGGCAGAGGCGGCTAGGCGTCGTCTCAACAGCCGCTGCAAAGGTCTCCTCGAGGCGCCCACTTTTGACCGGGACGGCCCGAGGGCAACGGTGCAGTTCCTGCACAGGACTGTTCGGGATTTTGTCCTCCGAAAGGATGTTAACGGCTACCTTCAAAGTCTCGATGAATCTTTCGATCCGTACGATGCTATCTGCGCTTCTCACATCTTGCACCTGAAATCTCTTTCAATGCATGATGACCCCGATACTTTCTTTAAAGGCAACTTCAAAAATTCATTCTGGGATGCGGTGGAGTCGTCCGAATTGATGCGCACACAAGACGATGGGCTCAAAGCAGATGCTGTTGTTGAGCTTGAACGCATTGGTAACACTTTTGCCGCTCAACGCGCCTATTCCCCGGACCACTCCTGGGTGCGAGATATTTCGACCATTCCTAGTCTTATAGCGACTACCTTTTATGACTTGGCAGTGCAGCAGAGCCTCTTATGCTACATGCGGAAGACTACGTCGAGAAGTCTAATCCGCCATCTCAACTCAAGAGTAAGCCTACTGCGTATTGCTCTGCTACCATACGGGAACAAGAAAGTGTCCTCGGTGAGAGCTATGCAGATTGAGAAAACGGTCTGTATCCTGTTGGAGAACGGCGCAAATCCAAATTGTTCTCGGCATGGAAGTAGATATACTCCATGGGTTGAGCTCAGAAGGCTCGTTGCTTTGGAAAGAGACCCTGAGATCCAACCATTCCTACACAGGCTTGTGGAGCTATTCTGCAAACATGGCGCATTTCCTCCCGTTGATTCCAAGAGCTGTTCATATGAAGAGCTTCGGCGCAAGTGTTCCCCACGACGAAGGAACAGGTACGAAAGCCTCAATAGGCTCACAAACGGTCATCTGAGTTCATTCATGGGTCGGATCACTAGAACCTATTTTATTCGTTGACACGGCTTTAACTTATGGTCTCTTCGTTGTTCTCCTCCATAGCATTCATGTTGGCACTGTGGCTTTTATCGGACCAATGTAAGAATCCAAGAAGAATCATTTACCTTGTAGATCTTCTCCAGATCGAAATACGTGACAGCGATAAAATGGATTTGTTCAGCCATTTTGATATGGTAGAAGCCGCTGACCGATTGCTGAAGAGGATGAAACTAAGAAGTTGATGGTGACTTTCAATACATGATTGTTGTAGGATTTCCTCCGTATCTACCAAGTCCGAAACTTGTCCGCGCTTCTCTGATGATTGGCAACCATCGAGCTACGGGTAGATCCAGCCGGAGATTTACGAGACCGCGAATGAACAGGTCAAAGTGAGTGTCGGGTGATATGCCTCTTTCTTGGTCAAGTAAAGAAAAGGATCCCGCACCGGAGGCGGAGTTGAAGTAAACCGATTCAACCAATTGTTCGATTTTTGTTCAAGGCCAGTGGCCAGTGAGATGTTCTGACTCTCGGCTTCAAAAAGCTGCTGTCGGCTGGCGGAAATAGAAATCACCGTATTTCGTCCTTCCAGTTGTCCCGCTTTATTTACGTTGAGAGTAAGGTGAACGCTTTTCGGACATCTCGGTTGCGCTTCGTCCGCTGGTAAATAGCAATCCGGTTCGCCGCAAGCAAGCCGAACAAGGATATCCTTTCAGACGCCCGTCATGCAAGCGAGCGGGTCGGGCCGCGTAGGCTCGTTTGATGCGGTGTCTGATTTCTGATATGTACTCGGTGCGCAGATTATCTCGTCATCCCGACGCTCAAACAGTGTTGACGAATCACACAAGATTGAGACAACAGCTCATGTAGAATCCGAGCCCAAGGTCACGGTGGTACAAAACCTATCTCTACCGGATCGATTTTGCCTGATACATTGCAGGAAGCTTGAGAAATCACACTGCATAGTTTCACCCTATTGAGACGGTGGAGTAAATTACACAAATGCAGTCCATCAGCGCGTAAGCTCTTGAATCCAAGTCCTTTAACAAACTCGCCTGTATCCACTCCGACAATTTATCTTGCAGCTCTTTTCTGTGACTGCCCATACCGACCGACTGCCGCATCACATCCTGCGCGCACCAACTAAGAAGCCAAAGCAAGACTGTTACATGCTCTTGTGACACAGAGCACGTAGGTACATACATAAGTACCTACCTTGAAATTTCCACACGCGGATCGCGTAGAAGAACTCCCCCGAACAAAGCGGGGGGTGGGGGTGCAGCTGATGCCCTTGTTCGGGATGTGGTCCGCAATCCGCACGCCGAAAGACCGTGCGTTTCCCCTGCACGTAGCCGGGCGGGCTCCACCAGCGGCTTTGGTCAACAAGGGCGATGATGGGATGATCCGGAAGAATGATTGTTGCTCTGATGTATGCCAATTAGGAGTTGGAAATTCGGTTGGGCCGGGTCAAATCTCGAAAGGGGGAGGGAGGGAGGGAGACGTAGGTAGTAGGCCCATCATGCTGGTAGAATCCATTGGCTCGTTTGTCTTTTGGCAGGACAAGCTAGCTGGTTTTACGGGTGGGGACGGCGACCGGTTATGTCGGAAATGTAACGGAACACTTGCTGTGGATCTGTGGCAGCCGGTCAGCGATGGTACATCTTGGCGATCGAAGTGTTGGGTGGACTTACGCGGTTGATGCGTGATTCGCGCTCGAACGCGCTCCTGTCTTCCTCGGAATCCGATCCGGCAGTTGGTACTCATCGAAGTGCTGGATTCTCCCTTCTCACGGCTGTGAAAGGTACGGGTTCACCGTGATACGTAGAAGACCCAAAACCTCTGTGACAAGAGTAAGAAGTCAATCGTAACCATTCTTTCTCTCCCAAACCAAGCACATGCAGGCCGATCCCCAAAGCTCCATGCTCGAAACATCTACGCTTTGCCCATACTGAACCAAGGTCATCAATAATGCGTGAAACGAAAGAGAAAGAAATCGTCAGACATCACGACCCCACAGCCCCCGCCGCCTTCCCCAAATCCCGCATCAACTGCACCAAGTTCTCCACCAAAGGCGGCAGCAGACCCGTCGCCCCTGCCTCCCGCTGCCGCTGCTGCTCCGTCAGCACCTCCCCGCGGGCGCCCATCGCAGCCGCGCCAAAGTTCTTCCTCAGCGTGTCCAGCACCACGGTCATGATCGCTTCCGGATCGGACAAGGGGACGAGGTGCTGCTGCCGGTCTCCGGACGACGCAGGACCGACACCTCGCGCGCTGCTGCTGCTACCCCTGCTGCTGATGACCGGCTGCCCGCGCCCCAGCGTGACGAAGCGCTGTACATCCGGCGTCTCGGGGCCCTCGAGCCAGACGGCGCCGCTGCCGGCGTCCGTCGCACCGCTGCCCGAGCCGACGACGCCGTTTCCGGCCGTTGCCGTGGGCTGCTGTGCTGCATGTGCACTGTGATCGGTTTGATGAGCGAAGAATTCGACTGACAGTCCTCCCGGCATGGATACGCACGAGCAAGTCGCAGAAGGATACGAGACGACGGCGGCGGTGGTGGTGGCGACGGCCTGCTTGACGATGCCGTACGTCCACAGCCCCAGAGACGCGTGGTAGACGGCGATGGCCCAGAAGTTGCGGAGGTGCTTGCGCGGGAACGTCTTTGCTGCGCGGAGGACGCGCGCCGCCTGCCACACGGCGGTGCGCGCATATGTGTCGTGCATCCACTGCTGGAGGGCGGGAAGGACGCGGCGCGCGTCGTCCTGGTCCTCCTTGCCCGCGAAGAGCTGAACGTCTTCGATGGAGAGGTGGAGGTAGAGCAGCTGGAGCTCGAGTAGGAGCGTGATTTCGGGAGCCGGTGTTACGCGCCAGGAGTTGACGCTGATGCGGAGGTGGTGGATGGTTTGACAGAGCTCTTGGTGGCGATGCTTCATCACCAGCGAGCTGTTGTACTCTCCCGAGTTTGATTTGAGCGTGAGCTGGAGCTGGTTAAACTCCCAAACCATCCCCCAAACCCCGTGAAGTACAATCAGAGCGGCGAAATCGTGGTCGATCATGCCTGGAAACGACGCGACTAGCTTGGGGTCCTTCAGGCAGTCTAGCAAGCATATAGAACTAGCTGGCGAGTCGGCTCGGTGAGCAAAGTATGCAGCCTTCCATTGTTCGGCGGTCTCGGCTGTCCAGAGGTCCCTTGCCGCGGGAAATGGAAGGCATAGTTCGCCATACGAAATGATCGGGTTCACGAGGAGAGACATGGAAGATTGGGCGTCGTAGCAAAAGCCGCGGAACACTATCCGCCGGCTTGACTCCTGTCCGACCCACTGGAGCCATTTCTGATGGAGTACGTCGCCTGTATCTTCAGGCAGAGGGGCTATCTGTGGGCCTCTGGGTTTCTTGAACCGTCCGGCCCGCCGAAGCATCTGATGGTTGTTAGTTATAACATCAGGGATTACACCAGGAAGCTCACCGTCCATAAGGGTTGTTGCTGACTCTCTGCAATTTCCATCTTTCGCCTATTGCCAGACCAGAGGAATGTATCGATGATGAGCAAAAACGATTGAATGGCCCAGAGCTCCCTGGTGATGGCATTACGTCTTTCGATGGCGTCCACGATGGCAATGCGCACAGCCTCCTGAATCGCGTGTCCAAGCTTTTGCAAGGCTTTCATATCCGTAGAGACTGCTCCTGCGGCGACTATGGCGCCAAGTAATTCGGGCTTGATGGTGTTTGGATTGAAAGTGGGTATATGGATGAAGGAGTCAATCAGGGGTCCTTCTCGAGCAAAAAAGCACTGGAGGAAATCGTCCAGGAGATCGGCAGAGGGAAAGGACGAGACAACGCGGCCCAAATTCGTTGCATCGCAGGTCTTAAGTATTATGGCCAGCAATTTGTCGCGAGAGCTTTGCTCAAGCCGCTCGCTCAATATACGCTGATCGGGCTTGTATCGGGTGTCGGGTGAAGCAGCCTCTTCCTGGGGTGTGGATATCTTGCCCACTTCGAGAAAGGCTCCCTCGTGTGCAGGCTGCCAGCGGACAAAGGATGACCTGCGGTATGCTTCTGCTCCAATCCCGGCTCGTCTGCGATCAGATTGTTGACCGGAATCCGAGGGCGTGGAAGCTGCTGGAGCACTGACACTAGGAGCATGGATCGTCGGCGGAAAGACACCAAAGTCCTCATGTGGGTTGAACGACTTTCCGTTAAAAGCATCCAAAAGGCCGAAGTCGTTGGCATCAAACGAGAGGTCATCTTCGACATTGAAGTCCAGGATGTTGCGAGGCTCGAAGCCCCAATTAGTGGGACTGAGCGAGCCCGGGTTATTAGGAGTGAGGACGTTGCGCAAGAAGTCGTAGAAGTTATTCTCATGTACGGTTAGAGATGACGGTAAAGCACCAGGGTCTGGGGCGATGGAAGGGGTGAAGGTGGTTGCCGAGACGGAAGCATCATCTCCACTGATCTCGAAGCCATTGAGCAGAGTACTTGGAGTTGGCATTTGGCTATTCACCTGGTCAGGCTCGGCCATGACGGGGACAGGACCGATGGGAGTCGGTTGAGTTTGGGCTGCGGAATGGGCCGGAGAGGGTGCTATTCAAAGATGAGTTGGCGACACTGATGCCTCAAGGATTCTCTCACCTGGCGGCTGGGTCGATGAAGAGACCGAGGTGGGGGGCTGGCGGTTGTCCGAGTTGGATTCGCAGACAATGCCCTTGTTCTGGCAACGCTTACACGGCTTCTCGTCCTCGCACTTCAGCTTCGCATAGGCACATGACTTGCAGGCCTGCGAGACTCTCGAGGACTGGGTCAGGGTCCGCTTCTGCCTTTTGGCGTTGCCGTCGGTGTCGTGGCCGATGGCATGGCGCTTCAGCAGGTCACTGGTGCGGCGAGTCATGAGCTGACCGGGGCGCAGAAGGGCAGAGAGAGACAACGTACGGTCTGCCAAAGCCTTTGTGGCACACGTCGCACTGGAAGGGCTTCTCCTGCAGGTCTGTGGCCGACGTCAGCACCGGACGAGAGCGCGAGGAGAGCAGGGACACGGACGCGAGCGCACATGGCGAGCCAGGTGGTCGACACGGGTATACGAGCGTTTGCACTCGGTGCATTGGAAAAGCCCGCGCGGCTTGTCGCTCTCGGCCGACAGGTTGTCCATGGTGTGCTAGGGGAGTCGTGCGAAGAGAAGCCGCCTGGATGGGCGAATCGTGTGCATGGAGAAAGACGGGGGGCTCTCACCAGCTTAAAGCAAAGATGTGTGTCGTTGTGCAGCTCCCCCGCAAAGAGGCGCTAGCCGTCTAGCTGCCGCGTGGGCCGGCCAGGACGGCTAGGGTGCGGGTGCTGAGAAATCGTCTGCGCTGCGTCTGGGCGATCCCGCCCCTACTTAGCCCTGTAGGCCTACTTCCCCGCTAGCCCCCCGCTGCACAGCGCCCAAGGCCGCGCAACAAAAACACCCTCCCGAGACGCGCCGCCGCCCCAACACGCGTCACGACGAACACCCCCTGCGCTCTGCGTCAGTCACAGCATCCTTACAAGCACACGCATTGCAATCCGAGTCTATTACTGCCTACGACGTGTCGTGTACACCGTGCTACCTACTCGGACGGCTTGACGCCCGGGATGTCGCTGGCCTCGCCCAGCATCTGGTCGCCAACCTTTATGGGCTGCACCGGCAGCAGGATGTAAAGCATGCGCGCCCACTGTGTATCGCTCAGGTTCCGCCACGCGTGGTTCGTGCCGCGCTGGATGCTGATGTCTCCCCTCTTCATGACGCGCTTCTCGCCCGAGTCCAGGATCAGCTCGATTTCGCCCTCGAGCACGACGCCGTAGTCGAGGCTGACGGTGCGGTGCATGGGCGACGTCGCCCCGGGGTGCATGTCGACCATGCGCAGCACCGACCCGCCCGAGATGGTGATGCCCGGCAGGTCCGTCAGGTAGTTCTGGTACGTCGCGATGTCCTTGTTGTCCGACAGGTCGATCGGGTAGCCCTTGGTTGCGTAGCAGAGGGCGAAGTCGGCATCCCCGGGCAGCGGCACCACGGGCACCGCCTCGTCCACCTCGTGGAAGATTTCGCGACCGTCCTTGTCGTGGCCGGTGATGAAGCGCTTGGTCGCGCGGATGTCCTTGCCGGCCGACATGGTCAATGGGCGTCGAGGTCGAAGGTGGTTATCGTATGGTGCTTTTCTTTCTTTTTCCGAGGCGTAGGAGTCTGCGCGAAACCGTATCTGCTGCATTCCACAGCCCAAGAGCTACGTCGGCTTATATTTGACATGGCGCGCTCGTTCGGATATCGATCGAGCCGCCGCCGACACGTGCCGATGTGGAGGAGGCCAAGCCACTTCCTGCTTCATTCAACGAGCTCCCCGCCTACCAGATGCGGATGGCGGGGCAACTCGCCACCAGCTGCCGCGGAACTGCGGGCATCCTGCCAATTGTCTCCGCGCAGTTTCAGGCTCAACGACAAGACAAGCTTCATGGGACATTACCGCTCAATTAACTTCACGAATCAATCTATGGCTGCACGCTACACCTTCTGAACCAGCTCATCCACATGCCTCGCGCTCGACACATCGGGCACGCCCTCAGACTCCACCACCTTCACCCCAACGACCTCATACACCGGCACCTCGGCTAGCCTGGCAATGATGTGGTGGAGCGTGGGCAGCGCATCCCAATCCAAGGCGTCGAACTTGATGCTGCCTGTCCGCCCCTTCCACATGCGCTTCACCGTCGTCGGCACCACCTTGGCCTCCTCGGCGTGCGGCACGAAGACGGTGTGCTCCGACGCCGCCTTGCCGCGCCGCCCGACCTCGGGCATATACCTGTACACGAGGATGCCGTCGTCCGCCTCGCCGCCGATGGTGCCTTTCTCCGCGGCGGCATCCACCTCCTCCAGCCCCTCCAGCGCCACCTCGCCGAAGGTGGCGCCCTGCCAGCCCGTCTGCAGCCGGTAGCTGCCGTGCCGGCGGTGCACGTCGATGGCGCAGTACAGCTTGGGCATGCCGAGTTCCTCGCGCCCGCTGACGATGGGATCCGTCAGGCTCTCGAACAGGAGCGGCATGTACGTGCCCGACGCCTTCTCGCCGTTCGCCTTTGCGTACTCGACGCCGTGCACGTACAGTCCGAAGTGGCGGTACCCGCCGCCGCCCAGCCAGTCCATCTTGTTCAGCGTCGTCTGCGAGAAGCTGGCGTGCGCGACGGTGCCCGGGTTGGCGAAGCGGAACTGCGCGTTGGGGAACAGGCCCTGCAGCACCGTCGCCGACGTCTTGAACTTGATGGACGCCGTCGTGGCGGTGCTGTGCGTCGCCTTGCGCGGCCGCCCGTAAAAGTCCTGGCGCGGACCCGGCATGGGCCCGAAGACGATGGGCTGGCGCCAGTAGAGGTTGGGATTCTGCGCCCATCGCCAGCGCCGGAACTTGTCTGATGCGCTGTCCCATTCGTCGTGGCTGAAGTTGTAGGTCGAGTTGCCGATCACTGCGGCCGGGTGTTAGCACGACGTGGTAAGATGGGTTGGGATGACGGCGGTTTCTTACTGTCAAGCGGCTCGTCCTGGATATCCCTCCCAGCTTGCTGCGAGAAGCGCTGGATCTTTGTGCAGCGCTCGTAGCGGAACTCGAAGTACAGCTTGAGGCGCTGCGGGACGTCTTCCGGCGTGGTACCTTGAGGAAGGACAACCGCCAAAGCCGCCGCGTCCTCCATGGCTTGACCAGCGCCCTGGCCTTGGTCTGCGGACACGTTCGTCATCAGTTGCCAATTCCCAGAGCAACGCAAAGCGGAGGGTGATTGACTTACGAGGCAGGTAAGGGTGCGCGGCATCTCCCAGCAGCGCAAGCTTCTCGTTCACCCACGTCTGCAGCGGCTCCATGTCGAGCAGCTCCCAGACCTTGAGAGTGTCATCCTCAGCCTTGTCTAGTAAGGTCACGAGATCCGGATCGAACTTGTTAAACACCTCGAGCAGTTTGCTCTTCCTGCCCACCCTGTTCCAGTCTTCCAGAGATGTCAGCAAGATCTCCTGGTCTCCACTATAAGCAAGAGACCAACTCACCATCAGACGACGCATCACTCTCCTCCTTGGGATGGATGCACACAAAGTTCAGCATCGTGTTGTTCACGCACGGGTAGATGACGACGCGCCGGTCGGAGCCGTAGATGATGTGCATCTCGCCGTCCCTGGCTGCGAACTTGGCCGAGCGCGGGTCCGCCAACGCCGCCTCGCGCGGCACCAGGAAGCGGAACGCGCTCTTGCTGGACGGCGACGCGGTAATGTCGCCGCCAGGCACCTTCGGGCGGGCTTTGGACTACGAATGGAATGTCAGCGACGTCGGGTTAAAGAAAGGAGGGGAGGGAGAACGGGTCAAGTGGACTTACGTGGACGCCGTCGGCGCCGATGACCAGGTCTCCCTGCACCGTCTCGCCGTTTTCGAGCGTCACGGTGGCGGCTGTGGGGTCGACGTCGACGACACGGCTCGATGTGCGCAGCTCGACGGGCACGCCCTTGCCCGCTGCTTCTGTGGCGCGCTTCTTGAGCGCTTCGTGCAGGTGCACGCGGTAGACGAGGAGCCATTTCTACACACGATACGATTAACCAAGGCTCCATTTCACGGAACTAGGACTGAAATCGAGTAGGAGCGGGGGAAGAAGAAAAGAAAACGTACATGCTGATACATCTTGTTCATGTCGCCCACGGGCAGCGAATGGATGATCTTGCCATCGCTCTCGTACTCGGTCAGGAACTTGGTCTCGACGGCGCCAATGTCCCTCTCGGCGTCGATGCCGATGCGCTTGAGCACGCCGTTGCTGTTGGGCGCCAGGTGCACCGCCGCGCCCAGCTCGCACGCGAAGCGGGATTGCTCCAGAACCTATGTCCCTCGTTCAGTACTAAATTGTTTTGGGGGGAGGGAAGAAAGATGGGAAGACTTACGGTCACTTTGTGCCCTTGTTGACGCAGGTAGATGGCGGCGGTCAGACCACCGAGGCCGGCACCCACGATGACGACGTTCAGCGGCGCGTCGCCAGTGTCTGCGCGGGGATAGTGATGGGCACCGTTGGTGCCGTTGGTGCTGTGGTGGCCGTTCAGGCCGTTGCCATTCGCGATTCTCATCTTGTGTAAGTCGCCTTCGATCGAACCGTTCAAACTGAACCGGAGCGAGCAGGAGAGGATATAAACGAGCTATGCAGCAGGTCTGCTGACAACGACGAAGTAGGCGCTGTAGGTGAGAACAACAGAACAACAGAGCAGCAGCAAGCCTCCAGTAGCGTGTGAGAGCTCGTATGAAGAAAAATTAATCAAGACTCAACAATGTCCCAGGGCGATGTTTCTCTGCAGAAGAGGGGAGAGAAATGGAATTAGGAACATAAGCCCGCGACAGCAGTGGCGGCAGCAATCTGCAAGAGCGCAGCACTTTACGTGCAACTCGCCCTCCACATCGCGGGGCCGCCACACATGTCTAGTCCGCGCCGCCGCGCGCCCGCGCAATCGAGAGCCCTCCTCGCTTTAGGCCGGCCCTTAACACCGAGGCGCCGTGCCGGTGCACTTCGGACCACATGCCCAGCTCGTTCTGGAAATTGAACAACAGGGCAAGACTGTGCACATCGCTTTGTTGCGCCGCGTATTTTTTTTTTCCTTCTCAGTTTTCATTTCTGAAAAGGCCGCTTTGTTGGTTTCGCCTACATGGTGCAAAAAAAAAAAGTTGGCAGTCCCGCCGCATGAAAGCCTTGCCTTCTTGTTCGGAAAACCCCCAAAAACAATCTCCAGGACCATGCCCCGGATGCAAACCCCGCAACAACACAGAGCAAGCAGGTCGACGGACCACCTCCGGCCATCGTCCAGTTCCTTATTGACGCTACCGCGTCCCGTGCTGTTAGTTTTTTTGCTTGGAAAAACAAGACGCGCCCTTCCCCGACCATTTGGGCCCCTGGGTGGATGGATGGGATATCGGGACCACATTGGAGGGGGGGCAAGGCGTTTGGCCCCAGGAGGACGAAGTGATGTGGAGGACCCGAACCGGGCAGCGGAGACGTGCACGAGCCACCAAAGGCTGTGCGTGTGGGGAAAATTTAGCCATCGGTTGAGAGAGAAAAAGAGGGTACGTACCTACATATCGGGAAAAAAGACAGGGGTCTTCCAGCGGGAGTTTAGCGGCGGGGAGGCGGGGAAGGGGGTCCCATGATTCGGGAGTTGTGGGCGGCAGCGACGACCGAACGTGTTGCTGGACTGGACGCAGTTCCGGCATATCCGAACCACACTTGCAGTCCGGTTTCGCTTTGCGCGCGCATCTCTACGAGACTCTTGTTCTTTTTTTTTTCTTTTCTTTTTTTTTCTCTCGCGAGACTTCATCGATTGAACATCCGCGGTCGCGATGAAGTCAAGAGAAGCATTATGCACGTCATCGCGGAAGCGACTCATCAGCAGATCGGGGTTTTACGGGGGGAAGAGAACCGTAAGCGTTGATTTTTGACCAATTCTCCCAATCCCATCAGACAATTTTCGGCGACTCTTTCCCATCTGACCTTTCCGCCCCCATCCCCCGATATCGTGTCAAGCTTTCCGGTCGGAAAAGGAAACGGGGAGGGAAAATGATATCAGGAGACATGAGCACCACCTCCACCTGTACATACACACGTCCAATTCGCTCGTACGATCAAAGCAAAGAAAAAGGGTGCAGCATTCGGACATCAACTCGTGAATAATAATAATAAACAGCGCACATCTCCTCATGATCCTCATCTTTTCCCTCCCTTCCCCTCCCCCCTCCCACCCGGGCCGGCCACGATAGCCCCCCTTTTATCATTATTTTTCTTCTTCTTCTTCTCCTTCCTTCACTCGCCAACCTCACGATCCTGGTCCCAGTGCGCCATCTTCCGCACGAACCCCCACTGCCAGGTCGCGTGCCGGATGCGCTTGCCGAACAGGTAGAAGGGGATCCAGCCCAGCAGGACGGCGCCCGAGATGCCGGCCATGGCGCCGAACGCGCGCTCGTAGCCGTCCCGGGCGATCCACGGGTTGGTGTAGAAGGAGAGGAGGAAGCCGAAGGCGGCTGTGGAGGAGAAAAAGTTAGTTTGATGGGATGGGATGGGGGGCATGGGGAAGGGAAAGGGGAAGGAAAGGGAAAGATGGGACGCACATTTGAAGGCCAACTGCGTGACGGTGACTTCGCCGGCGACGGGACGGTAGGCGTCGATGGTGTAGACGAGGCTGACGTTTGTGGCCTGCACGATGGAGAAGTTGACTGCGGGTGATGGTCAGGACGTATGGCCACATATAGGAGGGAGGGAGGGAGGGAGGGAGGGAGGGAGGGAGAGAGAGAAAAGACTTACGCAGACCCAAGCCGATGGTGGCACACATCCAATGCAGCCGGAGGCCGATGCCCTCGCCGTACAGCACCAGGGCGAGCGGGCCGGTGACGACGCTGATCATGATGGCGGGCAGGCGGAACTCGGGCTCGCGCACGCCGCCGTTGCGGCGGGTGAAGAAGTCGGCGACCCAGTCGGAGAAGTGGCCGCCGAAGAAGATGCCGATGAGCGAGCCGAGGATGCTCGCGATGAAGCAGAGGCCGGCCTGGTAGGGCGCGAAGCCGTAGGCGGTGCTGAAGGCGGACGCGAAGTTGGACGTGATGGCGACGAGGAAGCCGATGGTGACGGCCATGACCAGCGTCGCCCACAGGATCGGCGGCAGCGCCAGCATCACCACCGGCCGCCAGAACAGCTTCGCCAGCGACTCCTGCGTGTGCACGCCGCTGAAGAGGCTGAGCCGCTGCGCGAACGAGCGCCTGGGCGGCGGCGGCGCGTGCGGACGGTGCGAGCCGCTGCCGCTGCGCGCCGGGCTGCCGGCCGCCGCCACCGTCTCGACGTGCGCCTCGAAGTCGGCGCCCTTGCGGTACTCGACGTCGCGGATCGAGTCCGAGTCGGACACCACGGCCGCCGGCCGGTCGAACTCGGTCTCCGGGAAGGTGAAGACGATGAGGACGGTTGCGCAGCCGATCAGCGCGACGGCGATCCAGTAGCCGTAGCGCCAGTCGAGGCTGATGCTGACCAGGCCGCAGATCAAGATGCCGCCGCCGACGCCTGCGCCCAGGAAACACGTGTACATGCTGAGGGGGGGTTGGTGTCAGTGACTGCCCAGGTGTTGTGGCGGCAACAGTGACTTACGCCATGATGGAGCCGCGCTCGTGCAGGAAGAAGATGTCGGAGATGGTCAGCGGAGCCAGCGTCTCGGATGCACCCGCGGCGGCACCCATTATGATGCGCGCGGCCAGCTCGCTGCCGTACGATGTGGCGCCGCCCGCCCAAGCCGCACATGCCGTGTAGAGGATGAACGAAGTCACGTAGATTGGACGCCGGCCGTACTTCACGATCAGCGGCATCCAGATCAAGTTGCTCATACCCTGGAGCAGCGCCGTGGTCGTGAAGAAGTATGACGCTTTGGCGATGTTGGCCTCGAACGTCGGGCCTGGCGGGCCGAAGAAGTCTGTCGTCACTTCCACCATGGACACGGTTGGGCCGGCGGCCAGGAAGTTGCTGAAGAAGATGGCGAGCGAGAGGAGGATGGCGAGATAGTATCTGTATGGACGTGACCTGTGATGGATAAGACACTGTCCCGGCGATAGGG
The DNA here is from genome assembly GCA_021495925.1 of Diplodia intermedia. Classification (NCBI taxonomy): domain Eukaryota; kingdom Fungi; phylum Ascomycota; class Dothideomycetes; order Botryosphaeriales; family Botryosphaeriaceae; genus Diplodia; species Diplodia intermedia. The sequence continues at coordinate 110,205 of JAKEKT010000103.1, read as the reverse complement.
GCTGCGCTGCAGACGCTTACCAGTTGAGAGGGTCGTTGGGACTGCGACGTTGTCAGCCAGGTCATTGTGCTTTGAGATTGCTTCACTTACTCGTCTGATGGAGCCGGAATGAGGATGATCTCGTTCGTCTCATGATGGCGAAGACGCAGACTGCCAAGTGTCTGCTGGCGCTGCTTCAGCCCATCGGCCGTCTCGACGGTTTTGACAGCCATGGTTACTGCAGCGATGGATCACTGTCTAGAAAAAACGAGTCGGAAAGGCAGCGTTGGGATCCGCCGTGCGCATCGACGTGGCGATAGGAACCGTTGAAGTAGTGCTCGCGCAGGTGCAATATACACGCCTGCATCAAGAGGCGAAGCTGTTGTTGTGTCATTGGATGATTAATCCCTGCGCGGCATGTCCCCAGGCCTATCCCCCATGGAGCAACGCGGTAGGATCCGGGTGTGCATCGGGCCCACTTCGACAGCGCTGGAGGGAAACGGAGGCCCACGCGTCCATTCTAGATCCTGGCCACTCGACTTGTCCATCAAGCCACAATGCGGGGCCCCAGACCCCGTGAGATCCTCCCGTCATACAGCCTGCACCCTTGGGCTCTGCGTATGCTCCGCTCGGATATCCAATACTCGTCAGCAACAAACGGAGGGGTGCCGGTCGTGGGGGCCGAGGTTGTTTGCCGCTAGGTCCTGGGGTGCCGCCTTCTTGTGGTCCCGAGACTTCGACCCTGCAGCGTTAGTCGTTTCGCGCGCAGCCATCCGAGGAGCCGACAGATACTGCGCCTAAAAGCCAGGCTGTGACTTTAACTCGTGTAGGCAACTCGAGAAAGATACCAAAGTCTTCCATTTGTATTGCTTGCTTGATTCGACCATCCCCGGACCGATCGATAGACATGGCGGCTCTCCAAGTCACGTGGAAAGACGGCAGCGACACCCAAGCCTACGAGAAGGCCCGCATTGGGCGAGTTTTCAACCATCGCAGGCCTGACCGATATCCGATCGCTGTGGTTGAAGCCACGGAGGAGTCGGATATCGTCAAGGCGGTTCGTCTCGCCAAGGAAAAGCAATGCAGGCTCTCAGTTCGGTCGGGTGGCCACTCGTGGGCTGCGTGGAGCGTCAGGGATGATGCAATCCTCCTTGATCTCGGCCAGTACAAGCACATCGATCTGGACGAGAAGACAGGGATTGTCAGCGTCTCCCCGAGCACGACTGGGCGCATGCTCAATGGCCTCCTCACATCCAAAGGCCGCCTTTTTGCTGGCGGCCATTGCCCTGACGTCGGCCTCGGCGGGTTCCTGCTCCAGGGAGGAATGGGGTGGAACTGCAAGGTAAGTCGTCGTATCAGTATGGAGAGTGCATCTACTTACTCAGGCCAGAACTGGGGCTGGGCTTGCGAGCAGGTGGTCGGAGTTGATGTTGTCACAGCCGACGGCGAGAAGCTGCACTGCACTGAGCAGGAGAACAGCGAGCTGCTTTGGGCGGCTCGTGGTGCAGGGCCAGGCTTTCCCGCCGTCGTGACCAGGTTCTATCTCCAGACGCGGCCTTCGTACAGCTGCATGCGATCATCAGCGTACTCTTACGCAAAGGCCGACTTCAAGAAGGCGATGAACTGGATCCTCAGCGTAAGTTGCAAGCCTCAGTTCTCGGTACAGCTGCTTACTGCATTGCAGATTGCTGATACTTTTGACCCCGATACTGAGATTGTCCTCGTCGCAAGCTATCCTCCCGGGTCTGAGGAAATCGTCCACACGGCGCTGCTACTCACTTTCAAGAACGACCCGGAAGAGGCGCAAAAGGCGCTGCAGCCGGCTCAAGACAGCCGCCCATCGGGCACGGTCAATGAATGGTTCAACCGCGAGACCAGCCTGGAAGAACAGTACAACGATCAAGGTGCAGCCAACCCCGGAGCCCACCGGTACCGGGTGGACAACGCGTACGTGTCCAATGAGGCCGACGTGGCTTCGGTTCTGGAGGAGGCCTTCACCACGCTGCCGACGAGGAAGACGTTCTCGCTATGGTACTCGATGGCACCGGGCACGCGGCGGCCGCTGAAGGACATGGCGCTGAGCATGCAGACGGACCACTACTTCGCAACCTACTCCATCTACGAGGACGCGGGTTATGACGACAAGGCCAGCGCTTGGGTCAAGCATATCATGGCCGGGGTCGAGAAGCACTCTGAAGGGGCGTATCTGGGCGACGCGGACTTCCAGGCGCGCAGGACGAGATTCTGGGGCAAGGAGCAGGGCGCCAAACTCATGCAGCTTCGGAGGAAGTGGGATCCGGAAGGCCGGATATGCGGCTACCTTGACCAAGGAGATCAGTCGAGGCAGAATGGGCTGGAAAATGTGCACGAGTGGGCTCCCAAGCTCTAGACGTGTGTCTCTCCGTAGCAAGTTACCTCGTTTGCAATCTGTCAGTCGATCAGGCCTCCCAATATGGTGCACAGAGAGAGTGAATTACTTATTGCAAGGATCGCTTCGGCACGCATTCGGCTTCGCGCACAACGGGTGCAGATGCGGGGTCGGAACACAGCCGGTGCGGGTGCGCCCGCGGCCTGCTTCCCCTCAGGTTCGGAGAGGGGGCGGTGGTGCGGGCCGCGGCCCACTATCCGGAGGACATACGCGTCGCCTTCTGCACACCCATGCATATGTCGTACCTGACCGATGCCCTGGCCTGGTGGGGTTGACGACCACCATCCATCAACCGAAGGCCGGCAACGAGGAGACCCTGAACACAGCCGAATCAAACGGGCAGCTGCACAGGAGAAAAGGGAAAGAGCAGGAACATCGAAAAAGACTTGCCACATTCGTTCGCCCCTGATCCACCCTCCACAATGGTCGAGCAAACCCTCCAAGGCAAAGTCGCCATCATCTCGGGCTCGAGCTCAGGCATCGGCGCCGCCATCGCCCGCGAGCTCTCCTCGCGCGGCGCAACCGTCGTCATCAACTACCCCTTCCCCTCGCTCGCCGCCGAAGCGCAGGCCGCCATCGCCAGCCTGGCCCAGCCCGACCGCGCCCTCGCCGTGGAAGCCGACATCTCGACGACGACGGGGCCGGCCGCGCTGGTCGAAGCCGCCGTCGCCAAGTTCGGGCGGCTCGACGTCGTCGTCAACAACGCCGCGCTGGCCATCAACCTGCCGTTCGAGGAGCAGACGATGGCCCACTGGGACTCGCTCGTCAACCTCAACGCGCGCGGCACCTTCCTCCTGACGCAAGCGGCGCTGAAGCACATCTGCACCACCTCCTCATCATCATCGTCATCGTCAACCGCAACCGCAACCACCAACAGCCCCCGCATCGTCAACGTCGTCTCCGTCTCGGCCCGCGCCGCGCCCCCGCTCCAGACCATCTACGCCGGCACCAAGGGCATGGTCGACGCCTTCACCCGCTGCTGGGCCAAGGAGCTGCCCCCCAAGTACCCCGGCCTGACGGTCAACGCCGTCAGCCCCGGCCCGACCGCGACGGAAGGTTTCTTGGCCGCGGGCGAGGAGGCCATGAAGGTGCTGCAGCCGACCATCGACTCGACGCCCGCGGGCAAGCGCATGGCCGACCCGAGCGAGATCGCGTACGCCGTGGCTTTCCTGTGCGAGGAGCGCGCGAGGTGGGTCAATGGCGAGCATCTGTTTGCGAACGGGGGCCTGTTTGTGGATTGATGTGCAATTTGAGAGGTTTGTGTGAGCCGGCTTGGGGGTGGGCCTGCCGGCTTCGTTGGTTGCTGCCCATCATCGAGGAGTTGTATTTCTGGGGCGACGGCCGGTTGGGTTTGCGCCGCTCTTCATGAGTAAACTTTGTTCCGTATATATAGAAGAATGATTGATTGAACACACATGAGCTTGGTTGCTGAAGCTTGTAATGATGAATCAGTGGCGCTTCATTTATCACCAGCATACTTATCCAGGCCTGTTTGTCTTCGCGCATATTCTTGAAGCTTTGTTCGTGTGGTTTCCACGCTTCACGTGCGCGCTTGCCTTCGATCGCACCTGCTTCAATCGCACTTGCCTGCCCCAAACTCTTGGCGCACATGCGAATATGAAAGTCACCCTTCCAGCGCAACTCACCACCTCAACTTCTCTTCCTCAAACTCTTTGCCCGACGAGCCACCTGCGAGATCCTTGATTCGCAGCATCCAGCCCCACCATGACGGCGGAAACCAAGCGCCCGACCTCCGATGAGGATGCTCAACCGGCGCTCCAACCGCCTACCCACAGACCGTTGGACGTCGTGCTCATCACGAAGTGTCCCGAGTCAGAGCCGAACACTCTCTGCTTCCGAGGCCAAAGCCCTCTAAAGATTCAATTCATGCGGACTTTGAGGGTCTCTGACAACGACGAGGTCTCCAATCTCCCGCCTGGCTTCGGCTCATTCCCGTTGTTCCCTGCCCGTAATGATCCTGATGCTTTCCCCTCTAAGAAGGGTTACTTCCTGCCGATGCATCGTAAGTGATATACGCTGTTGATGATAGTGTACGAAAGGCCATTGGCTGACAATCAGAAGAACGTGAGGCAATGTGGATCAAGTTCGACTCGACCGCAGCCTTCGCAGTCAAGATCTTTGTCGGAGGCATCAATGCTGTTTCCGGAGATCCCCAGCATGAAGACAAGGATTGCAAGCTTCGCCGCCTGGAAAAGTACAAGAGAGGAGAGTGCATTCAAGACTACGTTGTCTCCCCACATCAAAACTGGCTCGACGGGATTGCCGACGGCAACGGCACCGTGAGGCAGTTCGTCGCCATGCCTCTTGGAAGTGGGTACTCGGTGGAAGCACAAATCACTGGAACCGAAGTCAAGGGAGGCATTCAAATCCAAGTGACCCCACAACATCTTCCTCCGCGCGCACCACCTATCCAGCTCTTTATCAGAACGCTCACTGGCAAGGATATCATGTTCTCTGGGTCAGTCGGCAGCACTGTTTACGAACTCAAGTGCTGGATTGAAGACAAGGAAGGCATTCCCGTGGATCAACAGCGCTTGGTGTACAACGGAAAGCAACTGGAAGATGGTCGGACTTTGGATGACTATATGATTCCGCAGGTGAGATATTACCCAATTTCTTCACCAGATCGATACAGATGACTTACAATCCACAATAGGATACTCTTTTGTATTTGGTTCTCAGGATGCGTGGCGGCGGCGGACTTACGCCGCTCGAAAAACTTGCAGAGAATGAAAAGATGGGTATTGCAGCCGGAGGCCGCATCAAGCAGTCTATCGTATGCGACAAGACAAGTCCGGGAATGTGGGACGGATCTCGCACGACGACAGTTGACATTCAGGTTGTCAACTCTACAGCCTTCAAGCGGATCACTGGCGTTGATCCCCCAGCGACACCCATCACAGCCAAGACATACGCGAAAGCGGGCTACCCATACTTCGACATCTACAACGAGAAACTTTCCGGGGTCCAGGGCGACTTCAAGGGCGTGAAGTCTGTCAATCAGCTCGACAAGGAGAGCCCACACACCGACGTTACCGAGGCTGCTATTGAAGAGGTGGACAAGTCGATGACCTATCCGGTTGTCGAGTTGGACACCAGCGGCAAAAGTTTGGCATTCCGCCACGTGAAGGAGTTGGAAGAGCAAATGGAGAAGTTGCTGAAGATCTCGGACTCTTGAATCATCTCAACAGATTCGGGGAGCAGATCCGCAGAACGTGCTGTGGTCATGCCCTTACCTCTCGAGGGCGCTCGGGAAAACGAGCAAGGGTAAAGTTCATCGGAGGTTTCAGACATAACAGCAGTACTGCCTCCACACACTGGCTTCCCTACACTGGCTTCTTTTCGTTGATTTTCTTGCCCACTGGCCCCCTTACACCGACTTTCTTACACTGAATTTCCCCTTTAAACACCCCTGGCTTTGGCTTCCTTACAAATGGACTGGGTCAGGCCCGGGTAAAGAGCAAGGTTTCCTCCCATTCATTTCCTTCTGGTCTTCACGATTCTCATTCACAAATTTCTTTCCCCATCGCCGCACCAGCGGCACAAAAGCTCTTCAAGAAATGGAAATGGTTTCACCCGATAGACTGCTGCTACAACAAAAAGTAATTTGCTCGATATCAACGTGAAAGTGTGATAAGGCTACATGACCAAGGTCCGCGCCAGCGTCGGCAACATGTACGTCCACCGCTCCTCGCCCGCGATCGACCAGATCCTCTGCAGCTCTTGCACGGCGCCCAGAGCATTGGCAAAGCCCGTCACCCTGAACAGCTCGCGCAGCTTCTCCACGAAGAAGTTCCGGTGCCGCGGGTCGGAGCTCTCGGCGGCGACGATGAAGTAGGCCCACACGAGGCTGTGCCCGCCGGGCGAGGCGACGGGGATGTCGCCGGCGGTGGCGAGGAAGCGCTCGACGAGGGAGTGCATGGACCGGGGGGGAAGGTCGCCGAGGGCGCGGTGGATGTAGATGTCGCGGGCCTGCTCGATGAGCGCGATCAGCCGGGCGAAGATGGTCCCGTGCTCCGGGTTGATGCGGCTCTGGGCGGCGAAGGCCTCGACGGCGCCGGCGAAGCCGGTGACGACGAGCGAGGTCGACGTGGCTTCGCGGAGGAAGGGCTGGCCGTAGAAGGATAGTCTGGTCGTTGGGTTCGTCGTTGTCAGCCACTCTCCCCTCCCTGGCTCTTTGTGGTATATTTGGTCTTGGACGAGAGAGCAGTTGATGGAGGATGGTTTGGAGTAGTGCTTACTTTTTCACTTGCTGCACGAGGAAGACGTTGTTCGCGTCGCCGTCGGCGCACAGCGCCTCGCTGCCACCCGCCATCTCAACCAGCCGGGTAAGCATCCTGAACAGGAACTGGAAGTCGCTGCCGGCGGCGACCATATCGCAGACAAGGAGCAGGAGGGTGGTGGCGATAGTCTCGATGGCCGTCTCGCGGCTCGGGGGTAGTGCCGCTTCTTCCGGGCCTCCAGTCAACGACTGCTGCTGCTGGTGCCGCAGCCCACGGATGGCTGCCGTGTAGTAGCGAGCGGCGGATTGGCTGTGGCTCGGCTGGTGCACCACGCCCAGGTGGTGCGAGGCTGCGGCGAGGGCGGCGTTGAGCATCATCGGGCTCGTTTCGGTCATGGGTAGGATCACGTCCCGATAGCCGTTGAAGGGCTTGTTGATGGTGACCATGACGGGAGCCACCTTTTCCGCATCTTCTCTGCATGTCAGGGGGGCGACTGGTGGAGCAGGCGGTACACAGGGCTTACAATAGTGAAGGAGGGACCTTTCGCTGCTACTCATGTGGTCAAGAGGATAGCATATGGTGAACTGAGGTAGCCAAGGCGCAAGGGCCAGGGGCTGAGGCTCTGGCGAAGGGCGGTTGCACTGCTGTGTTTGGCTAGGGCGAGAGAGCTCCCTGCCCTCGGACTGAGGATCCACGGGAGGATCATCTTGAATGCTGGGCTCTTCGGCGGCGAGAGGGGCGGACATGTGCTTGAACCTCCCGCGGGAGGCGATGCCGTGCACGAACCTGATGCGCGGGCCGAGGCCGGGGCATTGCAGGCCGATGCGGAGGCACTTCTGGCATTGCGGGGTGGACCTGTCGCAGCTCACGCGGCGCTGGGAGCAATTGTAGCATCCTGGGGGGTTGGTGTCACCGTCAGGCAGTGTTGGGATGATGCAAGGCGGGGAAGAGGTCACCTCGTATCTTGGGGCGAGTCGGCTGCTTCTTCCGCCTCCGCCTCTCCGGTTCCGGCATCATGTGCGCAGTCTAACCATGGTCTCGCGCGCCTGTTCCAGGTAGGCCGGGTGCTGAGGTTGAAGACTGAAGCGCCGATGAGTCGGAGATGGAGCAGGCGGTTGGTCAAAGCGGCAATGGGGTCCATCGCGGTGGCGCCGGGCTAAACCGTATGCGGCCAACAAAATGAGAAGCAACCACCTAGCCTGTTCTGCGCCTTCTCCACGTTTGCTCGTGGCCAGTTGAGCTATGCCGCAGCGGGGCATCGAAATGAGAAGCATTACGCATTTCTTTCGTTCCCATTGGCCAACGCCCTCGCCCATGATGCGCGGCGGCTGTGGCGACGCCCTCAAACCCGCTTCGATATAAAATGCCTCCGGCCAACGTCACTGATAACCACCAGCTTGTATCTTCTTCTGCTTCTAAACCGTCCTCTTTAACTACTTCCTCTACTAGTAATGCGCGGCGTCAAGAAGTCCAGAAACGGTTGCCTGACTTGCAAGGAGAAGAAGGTTCGACCAGCGAGTCCATTGCACGTATGTACAACATCGCTGACCCGGCTGCAGCGCAAGTGTGACGAGAAGAAACCAGCCTGTTCCCGCTGTGTGAACAGCAACCTGGTGTGCCCCGGCTACGCTCAGAAAATCAGATGGAGAACCGTGCGCACTCCGCAAAACCCGGCCATCAACCAGGTCAACACCCATCGCAACGATGCTCGCTACAAGTTCATGCGCACACTCTCTTCACCCGTTCGATCCGATACCAGTGAGGAGGAAATCTGGAAAATGGAGCCATCCCTTGAAGACTCCGTCCTGCATCCCGACGGCAGTATCAACACATCAACCATGGAGGACTTCCCCTTCCTCAATTTATACCCGCGCGATGGTGAACTTGGTCCACTATGGGACCACGCATACAATGACTTCACGCCTTTTAACTTCTTAGATCCGTTACCAACCGCCAACGAAACTGTGGAGCTGCCACTTTCCCCCGTTTCGGCCGAGAGCTGCTTCACCCCGGAACCCTCCAAGAACTGCACGGAAGAGAATGCCCCGTCGGAGATGGTATCATCAGGAACCGAGTTCCCCATCTCAAATAATACCCGCAAGGCTTTGGTGGACTTCTATCTTGAAGAAGTCGCTGGCACACTCTCCTGTTTTGACGGGCCATTGAACCCTTTCCGGAACAGCGTTGCAAGCTTCTTGGAGACCAGCCCGGCTTTGGCATCCACCGCTCAGAGCATGGCTGCCGCCTGTCTGGCCCAGACTTCCTACAAGCACAGATCCTTGGCGGACCAGCTACGGCAGGAAGCGGATGCAAGAGTCCAGGAAATCGTCGAGCGCGGAGAGCCAGATTCTACGACCGTCCTCACTCTGCTTATGCTCGGCTGCTCGGCCGAGTGGCATGATCCGAACGATCACGGCGAGAAGTATTGGGCAAAGTCCCTAGAGCTCTTGCAAGCTCTTTCTGTGTGCATGGAAATCTCCGCAGAGGACCACTACTTTTTCCGCAATGCCCTGACTTACTGGCGGTTGTCAAACTCCTTTGTTTTTGAGGACGAGATTATTGACACTCTGCCAGCCCCCTTACAAAATGCACAATCTATGGTCACCTGGAGTACTCCTCACCCATGGACGGGCGTTTCCGAAGTTCCCATCCGGCTCCTTGGCCGCGTGTCCAACCTGCTCAAGTCCTCAGGAAACCGTTTCACGCCGGAGTCTAATGTAATCAAGCTGCAAGAGCACTTGCAAGAAGCATCGCGGCTGGAACGTGAGCTCCTGCGGTTGCGGCTCCCCGATGAAGACTTGATTCTTCATCCCCGTGACGAGCGTACGCCCACGTCGCATCTGATCCAGGTGGGCGAAGTGTACCGGTTATGCGGGCTGGTCCGACTATACCGCGGCTTCCCGCATCTTCTTTGCCGCTCGGATTACAGCGTCAAGATGTCCAGCCCATCCTCCGCGTCCTCCTCCCCGCTGCCAACATTCGGCATCCCCGCAACCGGTGCATCCGGATCCGACGCCAACGGCACAATACGCGATCTGACCAAGCGTGCGCTTGGCATTCTGGAACGCATTCCACTGGACTCCGGCGTGCGGCTTGCGCAACCCTTCCTTCTAACCACCTTAGCGAGCGAGCTAAGGCTTTCCGTTAAAGACGGCGGTGCACTCGCGCTACCCAGTGTAGACGTGGAAGTGCTACGAGCAAGGAGATTCGTCACAAGCCGGTTGAGCGCGCTGGACACACACATCCCCCCATATCGAATGAACACGATGGTCGACTTCGTGAAGAGAATATGGGAGGAGATGGATACCGACGATGGTTGAGCGGAGGAGCTGGCTTGGATCGTTGGTCTTTTCTGCGTCGATTTTTTTGTTTTCAGGAAAAACAATATCCTATTTGTGAAGAGGTAATGGTGTTTCGGGTTCCCGTTCAACTGCGAAGATATTCCTTCACGACCTCGCCCCACACGGGCGCTCTCTTGTACCAGTGAAACTCCGGCACGCTGCCCAGCTTCAACCCGTCGATGGCCGTGGCCAGCTCCTCGCCCAGCCCCTCCGCCTTGATGTCCGCGATCGGGTACAGATAGGTCTTGAAGGAAAACACGATGGCCCCTGTCTTCGGCAGTCTGTGGACCATCTGCCGTTCGCTGCGGAGGTGGACCTGCGGGAAGGAAGAACGTGTCAACAACAACAGCGCACGCCTTCGATCAAAGTACCCGGAACACTTACCTGGTTGATATCGACCTTCACCCCCTCCGGCTTCTCGTCGCCCTCGCGCAGTTTCGTTCCCGACGGCGTAAAGGGGTTGTCGGTCAGATTCATCGCCCACTACCAGAGACACACACAAGTCAGCCTCCATTCCAATACAAGAGATAAAAAACAAAAAAAAAAGGGAGCGCGGCAGAGAAAGAGAGAGAGAGAGAGAGAGAGAGAGAGAGAGAGAGACAGAACTCACATTCACCCTCCTCACCACCGTCCCCACCTGCAGCCGGTCGAAGAACCGATCCATGCTCCTCTCCAACTTCCGCCCGTACCCGGGCACCCCGGCGTGGATGTCGCGCAGCTTCAGCCCCAGCTTCTCGCTCATGTCGAACCCGCTCGGGCAGCACGTCACGAAAGCCCGGAGCGCGTAGCCGTCGCCGTCGGCGTCCGGCAGCAGCAGCTGCACGTCGTCGTCGACCAGCCCGCCAATCGCCTTGAGCGCCTCGACCGGGTCCGCCGGCGCCGGGACGACGGGGAAGGTTTCGTCGGTGACGAGGCTGCGCAGTGTTGTTGTTGTCGTCGTCGTTGTCGTTGTGGTACCACCGCTCTTCTCATCGGGGGAAAGAGGAGAATGGGCGACGACGCCGACGACGAGCTCGAACATGCGCGGGAACCGCGCCGGGAGGTACGTGCCCAGCAGCCAGACGTAGAACTCTTCGATGGCGGGGTCGCAGGCGCCGCTCCGGTCGGCGCCGACGACGGTGGCCGGGTGGTCGCGGATGATGCGGCGGCGCCAGGCGATGCGGGAGAGGTAGTTGCGGTCCATTTCGATGAGCTCGGAGAGGGAGGATCTTTCGACGGCTGTGGGGTGTTCGAGAAGGGTACCTTGGTCAGTACTGTTGGAGGAGGAAAGTGTGGAGGGGGTTGGTGGGAAGAAGAACCGCGGTGGTGAGGTGGATGGATGGATGGATGGATGGCTTACCCATTGTGAGATGATACTTCGGCTTGAAGGGCCGGTATTGGACGGGTTCTTTGGTTGCCCAGTCGAAGTCAGGCAGGGGCTCGATTTCTTCCGGTGTTGGCGTCGGCTTTCCGTTGGGCTGTTGCGGAGATGGACGTGTGGATAACGAGGAAGACTGTGAAGTCAGATGCTGTTCGTCTGTTGGGGACTTGGACAGGGCGCGGAGTTGGCACTCACCGGTATCTTGCTCAAAATTCTCTTCAGTATCACAGATAAGCATAACAGGATAGCAAGCGAGATAGTCCAAAGAGGATCCATGATGATGGCAACAGGTGGCACCCGAGCTGCTGCTGACACTGAAGTGATGGATGGAATGAGAAAGTAAAATCAACAAGAGGTGCCGTGAAAATAGGAAATGCTGCTACATTTATCTTGTTATCCAAAGAATGGGGGCGCATTGCCTTTCCTGTTGTGGAAAAACGCCGAAACTAGTAGCCTGATGCGCTTGTCACGATCAGTTGTCCAGGAGAGGGCGTGATAGCTCACTCTTGGCGTGTAAGATAGTAACCACGCGCCATCAGCGGCTGTATGCATGTTTGTTATGAACAATTACAGGTGGAGAACTGATCCCTGATGGCTTTGGATTAAGTCGCATTGATGATCGCCCGTCCTTTTTACAACCCTCGCGCGCGGTCGTGAGCTCGTTATCGATTACCACTTTTTGGACAGCATTGCCGTACGGGTACGTACTTCCCTCTCACGGATGTAGTGAAAAACATCAGAAAGCGGAGATGTCAGCATGCTTGGAGCCGGAAAAGCGGAAGCACAGTGCTGGTTATGACGTGCGTGTTCCGGACATTGTGACTGCCGTTCGTGCCTCACTTGGACGTCCTACTCGCCGCCTGGCATTCACCAGCCTGAACTCAACATTTCACCATTTTGGTGGCAGCCACTGACAGAACGAAGATTGAAATCAATGAATGCAGATGAAATATCCTACCAATCCCGCGATGAGCGCCACCACCCCTCCAATCACCCCTGATGAACATCAAGCACGTTATTCAACAATCTGACCAGAACGATGACAACACTTCCAAACCACGCATTACCAGTTGAACAGATGAATACGAAGTGATGCAGGATCTGCTGGACAATTCGCGGTCCGGCTGTCTATGACAGAACAGCGTTGCAAATTGACGTGTGGCTGCATATCGAGCTCCAACTTCGCCGACTTTCAAGGCTTCGTTCCAGCGCTTAGAAGAGGAACTCTCTCATCGTTTTCCGATGCAGTTTCCCGACTATTTGGCGATCCAGGTCTCGATTCGGTTTCCGAATCGGGATCCAAGCGGAAATCCGAGATTGAGTCGTCTTGATGTTCTCCCGCCTCTTCGTCGGCCAGCCGCCGATATCCCGCTCTCCGTCGTCTCCACCATCGACGTACATCGAAGACTTTGAGACAACCGCCTGCAGACAGACACATGTTCCTCAAACAGCCAACGAATCTCTTGAAAATGTTTCCCAGAGTTTCCATCAGGGGATTATCCTCGGGGATCGAAGGAGCGGTAGAAACTTCAACGAGGGTTTGGTGGGCGTTGATTTGGCTGGTAGGATCCGTGAGTGATGGAAATGAAGTAACGGATGCTGTAGCGAGCTGGACACGAGGCGGGGGAAGCCTGGTGTGACTAGGCACCCTCCTTCTCGGCAGCGCCATCGGTGGTCTTTCTTGTTTTGCGAGAAGGCACAACAGTGATCGCCTGGCAGCGTCCGTGGGGAATCGGCTCGTTTTGAGTTTGGTGTCCGGTGTGGAATCTCGTGGGACGAGCGTACTCTGTGAATAATTCTTGTAGCGATGGGTCGGGTTCAAGAGATGTGATAACCTTCCGTGGCTAAGTCAGTGTTTGCATGAAGATGAGAGTGAGCGTGTGTCGCGGCGATGTTTTGAGATGGACGGTGCATAGGTACTTCCTTCTCCAGTAGGTAAAACGCTCTTTCCGGTGCTGAGAACAACTCGCAGAAAGTCAACCACCACCTGAACACTCGCGCCTTCCCAGCCATGGCCTCATTCAAACTGTTGCCCATCCACCAGGCAGCGTTACCCAACGTCGTCTGTCGTCGTCGCGTCGCACGTCAAGATCGCAAGGGCGCGATGCAGCCGATGCAGCCGGGCAGGGCAAAGTGACTGGGAATAATGGTGGGATATATCATCCAAACCTGCCACTTCCTTTCCTATCGTCCAGCTGATAACGGCTACGTGATTCAATGGTTCAAGCTGGAGAAGCTTCAGTTGTTTGCCCTTTTTTCCCACCCACCCTTCCTTATCCCTCCGTGCGCCCACTCCTCCCAAGCAGTCGCGTCCTTGTACTCCGGCTCCTCATCGTCCGACGCGCCACCGCCCTCAAAATTCGCCACCGTCACGCCTTCCTTGGTCGACTCGCTCGTCCTCCTCTTCCTCTTCGCCTTCTTCTTCTCGCCCTTACCGCCCTTATCGCCACCACCCTTACCCTTACCATCCTTACCACGACGACCACCACCCTCCCCCACCTCCTCCTTTCCCCCATCGCTCCCATCACCACTCTCATTATCACCACCACCACCCCTGAAAACCCCCCACTCCCTCCCCTCCCCCCTCATCCTTCCGCCGCCGCCGTGTCGTCGTCCCCGCCGCCTCATCTCCGCCTCCATCTCCATGGCCTCGATCATCCCCGGCGGCGGCCCATGAAACCCCCCCATCATCATCTGCATCCCAGGCGGCGGCGGACCACCACCAAGACGATGACGAGCACCCATCAACATCCTCGGATCCTCGATCCACACGCGTTCGAAGCCGGCGCCGCGCATGCGCGCGCCCGGTGGTGGTTGGTGGAAGAAGCCCGGTGGCGGTGGTGGTGGTGGCGGGCCGGGAGGGAAGCCGCCGGGAGGGAAGAAGCCGGGAGGGAAGAAGCCGGGAGGGAAGAAGCCGCCGGGAGGGAAGAAGCCGCCGCCGCGAGGGAAACCGGGAGGAGGGGAGGGAGGAGGAGGAGGAAGAGGGTGTCCAGGGAAAAGGGGGCTGTGCCACCACTCGGGCTGGCGGCGGTCGTGAGGGGGCGGGAGGAAGCGGGGACGGCGGCGCGGGCGATGGTGGTCCATGGTGAACTCGGAGTCGTTGTCGTCGTTGTCGTTGTCGGAATAGTCGCTGTCGTAGTAGTCGTCGTCGGCGTAGTAGTCGGGAGGAGGCGATGGTGGGTGATGGTTGGGCATTATCCGAGGCGGAAAAAAAAAAGTCTTATGAGACGATTACGCTCCCCTTTTTGTTGCTGTCGTCGTTGTGATCCGTGGTGGAGGTCTGTTGTCGGAGCGACGATGTTTTCTTTAGGTGAGGATTCAGAGTCTGAGGGTACCTTTAAATGAGGGGGTGGAATGACATGAAGGGTGAGTGAGTTGTTCGTTGGAAAGGACAAACGGGAAAACAGCGCTACGTTGCTGGAGGTTCTTTTGGCGATGAAATGAGTTGTAGGAATTAATATCGAACCTAGATCGATCAATGACGCTAATGCCCTTGTTGTGAATGCCCTTGGTGCCAATGCAAAGTCATGTCTCGTTACCTCCGATTATCCACGTCATTCCCATTTCCCCCGCCCAACGACTCTCTCTACCCAACCCACCACATCATCTATGCATCTTTCAACTCTCTCTAGATTAAATCGAACCCTTCATCATCATCCACCTCCTCGTTCGCGCTCGCGCCGAAATCCAGCTTCATCAACAAACGATCCACGCCGCCACCTTTCCACGGCTCAAACCCTCCGATCGATTCGCCATCACCGAACAAGCCGGTGCCAACACGCTCCTTGTCCAACTCGCGCAGTCTGGCCACCAAGCTACGCAGATCGCTGTCGACCCTCTTCCTTGCGCGATCGAGCTCCAGGAGAACGTCCTTTTCTTCTTGCTCGTAGTTGGCAAGGGCATCCACAACGCCCTCGTCGCGCTCCAGGTCGAGGTTTCGTTGGATGGTGCGCAGACGGTCGATGAAGGCGATGAGTTCGTCGACATGGGTCAAGAAAGAGCGAAGGGCGTGCGTGTACGGCATGTCCGTCAGTAGAAGCGAGTATGACAGCGAGCGGAGGAAGAGACGATGTGCAGATGCAAGCACCTCGGGGTCATGCGGCGTGCGGCGAGATTCACGCATGGACGTTGAGGTTGCTGGTCGACTGAGTTGCTGGCTTTGCTTCATGCTGTGCTGAGTTGGCTGCCTTGATAACTCGTGTGGGTCTTCGTTGTCTGAATCCGATGGCGAAGTTGGTCGTTCGTTGTCCGAGTCCGCTGCTACGACCCACTGACGAAAGTGCTTCCAGGATTCTTGTACGACCTCACCCTCGAAGTAGCCAACAAACTCTGACAGCAAAAACACGGCCGCGCCACATGTTGCCCACACCTTGCGCATGCTTACGGTGCGAGCGTTTGACCTCAGCCTTCTCTTCCTTAGCTCGCTTGCTCCCCAGGGCGAGTTGCTGAGAGGTGGGCCCATAGGAGTGGGGTGTTCTTTTCTGATACTGCTCTGTCTCCATAGATCTGTGAGTCTCAGGTGTGCGCGTCGTACAGCGAGGAGATAGGCATGGATGGTAGAATAACAATCGACTTCGGGAGATGTCAGAAATAGGTCAAGAGGAGGTGAGACGTCAAGCTTTAACGAAGTGGGTATCGAAAGGAGAAGATCGTTGAAAACGACATTGGATAGTTTTGGGAGAGCATCGGCGCCCTCTCGGGCCCGGCCAGGGGTCGAAGGTCGTATAGAAGTGGGATTAGACATGGACAGGTGCACCAAGTTGCGTGCCAAGTCCAAGTTTTCATCGCTCATTTCCTCGTCATTGATCAAAGCTGCAAGCCTAGCCCATGTGCGCGAGAGAACGGCGGTGATTTCTCCCTCCTTGACCAGCATGGTTTGCACACCTCGACCAGGTTTGCCTTGCCCAGGCCTCCGGTATCGCGAGCGTATGCGTTCGTCCGATTCCTCGATAAGCGCAACGGCGAACTCGCCGCGTCCGAGCAGGAAGAATTCCTGTAGTAATGATAAGATCTGCAATATTCTGGGTAGTGGCAGGAGCTGTTGTAGAGTGTTCCTTGACAAAGACAGTCGGATTGCGGAAATTGCTTCCGAAAGTGAAGCAGTAGAAATAGGTACCTGCAAGCCGGACAGATAGCGAAGGTGTACCGGTAGAAGCTCAAGCTCAGAAGTCTTCGGCGCTATTGCCGACACTCCCGTCGCCCCTCTGTTGCGGATCTGGTCAAGCGATCTGCCAATGAACAGGATGGAAGACGCGGTACGAGAGGAAACGAATTTCGGCAGAAGCTTGCTGGTCGAGACATAATCGACAAGCCCGTCATCGCCTTCGACTTGCATGATGAAGAAGTCGTTTGTCCCGTGCGTCGGCAGTCTCCCATAAAGCACCCAAGTCGAGAGCTGTCGCAGCCACGCAGTCTCTGCGACTTTGCTCAAATCCAGAGCAGCCGCTTCCACATCTGGGTATCCCGTCTGTGCCTCCTGCCTGAGCCTGTCAATCATGCCAGCACCTGTGCAGGCTTCGGAGTCTCCGCTCTTGCTGTTGTCCGCACCCTCCCTGGGCAGCATGAAGCACGCCATGTCCCAATACCATTCCATGCGCCTCGTCCACTCGTCGAACTCTGCAACAACGCCCGCCAGAGGGACGATGTTGTATGCGCCGACGATGCTAGCATCTTGCTTCAGGATGCGCGCCTCGACGTCAAGGATCTTCTGCTGAAACCTTGCGAGATGCGAGGATATAACGGCGGTAGCGACCGCGCGGCATATTGTTGAGGGGTGCGATGAAGCGATGGTCTGGGCGTGGTTTCGGATGGCGCGGTGCAGCTGGGCCAGGCGCGCAACGGAAGAGAGCAGCTCAGCCTCGGGCGGCGACAGCAGAGGGAACGAGGCCGGGGTTATGTGGGCGACGGCGTCCTCTTTCTCGGCATCGAAGAGCGAGGATGGATGACCCGAGAGAGAAAGGAGGATTTCGTGGAGCATGGTCGGGCGGGCGGGAGCTCGGTGCTCTGCTCACTGCGCAAAACGGGTGCTGTTAGCAGGAATGTCGCAGGCGCGTCGGGCAGAGACAGGTCGGGTAGCACTGGCGTGGGCCGGAATGCGGCTTACTAGAAGTCGAAGTGGATCGGCGGGCTGAAGAAACGGTCGTTGAGGAAGGCGATCAGGGTGTTGAGCAGCTCATAGCGACACATCGAATCGCCGGGTGGGGTGCTGGCGCATCGACGGTCGATCGACTGCGTCTGGTGTTGATTTGACTTTGGGCGACGCGCCGACACGCGCTGGGCGCGGGGAAAGCGCAGCCGGGATTGTTCCGCTGCCAATCTGCACTGTTCCTGATTAGGCAACTTTCTTCAACCTCGGACATCTGTTGCCCAAAGATCGCACGTAGTGCTGGTGAAGCGCAAGTGATCACCATGTCCCAGGGCCCCTTTCACGCCGCCGTCGAAACAGCTCTCCTCAAATCAGACTTGGCCAATATTGCGCCACCAGCCTGCCCCCGTCCCAAGTCGTGCAACCTCCGCCAGCCCTGCGTCTAGCCTGCCTCTCATTGGAAGGATGACCCGCACGGTCACACAACGGGCAGCGTTCCGTCTGTCCGGACGACCAACTTCCAACGTCGCATAATGGACTGTAAGAGGGTCCGCGCCACCTGGCCATTTCGGCCACCCGTCATTCTTGCCCTCTCGTTGGACACACTGTGCTCAGACAACACCAAGACCCGTGTCCGCAGTCCACGGTTGAAGCATTTTCACTACATACACATGTGTATCGATATTCTCGACCTTGGGAAACGATCATGTCCAATGTTGCCAATGACTCAGCTCATGCTTTTGTGATAAAAACAGTACCCTCCAAACGGAACTCCAATACAATACAATCGTCGGTGTTAGATCTCAACGATCGGTTTCGGCGCCTCCTCGACGGCTTTATCCTTGTTCTTGCCCTTCCGATAAACCCTCTCGTCTTCAGGGTTAAATCCACCATTGCCCCATAGTGCCCATTCCGGCGTCGGTTCGCCCATGTAGTCTTCGGGCTTGAAGTCCTCCCCGCTCTCGAGCAGCTGGAAGAAGCGGTCGTAGTCGATGAGCGTGCACCACTTCCACTCGCCATCGACCTGCTTCCGGAACCGCGTGCTTGCCAACAAAACGCAGCAGCTGTGGGCGTGCTCGGCGGCGATTCCGTACTCCAGACCACGGCTGCTGAGTTCCTGGTTGAGAGCCTCGACGAACTCCTGCACTTCCGCGTAGAACGGCACATTTTGCATCGTCAGCCCCGCGGCCGCTGATGTCGCTGTGCCGCAGTAGGTGACGCCCTTGATCTCGACGAAGCAAGGCAGACCGCGCTCCACCAGGTCCGCGTACCCTGCTATCTCGTCCGCCATGTTGAAGCCCTTGACGAGAGTGAGGCGGAACACTGTTCGGTGCTGGAACCGTTTCTCGCGCAAAATGTCCAGGCATGCGCAGAAGCGCTCCCAGAAGTCGCGGTTGAGAGGGCGGTCGACCTTGCGAAGAGACTCCTTGTTGGAGGCATCGATCGAGACGTAAAGCTGCGTGACCTGCTTCAGAGTGGCCAATTGTGCTGGATGTTGAGCATTGCAGACAAGGAAAGAGGAGATGTGCTCCTTGTGGAGCATCGCCATGAACTCGTTGATGTGAGGATAGAAGATGGGTTCGCCGACCAGACTGAGGGCGCAATGTCTGATGCGCATGGCTTCGGCAAAGCGTTCAGCGCGAACGCCAGGAACACCACGCATCATCTTGATCTTCTTGTAGTGGCCTTCCTTGACTCCCTCGAAAATCTTCTCCGGTGGATCTACAACCCATCGCCAGGTTGTTCCAACCGGGTTGGTACCGTGGCGCCAACAGAAGACGCATTTGTTGCTGCACGACAATGACGGGGTTGTCTCCATACAGAGATGTGACCTGATACCGTAGAATGAGAATTTGTAGCAGGATCCACGGCCACGGAGTGCTGATTTTGTCCAGCGACAGATCTTGACTCCAGAGTGAGATCCTACAATAGTGTATCCCTGCTTTGTCAGGGAGGAGTAAGTAGGTGAGGACTTGGGGACCATTTCTTTCGGCGCTGCAGGAGCGGCAGCTTTGACGGGTTTCTTGTAGGTGGTGAAATCAACCTCCATGGGCTCGTCAGGATCAATCTCGCTTTTGACCATTTTGCCCAGGTCCTCCACATCGTCGAGGCTGGATTTCGCTTTTGTTTTCCTTGGCTTTGTAGGCTGGGCGGTGTCCGACTCAACCTCATCGTCATCAATATCTTCCTCGTCACTCTCGACGGCATCTCCACTTCCAGCCACACCCTCTCCAAGGCCTTTGCCGGCGCAGACGTCGAGGAGGATATCCTGCACACCCAAACGCCACTCTTTGAGACGATCCTGCGCATCGCTCTTGACGTCACCGATCCCCAGGGGATAGGCCCTCTTTTTCGCAGTAAGCTTGGCCAGCCACTTGTCCACATCCTTCCCCTGCGAGCAGAATCCCTCTTCCTCAGTAGGCCAGCCTTCCCGATCACCAAAGCCAAACACCGAGTAACCCAGGATTCCAGAGAGAGGTGCGGTATCAATGCGGAAATCGTGGTGTGTTTCTTGCAGATGTTCCAAAAAGTTGTCCAACATGGTGTCGATATTGTACGTAGGCAGGAGGACCAGATAGAAATATTTGACGTTCTTTTCGCCCTTGGGCGCAGAGATGAAATAGTCATCGTAGTCGATCTCAGCGAGGTCGAGGATCTGTGGGCTGAGAGGGCGCGGAATGCCGTCGGATCCCAGGGCGTATATCCATTGGTTTATCTCATCCACCACCTTCTTCGCCGCAGCTTCAGTCGTCCCGCCAAGCGACGAGAAGAACACCAACGGCTGGACGTGATCGCGTGCTGCATCGAAACTGCATACACGCTTGGCAGCCTGCCGCGGGACTTTGGTTCCAGTAACTTTCTTTGGCCCCGCCTTCGGGCGCGCCAATCGCTGCTCCGCTATTGTAATATCCTCAACGTGGCCGTCATCCAAAAGCTCCGCAGCCTTCTCAGGGACAGTTGGGATGTTCTCGGTGTTGGCCCACGGAGCGGCGATCTCGTCTACCTTGGAGGTCGGCGAGCCAGGGATGGGGGAGGCGGAAAGCTTCTGGCGGGGCTGGCGCAGGCGCTGGAAGAGGCGAGCGAATGCTATCACCGCGCAGACCGTTAACAGGACCGGCACGCGCGAAGTGTGCCATAGCGAGAGCAGATCTGGAAATAATTAGCGCAGAACAAGCAGCCGACTGGTTGAGGGGGGCCAACCGCTCGAAACGGCCTGAAACGAGTCGTTTGAGGCCATGGTGGGTATGGAGGTTGGACGAGCACTGGTGCTGTCAAATTCAAAATGCGACGGCCGCGGTTCGCGGAGTTTCGCAGTTCGCCCCGCGGCGCTTGAGTCAGGTTTGGATTGATGACGTGCTGCACGAATCATGCGGCGCCACGCGCGTACCTGCGGCCGGGGCAGCTTGAGCTCGGACATAGCAGTCACCTGGACGGCCAACAACCTCCCCCTACCATGCCATCCTTCGGGTGACTCTTCTCCAACGCCACCACAAGCCATGGACGCCCTGAGTGAGCGTTGCGAGCAGCTCGCCAAGCCTGACATCGGCAACTTTTCCATCTCCATGTACGCGGTGCTCCCCGCTCGTCCGGCTTCCGTCTTTGGCTAACACTGCTTCAAGTTTCATCCTCGTCGGCATCCTTGTGTCCTATCTCCCCCAGCATGCGAAAATCGTACTGCGACGCTCGTCCGAAGGGCTGTCACCCTGGTTTGTTCTCCTAGGAACAACGTCCGGTACCTGCGCCATCGCGAACATTCTCGTGCTACCTCGGAGCCGCGAGGACATTGGCTGCTGCGACGAGATCGACGGCTTCGCCTGTGGAGCTGCCCTTCTGGGCATTGCCCAAGTGGGTGTGCAATGGAGCTGTTTCTTCTTGATGTTGGTCTTCCGGAGCACACTGCAAGGATGGGGTGGTTCGCTAACCATTTGCAGCATGCTTCTCTTTCTCGTCTTCTTCCCGCGCGAAGACACGCCTCCCGAACAAGGGGAAGGTGAAGAGCACCATTCTCGGTACACTTTCCAGCAAGCGCTTTTGGTCGTTGGCCTCTCCATCGCCCACTTTTTTGCCGTCTTTCTCGTGTCCGTCGTCCTTCTCGCCCGCTATCCACACAGTCTCCAGTTGTGGGCCAATATCCTGGGCATCATGGCCACCTGCCTTGCATCGATACAATACGTGCCACAGATCTATACCACATGGAAATTGCAGCACGTCTACAGTCTGAGCATTCCAATGATGCTTATCCAGACACCTGGCAGCTTTGTGTTCGCTGCCAGCTTGGCAGTGCGGCTTGGAGCTTCTGGCTGGAGCGCATGGGGCGTGTATATTGTCACTGGAATTTTGCAGGGCGTCCTTCTTGGCATGGGCATTTACTTTTGGGTCAGAGACAGGAAGGAGCAAAAGGCGCGGTCCCTCGGCTCTCCCGGTCAAGTAAGTATCCGAGTATGGGGACTCTTCCAGAATATAGTGCTAACACTGTCCGTGCAGGCGAATGGCGCGAGCGAGCGTACTCCATTGCTTCATGGAAATGGGGAAGCAACTAGGGAGTAAGGTTTTGCTAAGTAGTTTGACCTTGACTACTGTAATGGATACGTCTTACCGTTGGTCGTTTACGTTGATCCGATTCATCCATGGGTACATCCGACAGAATTCTTGCCCAAGTAGAATTAATTTGAAGGTAAGCTAGGTGCTGTACGGCAATACTCACCATGTCACCAGCGTTCGAGCAGCCCAAGACCTTCCACACGCCTACTATGAGAGAGGACCAACCCATCGGACGAACGTATTAAGCTATGTTTGGACATCTGCTAAAGGCTGCACGTATTGATATACGTTGCTCGATGCGTCTCACAGTGTGAGGGATATTCATGGGGCCGTGATAAGGCAACCGTGGTCACTGACGAAAGATTGAACAGTCGGTAGCGATATCAGTGACCCTGACCCAATCCTCCTTCTCACTTGTATTTAAGCACCTGGACAGGTCCACAGCTTCCTCGAGGACCGCCACACAAGCTATCCTTCACATCTTGCCTTGAAATCACAATCAACGAGCAGGATCAAAGCAAGTATCGTTCTGTGCTGGAGATTATACAAGAACAGGCAGATGTACTGGGAGAGTGGGAGGATGAAGTGCTGGTCCCAGTGTACTTCGATATCTCCCGCCACATTGCGAATGAGGAGTCTGAAGAGGACACGGACGAGGAATCAACTACTGATTTTGGCGATGATTTCGGGAGTGATTCTGACGATGGATTAGTCACGGTGTTAATTAACAGCTGTCCCGTATGATTCTCGGTGGCGCTGGCATTATTTAGAATCTTGTGGTCTTTTGCAGCGCAAGATTGCTAATCGAACCCCGTCCACACCTTGCCACACTCCAGGCACCAAATACTCAAGGATCGGACGATGATGCCTCGCCCGGATATAAAGTATGACTAGCACCGAATAATGCACCACCGAAGACCATTCTCGCACTTAAGTTATCAATCTTATCGGCATCCATTCACCCTTTGATTTCCAACGTACGGCTCGATGCTATGCGCTCATATCCATGGCTCAGCACGCTATAGATCTTCTACATCAGACATGGTACCTTGAGGTTCCAGACCTCGCGGTCGGTAGCGAGGCGTTGGCCAAGAGACCCTGAACACAATCAAGAATGATTTAAAGCGAAGCGCAACGCTGCCTCACCTTACAACGAGACTCCACAATGGACACCAAAACGAAGATGAGCCGATTCACCATTGACCAAGGGCCTCCTGGCCACCCTTCCAACCAAGCAGTGTTGCGAGCTGCCGAAGATGCAGGCATGGCCATCTCCCCCGACGCTTACAAAGCAATTCTGGAAGATGTGAGAGTTCAAGTCTTCCATTTGGCCGCGAGGGAGCAAGATGGAGAGAAGCCGCTTCCATGGGATGAACAATTGAAACAAGACCGCGACAGTATGATCAGCAACATGCACAAAAGACCAGCAAGCGCAGCCCTGCCTAAATTCACGAGGTGGTGGGGTAGCGATGCGCTATTCAGGAACTACATCAAGAATCACAGGAAAAGCATACAGAGCAACTTTGGAGAGGCAAATATCCCGTTGGACCTACGGGTACTCGACGCGGGAAACCGATGTGTGTCCGCCGCCGTTTTACGCCCCCCGACCCCGCCAGAGGTTTCGGATGATGCCACACCCAACTTGGGACAGATGACCCCAAAGCCAAGGCGGATCATTGACTCACGCAGAGTTATACTGGAGCTTCACGCCGAGCGTATGGGTCGCATCCGCTACATACACATGCCGCCATCGCTACAAGACTTGTTGCAAACGATCCCTATAAAGTGTCCGATCCTGCATTCGAGTTATTTGCTGGCATCAGTGGTATTCTACCCCTACAGCCACGGGGACAAGAGGATCAAAATCGATGCGAATGACGAAGCTAAGTACGATCTTGTCTGGAAGAGAGTTCAAAAGGCCTTGAAGGGGCAGGACAAGGACAAGAAATTGAGAATCCCGGTTCAGGTCAATGTCCGTGGCTTCTGGGAAATGAGGAGGGAGAAGATTGAGCTTCAGTAGCCCTATCTGAATCTAATTCGCTTCGATTGATGGGCTACATCGAACTGAGCAGCGGAGGTTGTCATTTGTCAGCTGTGGTGAAGGGGATTTCAAGACCAGTGAAAACAAATCTGAATAAATTCATGTTCCCACACCAAGAGTTGAAAGTCAAAGTGGTGCAGTGAAACGATTGCCATTTTGTTATACATGTTCAAACTAGTCTAAGGCCCTCCTTACCTCTCCTTCGAAGCTGGCAGTGAACGGAATTAATTGCGCACTTGGCGACTCGCTTCCAAGCCTTGCATGGTTGTTGTGAGCTTCGATGAGAGGATCCTGAAAATTGAACCTATATCCACGCAGCATGACCCCAACGCGGACGAGCAAAACAGACCCGTAGCGTGACCTCTACCGAATAAGGCTTCTCTCAAGTCACCAAGGCCACAATGAGCAAACCCAAGCCAACACCCAGGTCGACATCCCAGAAGGACATCCTGGAAGACGTCAGGTACCAAGTCTTCCATCGTGCCGAAGGGGGGCAAGACGGCGAGGAGCCTCTCCCACGGGACGAATAGGAAGTAGCGACCCGCGAACAGATGTTGGGACGCCATCCACGCGAAGCCGGCCAACGCTCTTTTGCTCCGCTACGTGTTCAAATGGGGCCACGGAAGCGTTGTTCCAAAACCACATCAAAAAACCACCGGAGCACGGTGCGGGCGAACCAGAAGAAGCGACCGCCTGCCGACCTTCGTGGTGGAGAAGAGAGATATGTCGGCGTGGGCTAGCTACAGCCCGGCCTTCTTCAGGCACACACTCAAGACAAGGGCTCGTCCCCGACGCGCGCTTTCCCATCGCCCGCGGACGAATCAGGGTTCCAAAGTAGGCCGGATCGGGGTCCATCGTCCGGCCCGAGGGAAACGAGTCCGGAATCGGAGGAGGCAGGCGCCGTCCTGCTCACTCCGCAGGTGGGACGGTGCGGATTGCGACTATTCAAGGAACATGTTGCCGGAAGAATCGGTGCAAGACTTATTCGCTTCCTTGCACGCTGTAGGTAATCTCACGATCGTTGGCTGCGGGTGACGTCGTGGAGGCGTTGGTGTTCCGGCTCGACAAGGTCGGTCGCAAGACGGTGAAGCAGGGCTTTATGGACGAGGAAAACGAAGCCGCGTACGACGTTGGGTGGAACAGAGCTGTGATATGCGATAACGAGGCCGAGGACCCTGATTACTTGGAGATCCCTGTGGACGTCGACATCGGTAGGGAAAGCGGGAAACGAGTGAAGGTCACCCCATGATAGCTACCTGTTCCCTTTCGTTTGTAAGCTAGCTCGGTCTCAGTAGTTGAGACTAACATGTGTCACTCATGAGTGATGAAGGTGATACTGGTGTAAATGTAAGTTGACTTGTGTTCCCGCGCTGTGTTCCCGCACTGTGTTCCCGCACTGCGTGTTGAAGTGTAACCAAATGCAATGAAACAGTTTAGCCAAGGTGAAGGGTCGTGAAATGCGGGTTCGCAAACAGACTTGTCATCGAGCGATGAATATCTGCCAATATTTTGGCGACCATGGCTGTTCGGTGACAGACAAACATCCAATGGTTGCGCCGAGAGTTCTTGTGCGACGTAGGGTGATGCACATGCTGCACCGAAGTGCCAAAAGAAAGGCGGATGCGGTATCTCTAGCTGGCAAAAGACCTCAACACGAAGTGAGAGCTTTTGAAGTTCGAAAGAGAGAAAAAAAAGAGCAAAAAGGAAAGCCCACTTTACATCCGTTTTGGTCAAGCACAGTGCAGCTAAAGTAGTGCAGGGGCGACCCGGCGACCACCCATGTCTTTTCAACTAGGTGGGCGGCTTGGAAAACCTTCTCCCAGTATGCAGCTAACCCGAATCGGGACGAGTCCCGATCGGGCAACGCCTGGTGACCACTTTGACCTCCGCAGTGCCGCAAGGGCTCAGTTCGATCCGGCCGCCGTGGATTTGTTAGGGGAGTAACTCAACCACATAATATATATGGGTCCTATCCGTAACACTGGAATCTGTTGGAATTTTCAGTTCTTTTTGTGTCGCGTCACTGCCAGTTAGACTCCGTCACTTCACTTACTGATAAATTTTCCGCCTCTTAGCGGGCCTCACCCGGTTTGATTCTCGACAAGCAGCAATTGGAACAGCAAAACGACATTTTTGCGGGATATACGGTGGTAGCAAAAATCGCACTCGATCAACAAACAAACACCCGGCCCATGCTGTCATCCTCCGACGCCAGACGCCCGCTCTCCAGAAGAACACATACTCAAACAACCACCCGTCTCAGCCCTTCGGTCCCACCCAACACCCTCTTGCCGGTCACCGCATCTCTCCCTCTCCCGTTCTCCCATCGGCCCTCCCTGCTGCCCTCTTCCTCCGCCCACGCGCCGTCGTCCTGCCCTACAACGACCCCCACCTCCTCGCCATCACCGTTCGTGAACGCCTTGCTGCCCTCCATGAAGGCCGCCTGCCGCTCGTGCGTCCCTTCAACCCACCGGTGGATGCACGCATAGCAGTACACCAAACCGTACGGGCTCGCCGTCGGCGTCTGGACGGGCGACACGCAGATGGGGCAGAGGGCGGAGTTCTCCGGGGCGGGTACGGTAAGGATTGGCAGCAGGGTTGTGGAAGAGATGGGCGGCGATTTCTCTTGCTTCAGCGCCGAGGGCTTGGATGTCGGGGGCGTCTTGGAAGAAGTCTGGGGTTTGGGGACCGCGGGAAGCCCGCCGACAATGGGCGGCGGGAGCTCGAGGTCCGCGGCCGTCTGACGGGAGAGTTGGCGCGCGAAATCGGAGGCGTGCCACCACTCGAGGAACTTGAGGGCGAAGATGGAGGTCGGCAGGAGGATGCGGAGGGAGCTCAGCGCGCGCTGGGAGACGGTCGACGCGAGAGTCCGCGGGTTGAGGATGCTGTTCTGTTGGCCGGGCCTCGCGCCGGGGGTCGGCGTGCGGGCGGCAGGAGGGTTCGTCGCGAGCTCGATGGCGCGGTGGTCGGCGGCGTTGAGCCGGCGGATGCGCGTGCCCACGAGCCACATGAACGGGCTGTGGTACTTTGATCCGTCGAACAGGTAGGCCAAGTTCCAGGCCAACAGCGCAAAGTAGTATGCCGCATTGACGCTCGGGTACACCTTCCTCAAAAACCACTTGTAGTAGAAGAGGATGCGCTGCTTGAGCGTCGCGCCCTCGGGCAGGCCGTCCCGATCCCGTCCGAAGCCCGGCGCGCCCTGCAGTACGCTCTGGTGTGCAGCGTGTATGTCCCAGCCCTCGTCCAGCTTTCTCTTGAGCCACGGCAGGCCGACCATGACAGCCAGATTACCCCAGACGTCGGCATTGCGCAGCTTGAGCGTCTCGCGCATCTGGTCGGCGGCACCCAGCTGCGCGCGGCGTGCCTCTCCACCCTTGACGCGCAGCACGCGCTCACGTTTCAAGCCATAGAAGTTCTCGGTGAAGCCGCCACCGTAGGTGCGCAGGAAGTGTCGCTCGACCAGCAGCGACAGCAGCGCATACACTTCATCGAACGAATTGAGGATGGGCAGCAAGTATCGCGGGTGTCTGTGGGTGGCGACGGCGAGTAGGTAACGGAGGGACGGTGGCAGCAGAGCGGACAGTTGCTGTTCGGAGAGGAGCTCTGTCGCGCCGTCAGACGTCAATGCTTCATGCGCGTTGTGGATGTGTGCAGATGCAGGAGGGAATGCGTACCGAACAGCGACGGCTTCAGCTCATCGAAGCCGTCTTGTTGGCTCAACAGAAACTCCATCGTGCCTGCTGCTCATTGCTATCTGGAGCGGGTTGCGGCAGCTCATTGACAGAGGATGACCGCGGCCGAGCGAACCGTCGGCGGACGACAGCTGCTAAGCCGAGGTGCCCTGACGTCGCGCACCTGAGGCCCGTGCGAGAGCGGCCCAAACGCACGTGAGCGGCAACAACTTTTCGCACCCACGAGCAGCGCTAATGATGACAGGCACACCAATCGCAAACAGCGTTCCTGAATCCTGAAGGGATGGGGCTTGGCTAATATAGTGACATGTTGTCTTCACAGCAGGTCAAAGAAGCTCCGCTTTTCCCAAGTATGTCGTTAAGTCCAATTTCCTGAAATATGTGTCCCCGGCACGAAATGCATAGACGTTCGGCGTCTATTCCTCCAGCACACTGCATTGAGCCCAACTCGATATAGAAGAAAAACTTGAATTTCATTTTCAAAATGCAGCCTGCCGCTCTGCCGAGTTTCGGGCAACTCCATTTTTGTGCATCCAGAACGCCTGAAATTTCGCCACCCATGCTAACCTTACCCTGACGAGAGAATATAGCACCTTTACACTTCTTCGCCATCTGCCATGTTGAGATCTTCCATCTCCTCCAATAGCTGGTCCATGGGAATCTGCAGACCCTCGTCCTCCTCTCCGTCGTCCTCCTCCATCTCCTCGGGCTCTGCTGGCTTCGGCGCATGCTGGCTCTTGTACAGCGCAATGCCTTGACGGAAATCTTCGTCCTCCTCGACGTCGCGCAAGAACATCTCAAAGTCGCGCTCGAGGCGGTCCTGGTCTTGCTTGCGAGGAAGCATCTCGCTCTCCTCCTTGGCCATGCGCTTGACCTTCCAGGCGCGCCTGCGCCTGTGCCTGCGGGCGTACTGCTTCTTCACAAGCATCACATCCGGGATGGTGGACGAGTACTGCTTGTTGTTCTCGAGCTCATCTAACAGGTCGTTGTTGAAGTTGGTGCCTTGCAGATGGTAACCCATGACCGAGTCACCAACGTTCAGAATGCCACCGAGATGGGTTCTTGTGTAGAAAGTCTGGTCGTTTGATCCCAGGTCCGACGCGCGAGCCACGGTTGCCTCTGCTAGAACATGACGGCCTTTCACAGGGCCAAGAGGCTCAATATCGAGGACCATGAACTCGACCAGCTCGGTGACGTCCGCAAGAGGCGTGAAGGGGGCACGCCAATAAACGTCAGGGCTGATGTCTGCCGTTTGAAGAGTCTGGGGATCAAGTACTTGCACGGCGGTTCCGATACGGCTGCACAGAGTCATAGGTGGGATGTTACCAAGCTGCTTGGCCAGCTTGATGGGCAGGACAATCAAGTCGTCCTTGCAAATTGGAACAATCTCCACCGAATAGGAAAACTTGTAGGACTTGATGGACGTGTGGGTATCCATGGAAATGAGCTCCTGGGACTTTTTGGCAAAGACGGGCACGACAGACTTCAGGAAATCGACGAACTTCTCGGCCTGGTTCCGCGCGGCAAAGAAGAAGTCGATACCCTCATGGGTTTCCTTAATGTTGATGGTGTCTCTGTGGGCCGAGTGCTTCAAAATGAGCTGTTCGAGGAAGAGGAAAGTGCGCTTGTGAGTAACCTTCTGGCGCACCTGAACGCTGGCTCTCCAGGTGTTGTGGGTGTAGCTCTTGGCGCAGTCCGGGCACTGCTGGTTGGCGAGAACGTATTCGACCTCGAATGACTGCTGCAGAATGGTGTCCTGGAAAGCCTCTTGCTGGATTGTGATCTTGACCTTGATCCTCCTCGAATGCGGCTCGGTCCAGATGAAGCTGGCGTCGATGATGCGCACTTTGTTCAGACCGCGCAACTTGCGCAGACACAGTGCAAGCAGTTCGCGAGACTCGGGCTGGGCAACGATCCACTGGGCGGGCGGCGACATCCATCTGATGGCGGGGTTAGCAGAGCGGCGCATGATGTAGCGCTCGGTGGCTTACCTGTCGCAGTCTCTGCACGAGTGCAGAACAGCCTCGCGCTGGATTCCCCCACTAATGTCGACGGTAAGTTTTATACAGTCGTAGCAGAGCGCACCGGAGGAGGTGGTGCCGTCGATCGGGGCGCCGCAGTTGCAGCACAGGATAGTTGCCGCATTGTGCGCGGCGGGCTGGAACGACACAGAGCCGTCGTCCAAATCCATAGACATGGTGGGCGAAGGGGAGGGGGTATCTCGAGCGTTGAAAGATGAGGCGGGTCGGAGGAGAAGAAAAGAAGAGGTCGCAATATTTGCCCCACGAGCTCTGGCAATCGGTCGGGAATTGTCAGCAGGAAAAGATGCGCCTTATCGATAAGCAGCGTGCCGCCGCCTCCTCCGCGCCTCACGCAGCGCTAGCGCCGTGAACCTGTCCTTCTCGCCTCCACGACGCATTTTCCACTAAACATCGCCATGGCTGCCTCTAGGGTGATCGCGTCAGCTGTCCGATGCGGCGCCTGCCGCACGCGTTTCCTCCGATCCATTGTCCCGCTCGCTGGCCTCGACTCCGCCACTACCGCCCGGACAACGGCTCGCGCGACCACCAGGCCTTTCACTACCGCGCCATTGCGCCTCTCCGACGAACACGCAAAAAAGGAGCCGAGCCTGGAAGATGCCGAATCCGCCCCGGAGACAATCTCTTCGTCCACCGACTCCCAGAGTGCATCGGTGCCTTGGTACCTTCAAGTCGATTCGCCTCAACAGCCGCTCGACGCCTCCGCCCACCCATTAGCCGACAGACAGCGCATCCCCGCACTCCCCGACCACCCCCCACCAATTCTCGAGGGCTTTCTCCAGCATGTTTCTGTAGACCTTGGCATTGACGACCTCTCTCTCCTCGACTGTCGGCACCTGGATCCGCCAGCGGCACTCGGCTCCAACCTCCTGATGCTTTTTGGAACTGCGCGAAGTGAGAAACATCTTCACGTGTCTGCAGACAGGCTCTGCCGGTGGTTAAGGAGCGAACATAAGCTGCGCCCTCATGCTGATGGTCTGCTGGGTCGGAATGAGTTGAAGCTAAAGCTGAGGCGAAAAATGCGAAAAGCCAGGATGCTTTCGAATGCCGGCGTGTCCGAAAGCAGTCTTGCTGCCGATGACGGCATTCGAACCGGCTGGATCTGTGTCAATGTTGGCTCGGTCCAGGCCGCCGAATCCACTCCAAGAGCCGAGTCAGAAATTCAAAACTTCGTTGGCTTTGGTGGGCAATCAAAAGGCGTGAGCATTGTCCTACAGCTGTTCACAGAAGAGAAGAGGGCTGAGCTCGATCTTGAGACTTTGTGGAATGGTGTGTTGAAGACTGACAGAAGGAGGAAGGAAATGTCAACTCCCGAGGATGCACTCACCCAACGCATGGATAGAGCGCACAACCCTAACGGCGCCGTACTTGCTGACACCAGTGTCGCTGGAAGCTCGAGCCCGTTTCAACATACCAACCCTCAGGCCCCGTTGCAAACCCGCGCGTTTCACACTACAAGAGCGAAAGCAAATGGTACGAGCATGGCGAATGAAAGAGCTTGGAAACACTCTTGGGCTAACAATTGGTTAAGGCCTTGGAGAGCATCCATGAGTACCGTTTCGGGCTCAGAAACCTCTCCATCCAACGGGAGTACTCCTTTCCAAATTCGATATGGTGCCCGCGCACCCCTACCCCCAGAAAATTGGGAAGCCCTAGGTCTTGCCAGCAAGCTGGAGCTGTTGCGCCAGATGTCGACGAAGGAAAAAATGGAAGCTTTGGGGACCGGATATGGCAATGGAGTGGATAAATTGACGCCTTTTCTCAAGGAATTCAACAGCTACATCCCCGACATCCCAGGTGTCGTCCACTATGAAGCAATCATGCAACTCTACCTCATCGCTCGATCCGTCGATCATCCAGGCTACTCGATTCTCCACATCCATAATCTCCTCCGGGCAATGCAGGTTGCAGGGTGTCGCATACCGGAACGCATGTTCCTTGACGGTCTTCGCGCCATTGTATCGTGCGAACATCCTGACGAGATGGACCTAAACAGTGCACGTCGGCGGACCCAGGTCGTCTTCGCCCTTCTCTATGCAATGCAAGGCCATTCTTATGCCGTCCTCACAGATGAGATCATCCTAATGCTTTTTGACTCTGTCTCAGTGCCCCGCAGAGACCTGGAAGCCCAAATCCCGGATCCAGCCACCGTTAGCAGGCGAGAAGAGCACAACCGATCAGTACGTCTCGACTTCCTGGAGCAAATAGACATGCTGGATATACGTCTGAAACGCGGAACTTTTGCCCATCTACTTCGAGGCTGCGCTCTCGTGGGGGACCTGGAGGGGTTGTGGCACGTCTGGAGATCCATCGCTTTGGTTATGTGTCCCAGATCGTCATACATGTACGCCGTAGCTTTGAACGGTGTTGCATTCTCCGGTAACCAAAAAGAATGCATCAACGCTTTGCGCGATTGCGTCGGCTCGATGGAGTACGAGCTGCCTCCAGTGGAGTTGAAGGGTGATGTCAGGGATGCGGTGATGAGATGCCTCTTGGTCATCGAACCGAAGATCGATACGGCTTGGGAAGAGGGGCACAGGAAAGGAGAGTGGTTGAACCTCTGGGATCGGTGCATGCAAGACCTAACGAATGAGAGTAGGAATGAAAGAAGGAAAGCGGTTCCAGATGGGCGTGTGCGGGGGGACGACATGCTGGGGCAACTATGAGCAAGTTTGTTCGGCAAAGAGTGTAATCTAGAGCTTGAGAATCTAGAGCGTCAATTATGAAGATATGAGAGTTGCTTCCGAATTCTTCAGCACTACTACTATGGCGTTTTGCAAAGTACAGAGAGCCAGGGCAGTTGACGTGTCCGTACGAACTTGAATGTTGGACATTTTTGTAGACCGCAACGGTTAATTAAAGAGTAGATTTAGCGATAATCGTCTCGTCTAACTAGTTCGTATGCCAATAATAGACGGCTGTATTCTTAAAGGCCTTTATCTGGATAAAAGCTTCAACTACTTCGTTGCAATATTGTCGGTCTGTTACCCTTTTAGGCGTCCTTATCGATAACCCTAAATTGTTTCCCCGGCAATTTTCTATGCCGCATCGTCTCCTCCGAAGCTCTTCCTCCCCAGCGTCCAACCAGAAATCCACCCACCATGTCCACCCGCAAAAGAAACGAATGGCTCGAAGCCGACGACGCCAGCGACGATGACGACGCCGGCTACAACTCCGAAGCCGAGGAGCAAGGCCGGAGCCGCGCAACGGCGCTCGCCGGCCGCTCATCCAAGCGGCGCAAGGTCGACGAGTCGGACGACGAATCCGCAGACGGCGAGGACGACGACGGCTTCGATCCCTCCCTGTTGCGCAAGCCCGGTGCCGAGAGCGTCCCCAAACCCGCCAAACCGGCCGACGGAGAAGACACCGCCGAGGGCGAGGACGAGGAAGTCGACGACGACGACGACGGCAACGACGACCCGCTCAAGTCCGCAGCGGCATCGAAGAAGCCGCTGAGCGCGAAGCGGCTGGAGAAGGCGCAGAAGGCGGTCAAGCGGACGGGCGTCGTATACCTGTCGCGCATCCCGCCGTTCATGAAGCCGGCGACGGTCAAGTCGCTGCTGGGCCAGCACGGCGCCGTCGGCCGCGTCTTCCTGACGCCCGAGGACCCGGCCGCGCACCGCCGCCGCCGGCAGGGCGGCGGCAACAAGAAGAAGTCGTACGTCGACGGCTGGGTCGAGTTCGCCGACAAGCGCGACGCCAAGGCGTGCGTCGGCCTGCTCAACGCCCGCATCGTCGGCGGCAAGAAGGGCGGCTACTACTACGACGACGTCTGGAACATGCGCTACCTGACCGGCTTCAAGTGGCACCACTTGACCGAGCAGATTGCGAACGAGAATGCGGCGCGTGCGAGCAAGATGAGGGCGGAGATTTCGAGGAGTACGAGGGAGAACAAGGAGTTTATTCAGAATGTGGAGCGGGCCAAGATGCTGGAGGGTATGGCGGCGAAGAAGAAGAGTAGGGATGCAGGGAAACAAGGTGCTGCGGCGCCCGCGCCTGAGGGGAGGGACGTCAGGAGACAATTCAAGCAAGCGGAGGTCAAATCGAAGAAAACGAGGGATGTGCCCGAACAGCCAGCAGAGGTCAAGAGGGTGTTGTCGAAGATCTTCTAAAAGTTTTGCATATCGTGGAGTTCACATGAGCATCGGCGCAATAGAAGGTTCAGCATATTTTATCATGCAAACTACAAGATATCCAAATTATTTGAAGCAGGATGCCCCTTCAAGGATGGGGAGAGAGTTCCGTGGTTCTAAATCTTCACAACTGTGCCCAAAACTCCGCCAGCCTTTCCGCTCCTTCTTCCCAACCCACATCATTCTGTAAGTGATGCGCAGCATCCAACTCTACATACCTCACACCTTGTCCCACGGACCCCTCACCCTTGTCAGCTGATTTCACATCATCCTCGGCACCGTCTATCTTCTTCTCTTTCACCAAGTCCCTATATGCACCCCGATACTCTTCCACCATATCCTTCATTAGCCTCGTCCCCATCAACTTGTCTCCTCTCCCTGCCACCACCAGCACCTTCTGGCCGCTACCTCCCCATCCAACCAGATTCAACAAAACGTTCCTTGGGTAGACCAACCGCCGCATCATATGATTCGGCCAAACCATGCTCTCGTACCCGGTCATGCAGGTCCTCTGAAACTCCCTCACGGCGGAGTCCGGCACCGCGGGGCTGAAGAAAGCGCCCTTGACGAGGGGCAAGGTCGAGAGCGGCGAGAGCGGGTGGCAGAGATGGAAGAGGACGCGGATGGGGAAGAACGGGTCGTGCTTCAGCCAATTCCAGTAAACACCGATCCTGGAACCATGTCAGAGTCGGCTCTCTCCCAAAACATTCCTCTAACCCGGTATTCTCTCTACTGTTCAGATCCTTTCCGATCACATCCAACAGCATCGAAGCAGAGACACGCCCCGGAAGACGAATAAGAGGAGAAAGCGGAGCAAGAAAAGGAAAAAAAAAAAAAGGACAAAACTCACTGCCCAAAGCACGGCGTCCCCGCCAACAACCCCACCCCCCTCACCATCCCCCTCAACCTCCCCTTCCCCGTCCCCTCGCCACGACCGCCGCCGCCGCCGCCTTCCCTCTCAACGACCCACTGCGCCAACCCCCCACCGCTCGAATGCCCGACCAACACCAGCTCCAGCCCCTCCTCGCCGAACACGCCCCTCAACCCCTCCTCGACCGCCGCCGCGCTCACCACGTCCTCCGCCAGCCCCGCCAGCCCCGTCCCCCACACCATCCGCCACCAGCCCGGGCGCCAGCTGCCGCCGTGGCCGCGCAGCGACAGCGCGTGGCACGGGATGCCGTGGTTGGTCGAGAGGTGCGCGAGGTAGGGCAGCCAGACGGCGGCGGAGCCGAAGCCGCCGTGCAGGAAGAGGATGTGCGGGGGCGGGCGGGAGCCGCCGCCGCCGGGGGAATCGTCGTTGTTGCTGTTGAGGGTGGGCGAGGTGGTGGGCGAGGAAAAGGACGAGGGGGGCACGGCGGAGAGGAGCTCGAGGGCCCCGTTGGGGGTCGAGATGTGGGTGCGGGTTATGCCGGGGGGGAGGGGGGTGGTGGTGGGGGGCGAGGGGTGGTGGGAGGAGGTGGATGTCCAGGGGAGGCGCCAGAAGGGTGGCCAGAGCATTCTTTTTTTTCCTTGGTGTTGATAATTTGGCTTTTGTGGCTGGTGATATGGAGGCGGTCGATACGCGATGGTTTTGTGTTTTGGAGGTGGCAGACAGGAGATGGAGGGTATGTGTGCGAGAGTAGTGGTTCTTTATTGCTTTTAGCTGAGGAAGTCGTGTGCTCTTCAAGATCGGTAGAAGGATTGAGGCAACGTTTAGCCTGCATCTTCTTCCCCGCATGAATGGTGTATCCCGTTCCATCCTCATGCAGCCCTGTGCATTTACGCGAATGCGACGCGCCCATATCTCAGCCGCAGCTTGGCGAAACCCAGCTTTTGTACCTGTGACCCTCGGGATTCTCCGTGGGTCATATGTGGAAAGTTTCAACTTTCTTCTTCCCGAACCGCTGTTCTATCGGGCTCCTCTCTGAGTTTCGATGTCGTGGAAGTTGGATCAAGATGACTCGGATGAGACTGTGCAAAGCACCTCCAGCTAATAGGCCATCGCCAATCCAAACCACTGATTAGAACCTACGTTGTCTCTAATTGCTCGGAGCCAGGCGGATGATGCAGAAATAATGTCTTTTTTCTGAAGCCGTCGCCGATGCCAGCGGAGGCGGCGCGAGCGCAGCATGTGAGGCATGAAAGCACGCGAGGACATCCAGTCGAAGCTCCGCCGTGTATCAGGTTCTTCTCATGCGCACTCGAGGCCACGGGAGCCTCGACGACCCGACGAAGCACCGTGTACTCTCACCAAAATCACCCCTCCAGCGCCTTCTTGACCAACTCCAACGGCCTCCCCGCCATCGGAATCTGCAGCGCGAGCTCGTGGCCCCTCTCGCCCATCTTCCCCCACGTCTTGCGCAGAATCGTGATGATCTTGTCCTCGTCGTGATGCGTCTCGAACTCCTCGAACTGGTCGTCCAGGAAGACCAGGCACGCGACGTCCTCCAGCACCTGCACCTCGGCGTCGTCGCTCCTGTTCAGCCCCTCCTTGCGCACCAGCGCCGCGACGCGCTCGGCGTCGGCCTCGCCGTACCCCGCCTCCGCGCACATGTCCTTCGCCATCTCCGCCTGCCGCTTCTTCAGCGCGTTGCGCCACGAGTGGTAGCCGAGCTTCGTCATCGGGTAGCTGTCGCGCGGCACCTCCCAGCGGCGCAGGTGCTGCGCGCGCACCGCGAGCCGCAGCGGCTCCGAGGTGCCGGGCGTGTGCTTGTCGAGGTAGGCCGTCATCTTGTTGGCGTAGTGCAGCTCGTAGGGCACTCCTTCGCTGCCGCCGTCGGCCGGCGTGACCTTCTTCGGGTCGAGCGCGTGCGCGGCGTCGATGGCGGCGAGGGCCTTTTCGTAGGGCGTGGACATGGTTGTATTTGGGAACGGGTTCGGCGGAGAGGTGGAGGGACTGGATGCAGTGACCGTGAGGTATGAGATTTTGAGGGGATGCAGTGGAGTGGAGAGTCAAAACCCTTAGAGGGGCAGTCGCGTTATCTCAGTCCATCGATAGCTTAGCTATTTGTTGCCTTGGCTTTCATTCTTTTTCTTTTCGGCGCCGAACATAACACTATTTTGGACGCATCTGATAGGCAGGAATCGGGGCTGTTGCCGCGGCGGTTGCCGAAGATGCCGATGATGTAGCATGCACTTTCAATTGTCGAGATGCAGCCACGCTTTCAGCTTATCAGGCAAATTTAATTTCCGTACCAATGTTCTCGGCCCAAACGCTGACAAAGACTCGGGTTTTTGGAATGGCATTGCAGGATGGCTCGGATCAATGCGAACCGCTTCTAAATTCAACCTGAGGCGGAGCTTGCCTCCATGACTCGTAGTGGCCTATGGCCTTGGATCTGCAACGCCAAAATGGCGCAGTCCGGTGCCAATTGGGATGAAGGCCTGCGATGGCCAAGAATATGAAGCTTAGCGAACAGTGGCGCCACCTTTTAAAACCTATTCTTGAGTCAAGCATGCTACAGTAATGACCGTAAAAGCGCCGTTCCAAACCATATCGTGACCTCGTTCGTTCCCCAACATCCAATTACCCTTTCGTGATCATTCAATAACAAAGGCTTTATGAAAAGAAAGTTCCAGTCCAATGGCAGAAGAAGGGAAGGTTAGACGTCGAGCATGCTGCGCACCCTTTGCGGTGGATAGTTCTCCGCAAGGGTCTCACCGGTCATGCCAGTGCGCTCGGTTGTGCCAGTCGCAGTGCTCTCGTTGTCATCGCTGTCCGCTCTACGCAGCCCCCGTCTTTCATCATCATGCGTAGTGTGAGGATCGCGGAATGGGTTCTCCGGTGCATTGTCCGTTCTCTGACGGCTCCGGTTGCGTATCTGGCCACTGCCCGGGACATCATAGTATGCCGGAGGATTCCCGCTCATATCGCCCAGCTCCACGTTTGCACTCGGAGGTGATTCGTCACGCCCCTGCCGGTCTGCTTCAGGGCCTTGAGTTGCGAGAGCACGTAGGCGTTGTTCCGGTGTCAGATGTAAGTCGCCCTGTGCCTTTCTCCACCAAGATGGTTTCATGGTGATTCCGAGCTCCGCGTCTGCTGCATGTCCTCGCTCTCTTCTTTGCTCGATGATCACTTTATCTTCGTTGGGATCGATGTATCCAAAGATATTGAACAAGATCAGTAACAAGGCCGTAGTTCCGTAGCCGAGTCCGTACGGCCACCCGGGTTGCACGTCGTATTTCATCAGGCTAATGTCCCAAATCCAAGCTGAAGCCAGAGCGTATGCAATACGAATAGCAAGTATGTTCAGGGCAAGGAACAGCTTGGTTGGACAGTACGCGCAGAAACTGTTGATCCTGGCCATCAGACCGCCGCTCTCGGGCTTCGGACGGTAGTGATGCAGCGAATGATGAAGTGACACAATTGTGACAATCCAAGCTATCACTGAGAGGACAGCAGCTGCTTTGAATCGTGCGTCGGTTGCCGCGGGCTCCGCGTAGTGGGATTCTTGCCAGGGAGAGCGTTGATATTGAAGCTTGGTCCAGGAACGAGGTATTTCCATAAAGAAACTCTACTTTGATCAGTATGTATCGCTTGCATTTGTTTTGATTTTGACCTACCATCCAGGCGAAAAGATAGAAAATCAAGGGAAGGTAGAATTCGACCCTACTACGACGGTCATCCTGGGGCAGGTGGAATGGGTCTCGGTCGTATATTTGCCTCTCTTGCCAGGAGCCCCTATGGCTGGTTAGCAGCGGTAAAGCGCATGGAATGGCTTCACACCAACCAATGTCTCACAGCCTCCCAGACCATGGCCAAGGTTCCCGGGAGCATCAAGGTATAGAAGAAGCTTTGCAGAATGATGGGAAGACTCTGCAGATAGTAGCGATCCACGTCAACCCCTGCAATGGTGCTGATCATGCCGCATGCGGCCACAAAGCACATCCAGTACCATTGCCATCGCCTTCCTATGACCCTGAACCTCTTGTCTTCGCGCAGGAAGAGCCTTCCGTGTTTTCGGAGATTGATGAGGGTGAACATGATGCTTGCTCCGAAGAGACAAGCGAATCCAATGCCGGTGCCGCCTCGTGCATGAATGCGATAGTAGGGAAGATAGCAGGATGTGCCGTTGATCCAGCTACCGTTGGACATCATGACTGGCTGATACTTGCTGAAGATAAGGTAGCATCGGGACGCGTTCGATATAGTTCCATTATCGTATATAGTATAGTTGAACTGCTCAAGAGCAGTCAGGTTGAAGTGTACACCATTGATTTCGGTGTCCGTCGCGTTGTTGCCGTCCGGGAACGAGATCAGTTCGCGCAGGTTGAGGAGCGGCATGGCGGACAACAGAGGCCGCGCCAGATGATGGCGCTAGAGGGCGATGAAACTGCGTAAGGGTTGGGTATCCACAGCAACTGCTGCGGCGGGGTTGGAGGTGGTGATGCACGGCCAAGTGTGGAGAAGCAGACGACGGATAGCCGACCGGAAGCTACCCGCGCCTTCCCGGCCGCCTTGTGGCGGGGAAGCGGCAGCGCTGAGTGAGCGCTCAGGCCTCAGCGCAACGCGGGACGTGTGGAGCAACGGCTCATTTGATGCGCGGCCTTGGCCGGATTGCGCGGAGCTGTGTGACGTTTATCGCAGGGCGCGCACGGTGAGTCGCAACAGTGATTGCCTAGGAAGCAACAAGCAACCCCAGGCGATGACGCAGATCAGCGGCCGGGCACTGGGCGGATCGCGGTGCGCTGCAACCCCTGCAAAACACCAGACACTGCTCGGCATGACAACGTATCCACAGCAAATTTTGACAGTGCCACAATTGGCACGGCTCGCTCCGTAATTCCTGTAGGGCTTCCCAGGCTCAATATAGACGGAGGCGGGTTCTAAAAAGCCAGCTCTATGACATGACCGCGAGGCTGTTTTGAGGCGTGGAATGCAAATCCCGCGAGTAATGCGAGCCCCTCCCAGGCCTCGAAAGAGCCGAGCGCAGCAACAACTAGGCGTGGCGGCCGTTCCCGCCGCGACGACGATGCATGCGCTTGATCCGCCTTGCACTGCACCATTTCCTTAGCCGACTGATTGTTGATCTGCCCTGAACGGCCGCCAGCGTGTTTCGAGACGTGGGATCGTCCAGCTATGGATGCGGAATCCCGTTCCGGCGGAGCAGAAGAGCACTGCACTGATAGCAGGTGATTGCACAGGAGTGACAGCCCCAGCCTCAGGGGCACAGCAAAGAAAAACTAGGAGGCTCGTGGGACTAAACGTGCTTGGGTTGGGCTTCGCTGATTGCCAGAACCACAGCGCCGGGATGCTCGCAGCGCGGGGGACCAGCGGCGCGCAGAAGATTTCCCCCTTGAGCACTGATAGATTAGCCAAGCCTTCAGCTATACGAGGCGGCAGTCAGCGCTGCGCAGCTGGTGAAGCGTACCCACGATCTCCCGGCCCTGCAGATCTTGACCGGGACGGTGGACACGCCGGCAATTTGGGCGACGTTTGACATGGACGCTTGGCACCGCCGGCGCCTCTGACGCCAAGTCGGGCCTTTGCGAGCGGCGGACGGCGGTTGGTATTTTTGGCGCCGCCTGTGCCTGCTCAGACGGGCTGCCGCGGAGGCGCTCGGGGCCAGTAGGGCAGCTGCAAAGGCCGAAGACCCTTCCGGCTCTCGCAGCGCCAAGGCCGTGCGCATGGGTGGGGAGGTCGCGTTGCGTCGTGGGCCATGTCTCCGACTCTCAGCCCTGCCAGCCTCCATCACATGCATAAAACCTTGTTCGTAGGTTTTGTCCGCGCCCGCCGTCGAGAGGTTCTTCAGGCTCCCGCAATCCAATCGCCCCGGTGTGCAGCCGCGGCCATCGCATCCCGTCCGCACGACTCCTCGGAACTCGCACGCGCTCAAACTCCGGCCCGCCACGTCGAACGCGCCCGCCCTCGCGCAGCCTTCTCGCCGCCCTCCGTGAAAGGGGTCGCAGTCCTCGTCTCGTTTGCTGCAAGAGCTTGGGGTGTTTTTTGGTTTTATAGACAGTCGATCGCCCGCCATCCGTCGACTCGAGTGCGCCAAACGCGCCAACTACTTTGCTACGGACGTAAGGCCGGCCCCTGCCGCCCAGCGGAACTGCATCAATGGCTTCTCCAGATTCGTACAGCCAGCGCGACACGTCGTCCCAGCCGGAAAGGCCGTCGCAGTCCTCTCCGGCCGGCTCCAGCAAGTCGCACGCCGGCGCCCAGCACCATGCTGTGCCGCCCAAGATCCGACGCCGCAACCGCTTAATCACCTCGTGCCTCGAATGCAGGTGAGTGCTCTCCGCCAACTCGGCGTATACACCCGCCCCCACCAGTCCTCACCGCTGAAACGCGCTCCCAGGCGACGTAAGCTCAAGTGCGACAAGTTGCATCCATGCAGCAATTGCACGCGCTTCTCGCGCGACTGCGTCTTCTTGGCGCCGGCTCTGGATGCCGCCTCGCAGCTGAGGCTTGCGGAGATCAAGGAGAAGATGGGATCTCTTGAACGCACGCTTGAGGAGGACATCGCCAGGAAGAACGAAGCACGGCAGCGTTCTGATTCCCGGCCGGGTTCCAAACTGCCAGGCCTGGAGGACGTTTCAGGCGAAGAGGATACAAGCGAGCTGGAAGAGGAGCGAGGTCTCGAACCTACCCCACTCGCCATTGAAGATGCCCCATACGATGACAACATGTGCGATGACAATCTTGTCGATCTCGGCGTGCAGTTTGGGCGAATGAGGATTACAGAACGCATTGGAGGCTTCGTACGGCCGAAGCTGGCCCAGGAGGTCAGTTTATCCCCCACATGATCGCTTGTTGCTACAAACAACCAATCGCTAACCTTGACTATGTAGCTTACCGAAGCTTTAAAGGAGGTCCCGGAACTCTTTCCGGATCCTAACGAGCCTCATCCATCATCCCGTCAAATCCATCCGAGCTCGTACCTGATGCCTGGCCCCGACTATCTTGCTCCATCTGCGAACTTTTTCTTCGCACCCTCCAGCCGGAAGCACAGTTTACTGCACTCGCTTCCGGCAAAATCCATGGCTGACACGCTGCTCAAGCAGTATTGGCTCGCTGTGCATCCTGTTGCCACAACGGTCCACCGTCCGTCGTTTGAAAGGCAATACGCGTCTTTCTGGAAAGACATCTCCAATGGCCTAGAGCCTCGTGCTTCTTTGCAGGCCCTCGTTCTCGCAGCAATGCTCTCGGCGTCAGTCAGTCTGTCCGAGGATACCGTGACAACCGAGTACGGCACTACGAAAGCGGAGCTGGTCGAGAATTTTAAAGAAGGCACCGAAGCAGCACTCTCGCGAGCAAATGTCGTGAGGACAACCAAGCTTGAAACTCTCCAAGCTTTTGTCATGTATCTGGTTCGTTCTTTGAATATTCTATGCTCGCTCCAGTCATCTGACCTTTATAGATACCTCTTTGCCGTACTGAAGTCTCTCGGGCCCACTCTGCACTCACAGCCATGGCGATACGGCTCGCAGAATGCATGGGCCTGCACCGCGACGCTGCCCGCTTTGGAATATCCGCCGTTGAAACCCACGTCCGGCGCCTCGTGTGGTATCAATTATGTTTCCTCGACATCCGTGTTTGTGAAGCAAGCGGGCCTCGACCACAAATTCGAGAAGATGATTTTGATACTAAATTCCCCCTCAATGTTAACGACGCCGATTTCGAGTCCAGCACTCCGCCCACAAAGGACGCCGACCACTTCACGGACATGACCATTGTACGAATGCGGTTCGAGTGTACTGAGATGGCCCGGTTGGTCTGGTTCGAACGCCCACGCATTGAAAAGAAGCAAACCACGCTCACTGCTGTCCTCGCGAAAATCCAAAACTTTCGTAGCGCCATGGAGAAACGCTACGGTCCGATACTCGATGTGAAGAATCCACTGCATCATATGTGGCAGCTGGTATATAACATCTTGAGTTTGCGCCTTATCTTGATGGTCATGCACCGCTATTCCAGTAACATGAACCGCGTCATGCCGGACCGTTTGAGGACGCAGATGTTGAACTCTGCCACACTTTTGATTGAAAACGCGATAGCACTCGACACCCACCCCAGTCTAAAGCCGTGGGTCTGGTACGGTGGTAAGTGGAAGCTCATATCTTTTCAATACGTTTCCAGCAAATTTTCGTCTTGGGCTCCTATTCATGACATACCAAACCCCATCACATATCTTGGAAGATGCTGATGTTATTTTTAGGTGCTCACCAGCAATGGCATACTGGCCTCCTTTTGATGGCAGAAGTGTACGCGAAAGAGCCCCATCCAAGCTATGAGGAGCGAGTCTGGCGTTGTCTCGACTATGTGTTTGAGCTTCCTCCTGCCATGTCCATTATCGACAAGGCGAAGTACATC
Organism: Diplodia intermedia; assembly: GCA_021495925.1. Classification (NCBI taxonomy): domain Eukaryota; kingdom Fungi; phylum Ascomycota; class Dothideomycetes; order Botryosphaeriales; family Botryosphaeriaceae; genus Diplodia; species Diplodia intermedia. Next base: position 67,026 of record JAKEKT010000103.1, on the reverse strand, counting down.
ATCAGCGGCATCAGAGATCGCACACTCGTCTATCAAAGTATACGGCGAATGCGCGCACCAACAGACATGGACCAACCCATGGGACCACGCCCGTACACGACGGCCATCAATCACGCTGCACGATTCTGGTATCCTACAATGGCGAAGAGCCAAAGGGCACGCACAGGCAGTCCAACCGCCAGTGACCCGTCTGCAAGTGCTGTCACAACACCCGCGATGCAAGCAGCCTATGCTCAAATGGGCAACCACGGAATGTCCACTCAAGCCAGCTCCGCCTCAAGCAGTGCACATGTTAGCCCGAATGTCCCGCATGCCCCGCATCCTCACGCAGATGCCAAAACCCCGCCGTCCAGATACGATATGGGCGGTGCTGACGATCATTCGCGTCATCAAGGCTACGGTCAACAAGCTGCGCACCCAATGGCTGCGCCAGCGCCGTACGGCATGCCTAATATGCTCAATATGAGTCCTGGAGATACAGGCAGCATGGGCTCGGGTGGTGTTGGAGGTAGCCCTGGGGATGAGGCTATGCTTGAGATTGACTGGGTGCGTTTCCTCTCTTCATCCTTTCTTGCTTTGAACCAACAAGCGAGTGTGTTTTTCAAGAATTACTTGCTAACTTCAGTCTTTGCACAGAATGAATGGGACAAACTTTTCCCCCAACAACAACTGGGGAGCGGCAACCCTGCCGATATGTTCATTCCGGATTTCACCTATCCGCCAGTCAGCGTCAGCGACCACACAGGGCATCCTCTGCAAACGGGATCCGCGCAAACCAATTCCATGGGTGGCTTACCTTGGGGCCATGTGGGCTCGGGGGCACGGCCGCAGTGATTGGTTTTACGTATTGCAGTTACTATTCACATTCAACTCTTCTAGAACAAGCAATCTACAGGCTATTGGTGACGATCAAGTAATCTCTTGCGCGACATGTCGTTGATGCGTTCATGCAAGACCAGTCACAGTTCCAACTTTTTATGTGTTCCATTATTTTGCCTCTTCTATTTGACCCTTTTATAGCCTTTCCGAGCCTTCTCTTCTCTGATTGGGTATTGTTTCTTGAGTAGGCACCTCTCCTACGCTTCTACGACCCGAAGAATCCCACGTTGCACCTGGGCCTTTTGTTTGGTTCGTGCAAAAGCGGCCAGCCTCCCCGCGATGCTGTATAGGTCAGATGAGAGAGCTGTTCAGACCCCGAGATTCCTCAACAATATCATGCCACTGCCGCCAGAAATCGTAATTGCTACAATGCCTCAGGAGCGCGGTGGTACCACGGTCGCTTGTGTCCCCATGTGATGATGATACAGGGCAATTCTGGCTCAGATGTATTTCCTGTCTGGGTCGAGCCTGTCCATCGCTTCCATACTTTTCTCGTACCTTTGAGATGTTAGCAATTTCACTCCCATCACGTGCAAGAAAGGGTCCCATGGGTGGTGGGGCTACTCACATGGTAAACACGATGCCACCGCTCAAGATGAGTCGTGCCAGACGCGGCACGGCGCCGGACCAGAGGGTCAGGAAGCCTTCCTCCTTGACGATGCGGGCGGCGCAGATGAAGCTATTCTTGTACTCTGACCTCGCTTCTATCGATTGCATGCTACAGTCATCGTTTCTCGTCAGCGAATGAAAGGGAGAAGCGATCAACAACACAGCAATCCTTGTGGTTGCCTGATAGCCAGGAGTGGCAGCGCAACAACCTACCGAGTCTTGACCGTGTCCAGCGGCATGGTCACGTAGACGGTGATGATGCCGGCCAGAGCGCCGATGCCGAAGGTGCTGACGGTGCCGAGCTTCTCGCCGGGCGCCACGTATGACTGGGCGAGCTGCTTGAGCGTCGTGTAAGAGCCGAAGCGCGTGGCCGAGTTGGCCGCCTGGCGCGCCGTGGTAGGCACGAAGCCCTGGAAGAAGCCGCGGATGCCCTTCTCGCGTGCGATGATCGACGTGCCGTGCAGGAAGCCGCGCATGCGCGGCTTAGCGTTCTTGCGGTCATCGATACTGAGGGAACGGACGGTAGGTGGTTAGCGAGTGAACAGGTGTTGTGGTGAGGCGGGAGACGAGAAGTGCCGGTGGAGGGCCGGGTGAGGCTTCTCGGCTGAGGTATGGGTTCCCCGCCGGAGACTGGGCAGGCCTGGGGAACAAAGCGTGCTCGGAGAACGTCTGAAGAAGCTCTGAAGGGGCCATCTATCCTCTCTGAGCTCTTCGAGAGTGCTGGAAACCCTCATGCAGCGCTTCGCAGCCTCTCCCAGCCCTCCAAAGCCAACATATCCTTCCAAGCCCAGAAATTATCCTCGCTACTCACAGTTGCGTCTTGATACTCTCAAACGGTGTGACGGCCAGCGCGCTCTCAGTCACACCAGCACCGAAGCCGGCAATGACGTTGGCCGGGCCCGAGACCTTGCCGTTGGCATCGGCCAACATGCTCTTGTACTGATCGAAGGCGACGAAGCGGATGCCGGCCTTGAGCGAATTGCCGATGATGAGGGTGGTGCAACCCGCATACCACTGCGGCCCGAACGGCGGCCAGGGCAGCTTCTTGCCCTCGGCCAGCCGCCGGTTCAGCTGCGAGCGTGTCTTGGCGAACTCGGCCGGGTATGTGATGGCGATTTCGACGGCGCCGGCGGTGCTGCCCGCGAGAATGGAGCGCAGAGCGCTGGGCTGGCGGTGGGCGGAGGCATGTTAGCTGTCTGCGATGTCTTCGAGTGCGAGGGTCGGGCGGTTTTTCGAGGCTCGTGAGAGGTGTGCTGATGTCGGGTGGGCCGTGGGATATTTTTTGGTGGTGAGCGAGCGGAATGACGGATTGATTTACCTTGGCCTTCTTCTGCTCGTCGGAAGCCATTGCGAGAAATGCGCGTCGCGGGTGGGGTTCAGCTCAAAAGTGGCAATGGCTTCAAGAGCAGTCCGGCGGCAGCGCACATGCAATATATGTTTATGACACAGCGAGCGTTGGTCGGAGGAGCGCGCTGGTGGGGACTCCGGCCGCGGAGCTTGGGCTGGACGGGGCGCATGGATGCCTTGTCTCTGCCTGGCGGGGAGCAGATCCCTGCACGCCCGTGCTGACTTCATCGCGACGAAACCTTCCACAGAGAAAGTTCCATCCGAAGCTTCTCTCGCGAACCTCATACCATAGCAAAAGCTCGCCCTCCACCTCCCAATCCACCCTCCCTCTTTGTGCGCCTCCACAATCGCGTGCAGCAACAGCGCAATATGCTGTCTTTCAGGTCCATTGCCCGCTCGGCGCCCCGCTCGCTCGCGCGCCTGAACACCAAGGTCGCTCGCCCAGCTCTGTTCAAGCCGACCACTCTGCAGGCAACATGGAGAACCCCATCCGCGCCCAGGCTCGCGTCGGCTTTCCACACCTCGGCGCCCAGATCCGAAGGTATGCGCCCATTGAGCTTGCTTCAATTGTGATCTGGACCTAGTGCTGAATATATCTGCAGTCCAGGACGCGCTCGTGGCGAAGCTTGAAAGCGAGCTGAGTCTGGAGGGTGATGTTGAGGAGCCCGAGGCCTACTCAGCCAACATCAAGGATTACTTCGAGAACAGCGCCTTCGCCGTTACGGATGTCCCTGGCCAGGAGGAGGTTGTCCTCACCCGCAAGTACAACAACGAGAAGTACGCGCAATTCTGCACCATGTGACAAGCTTTCGCAGACTAACAGCCATCTAGCATTAGCGTTACTTTCTCCATCTCCGATATCAGCGAACCCTCGGCCGAAGACGAGATGGACGACCCGGCCATTTTTGATGAGGATGCCGATATCGACGGCCAGTCCGGCGGCGCCAACACCAAGGGTTCCGTGGCCCAGGGCCGCACCCCCGGCGGCAATCTCAAGGTCGCACCCGAGGACAAGGTCGCACCCGCCGACCGCCCGGAGCTAGAGGACGAGTACGCGGAGGAGGAGCAGCCCAGCAGCTTCCCCGCTCGTGCCGTCATCACCATCACCAAGGATGGCCAGAAGGGTGCCCTGTCGATCGAAGCGATGGCCCAGGACTCCGCTTTCCAGATCAACAACGTCCACTACTTCCCCGAGGCCGAGCAGGCCGAGCCTAAGACCGCGGAGAAGGACTGGGCCAGGCGGAACACCTACCCCGGCCCGCTGTTCGGCCAGCTGGATGAGGACCTCCAGCTTCTGCTGGAGGAGTTCCTTGAGGAGAGGGGCATCGACACCAGGATGGCCCTATTCATCCCCGACTACATCGACTACAAGGAGCAGAGGGAGTACCTCAAGTGGTTGGAGAGTAAGTCTACCTCCCACCGTCGAATCATTCGCACATGACGCTGACTGTTTTTTCTTTCTCTAGACCTTAAGGGCTTCGTGTCTGCTTAAGAGTGAGTGGTAGCATGGTCCGCTCGAAGGGGCTTTGGTCGTTTTCTTTTCTCCAGTTCCCCGCTACTCTAACAATATCCGGTGCTCGGTATGGAGACTCCGGAGAGCTGCAGTTTTGCAAGCTATGTAGTTATACAGTCTACGATATGAAAAAGCATTCAGATTCCTCTCTTCTATTCGTCGCCGTGCGCCAAGCTTGTGTTTTGAAGCTCTGATGCTTTTCCTTGGCGGTGGACTCGCCGGTTGTGTAGCGAGCAATTGAACCTCTTTGCCTTTGGTGCGAGCCGACCTTGCAGTCCGACCGAATTTTCAAGGACACGAGGTTCCAGCCGGATGTGTGCGTCCAGTCGTGACTTTGGTGCCTGAGGTCATCCAAATGACCTCGCTCTCCCGAAATCACCCCATTGTCACACCAAGTCACTTGCAGCTAGGCTCCCGCTCTCACACTCTCACGCTTCTCTCTCTCTCTCCCCAACCCCCTTCAGCTCATCCCGTTCGGCGGCCACACGCTGTCCCGCACCTCGCCGGCCTTGGTCACGCGCACGAACTTCAGCGCGTTGCAGCCCACCCACTCGCCGTCCCAAGCGCGCAGCTTCTCGACCGTCGCCGCATCGCGCACGTCCGGGCAGTAGAAGCCGCTGTTCTCGAACTCCTTGCGCTCGACGGCGACGCGCTGGTCGAGCAGCTGCTCGCGGGCCGTCGGCGGGCGTCCCGGGCGCCGGGCGGCCTTGAGCGCGGCCAGCTCGTCGTCGGCGCGCGCGAGGTAGGCGAGGATGGCGGATCGCAGGGACGAGGCGTCGAAGGTTTCGGGGGCTTCGGGGGCTTGGGCGAGGAGCTGGAAGTGGTGGACCCGTTGGACTGGTTCGTCGGTCGGTGGTTAGCGGGAAAGGAAGAATGGAAAGAAAAGAGAAAAAGGTATGGGGGCCGGGGCCGGGGCCGTACGGGTGGGCTGGTTCTGCTTGTTGCGCTCGCTGGCGGCCCGCAGGATTTTCTCGTCGCGCAGGCCTGCGGCTTGCAGGCGTCGTGAGTCGCGGGAGAATTCGTGCAGGGCGGAGGATTTGCTGCCGCGCTTTTTGGAGATTTGCTTGGTGACTTTGGAGAGGGATTTCGGCATGGTGGCTGGCGTGTGGAACTTGAGGCGGTTTGGGGGTGGAACGCGGGATCAGGATGGAACGCGACTCAAGATTCAGAGGTCTACGGCAATTTTCGTACAAGAGCGGTGGACAGGTAGAGGGTTGTTGCAGCTGGCATAATTTTTGGAGGGAGCTAGGGTCCCCGAAAGCCTGGCCCGTGCTCGGACGACGACCTGCCGTGTGGCGACCCCAGCCGGACGCGTCTCTTCTACCGTCGATCCAAGCAGGCGCGTCGAGGACGGGAACTCAATCTCTACCGCCGCTGCATTCCTCTTCCCCGACCGCGTCACTACACGCGTCCCACCACCGCCTGCCCCATCATTGCCTCTCCGCACCCTGGAAGAACTTCACAATGTTCAGCAACTCCCGCCAGTAGCTGATATAGAAGCCCGTCGCGCACGCTTGTCCGCGTGCTCGAGTCGCAATGGGCATCTCCGGTATGAGATTTCCGGCCGAACGCTTGTCTGAGTACTTGTAAATCTAAACCACATACAGGCCTGCTCCCTCTTCTCAAGTCAATTCACAGGCAATGCCATCTCCGGCAGTTTGCCGGCCAGACCCTGGCCGTCGATGCCTATGGCTGGTTGCACCGCGGCACGGTTGCTTGTGCCATTGACTTGGCTCTTGACAAGCCGACCAGGAAGCATATCGACTACTGCATGCACCGCGTTCGTATGCTTCTTCATTTCGGCATTAAGCCGTACCTTGTGTTCGACGGTGACCATCTTCCCGGCAAAGAGGTCACCAACAAGGAAAGAGCAGCCAAGCGCAAGGAGAGCAGGAAGGCGGGCACCGAATTGTTGAAGCTCGGAAAGACCTCGCAGGCCCACTTGGAATTGCAAAAGGCCGTCGATGTTACCCCGGAAATGGCACGCATGCTTATCGAGGAGCTGAAGCTGCTCGATATCGACTATGTCGTTGCCCCCTACGAAGCTGACTCGCAGATGGTGTATCTCGAGAAGAAGGGTATGGTCCAGGGAATCATATCCGAGGATTCGGATCTGCTTGTCTTCGGCGCCAAGTGCTTGATCACCAAGCTTGACAACTACGGCGAATGTATCGCCATCAACCGCGCAGACTTCACGGCTTGCAAGGATATCAATCTTGTCGGCTGGAGCGATGCGCAATTCAGGCAGATGGCGATCCTCAGTGGCTGCGACTACCTGCCGAGCATCAGCAAGATGGGTCTCATGACCGCCTACCGTCTCCTTCGCAAGCATAAGACGGTCGAGAGGGTCCTGCGTCAGATCCAATTTGATGGGAAGTTCAAGATGCCTGCTGGCTATCCGGAGGCATATGCCCAGGCGGAGCTGACTTTCCTATACCAATGGGTCTTCTGCCCTTCAGCTAAGCGCTTGGTGCACTTTACAAAGCTTGGGCCAGACGTCGAGACCGAGAAGCTCCTCCACATTGGCCGCTATATCGAACCCGAAGTAGCGGCTGGTGTTGCGCAGGGAGAGCTCCACCCAAACAGTAAGAAGCCTATCGAATTACCGCAGTCGTTCCGTGCGATCAAGATGCCAGCTCCGGTTTCCCGGAGGGTCTCAGCCGTGCAGACGCCCGATTTGAAGAAGAGCAAGTCCATCGATTCATTCTTCAAGCCAAAGCGTATTCCACTTGCGGAGCTCGACCCGAATCTGTTCACTCCCTCTCCGAGTCAGCAGCAAACCTTCCAAGAGAACGAGAATCGCGGCAGCTGGAGTGCTTCACCTATCCCGGCTCAGACTGCTCGGCCTACCGCAGTTCCCATGTCCGTCCCCTCTCAGGGTACCCGCAGAATTGCCTCGGAGCCTTGGATCACGAGGCGGTCCTCAACGTCGCGCCCAGCAAAGCGACAAAGGCTTTGCTCCGATACGATGGTTTTGCCGGACGCGAACAGCGGCCTCAAGGTCGAGAGTGGAAGCAGTCGTTTCTTTGCGTCCGCCGTTGAGCCAAGCCCGTCTGACCGTCGTTCAAAGTCGAAGAGAAAGGCCTCCCAAGACTTCGAACTTTGGTCAGATGACTCAATCGAGGAAGCCATGAAGGAGCTGCCTGATCCTAGCCAGACCACAACTGAAACTAAAGCGTCTCAGGCTAGCAAGACATCCTCATTGAAGCGCAGCCTCTCTACGTCACTCGGACGGGATTCTCAAGAGACAACCAGCTCTTCCACTCCTGCTACATCATCCGACAGTCAGAGCGCTCCTTATGAAAGCCAAACTTCAGGGTCTGAAACCCAGGATGCTGGCGACTTCAAGGATTTGGCCAGAATGTTCGAGCACAAGCCCACCTCTCAGAAGCAGTCTCAATCTTTGAAAGTGACCGAGGAATTTTCCTGGAGCGAAAAGGCCTCTCGATCTACAAGCTCGATCTCCGCCACATCAAAGGTCTCCAAGTCGAACAACGACTCAGATATCTTCGATGATGACGACTGGATCGGCAATGATTCGGAGGTTGTCATCCCTTGCAGCAGCCAGGCTGAGCCGGCGGGTGACCTGACACCGAAAGCCTCCAAGCAGTCATCTTCAGGAATGCCTCTCACGGCGACCAAGGGCAGCGAAGATCTTGACATCATTCCCGATAGCGAGAGTGAGGCGGCGCTGTCAGACGTAGAGGACCGTGTGAAGGCCATGAAGCGGAAGCTCGACCTTGAGCGCTTCATGTTTGTGTGAAGTGAGGCATAATCGACAGACCAACAAGACGATTTGCAGCGGCACTGAGGCAGACCCGCTGAGTACGACGGTTTCCCGTACTTGTATATATTTCTTGCCTTGTGCTTCGCTGCTGTGCCGCTCGGAGCTGTTGGACTTACTTAGTGCGCGGAGGAAACAGCACGTGCTTTCATGAATGATGGAGAGATAACGGCGTCACTGAAATTCTTTGGTTCAATATTTTTGGTTGGGTTCTACGGGCTCGGGAAATGAGCGAAAAGACGTCAAATGAAAAATCGAAATGGAGTCCAATGCGGGTAATGAAGGCTTATATGTACAAAAGGAAGAAATCCATTCGAGCTTCTCCCATGTCATATCGCTGTGATGCTTCTCCAGCGAGAACATGATGCGTTGTCACGTGATGCCGGCGGGCTGCGGGTGGATAGTCAGCGAAGATCCTCGGTAAGTCCTGCCCCGGCCGCCGATATCGTCATAGCCCTTCGTCGCGGGGGCGTTGGTTTCGATTTCTCAATGCGCCTGCTGCTTGCCTGCACCAGACAACCTCGCGCCCGGCGGCAATGTTACAGGCCAGGATACAAAGCATGGCCACGGAGCCGCCCTTCCTACTGGCGCTGCCAGACGAGATCCTCACGCACATCCTTTCCTACCTCAACCCCTACGATCTCCATGCGATCCAGCTCTCAACGAAACGCCTACATTCCCTCTCCCAGGAGCCTCTCCTCTGGCGTCACCTCTGCCGCGTCCACTTTCGCTTCTGGAACCCGAAGCACCATTTAGCCGTCAAGCTGCGCCAGCCCATCGCCGACGTACAATGGAGGCGACTATTCATCAACCGGAAGCAGCTGGACTACGAAGTCGACCGGCGCATGGACATGATAATCGCGACCCAGCAGAACCGCGCGAACCACATCGAATGGATAGCAGAGCAGGGGTACGACGTCAAGTCGGCGCTGCTGAAGCACAAGAACGCGGGCGAGGGGGCCGAGGACGTGCTGGCGCGGCGGTTCTGGAGCAGCGCGATCCTAACGACGATCCACCGCAGCATCGCCATGGAGGAGTGGTGCCGGCTGCGCAAGGGTGAGTCGCGGTCGCTGGAGCGCGCGCTGGGCGCGTATGACATGTTCGTGCTGGACAGCGACGAGGGGCTGGGCGACCTGGACATGATCGGCGAGCAGCTGGACGAGCTGGCGCAGCGGTTCAAGGACATTCATCCCGAGTGGAGGGAGCTGTCCACGCGGCGGAGGGCGTGTTGGCTGGTCATCTTCCTGCGGCGATGGGGATACCGGGGCGCGCCGAGCGAGAGATACGGGCAGATCGCGCAGAACTTCATCGGCTTGGCCCTGTCGGAGAAGGACCACGAGGCGCTGCCTCTGATCACGAACGTCATCTTCTGCTCTGTTGCTGAAAGGCTCGAGATTGACGCCAATCCGTGCGGATACCCCTACCATATCTACTCAATTATAAAGGCGCCTCCCCAGACGACGCTGGAAGGCGCACCCGCCCCGAACCTCGAAACCCCTGACACCATGTACCTCGATCCTTTCCGGTCATCCGAACCGGTATCACGCTCGGACCTCGAAGGCCAATTACGGACCATGGGGGCAACGGCTGCAAGCTTTGCGACATATCTTGAGCCTGCCAACCCGATCGAAATGGTCATTCGAACGGCCCGAAACATCCGTCGTGCTGTCGAAAGCGGGAACGGACTCGTAGACCCCGCTGCATCGACAATAGGGATCCAATTCACCCACACGCATCTCAATCTCCACAGCGCCCTCCACGCCGCTTTATGGGCATGGCTGTACCTCGAGCGCGGCGATCCCATCCGCGGCGGCGAAGAAGCCGGCGGCATCGCCCTGCACCGCCGGCGAATCCTGATCAGCAAGGTGGTCCAGCAGTGCCTGGAGTTCTACCCGTGGGAGATTTGGCTGGTGGAGCGCTACATGGCGTCGCTGTTTCACGATCTGCCCGAGGAGGGTGACTTCCTGTATATCATCCAGCGCGAGCACACGGCGGACCGCAACAAGAAAGCGCTGAAGAAGCGTGGCGCGCACACACAGAACGTCCAGTTCCGCGTCGGGCAGTGTTTCAAGCACAAGCGCTACCACTACTACGGCGTCATCGTCGGCTGGGATCCGTACTGCAACGCCGGAGATGATTGGATGCATGCGATGAATATTGACGGCCTGCCAAATGGACGGAATCAGGCCTTCTACAATGTGCTGTAAGTTTAAATCCTGACCTGGGTCAACATTGTGTTTCGAAGCTGACTGATCCCATTTGCAGATGCGAGGATTCCAGCTCGAGATACGTTGCCGAGGAGAACATCCAGGTCACGGCGGATCCGCCCCCGGAATTCCTGTTGAACAAGCTGGCCGGCCGCTACTTCAGACGGTGGGACACGGCCGAGTCGAAGTTCGTGAGCAACATCAAGGACGAGTACCCTGACGATTGAGTCTGCATCCCTGGAGCCTTTTTCCTTTTTCTTTTCTCTCCCCTTCTCGCGAACCGAAATATAATTTTGAGGGACATTTTCTCCTTGGGCGTTTTAGGGGTGGAAACATGGGACCAGGAAACCAAAAAAAGATGAGTCTGTTGCGGGCAAGGTTGGTCGATCGCGTATATGGCTCTGGTCGGAAGCATGGATGGTGTTCGGATTTTTTTTCCGGGTGGGGCGTGTATGTATAACCTATGGGAGAGCTTCTGAATGGAGCTGTGCTTTGCCATTTCATGAGAGTGTCGTTTCCCAGCAGTTTCCGTTGGCTGTGTACTCCCAACGCACTGTTGATTAGCAGGGAGACGGAATACCAGTAAGCAAACAAATGCACTTGATAGTCCAGCTCGTCAAGCTAACAGGTCAGATGGCTCGTGCTGATTATTAATAGGGCTTTGCGATCTGGCAACCTTCACCGCCAACGACAGGTTGTATTAACCCCTCTTTTCTGCACGCCTCTCTCTCGCCTTAAGGTGGCGGGCTGACACTCCCGCTTGGGAGAACAACACGCTCTCGTTTGCCATCGTTCGCTGGGCCATCGCACAAAACCCCATCTACCACCTGCAACCATTCTTCTCTCGTCGTCTTGGCCGGCAGCCTCCGTGCTCTGTGCAGGAAAGCACACCCAAGTCGGCTATGGAATGGGGGCCGGCCGATCACCTGGGGTTCTGGGGCAAAAGCCGCCACTTATACGACAGAATTCGTGCATACCAATGGGTCCCTTACTGGAGAAAGTTTAAGATCGAGGGGATCAACAAGCATGGACTGAACCCGTTCTCAAAGAGATGTTATGTTTGCAATAATTTGTCACCATACGGTCACTACAAAGGCTATGACTTGATCTCAAGAGTCAATGAACGCCTGTATGCGTGGCTGAGATTAGAAATCGGTTCGGAGGACATGGCAAAGTCCATGGAAAAGTGTCATTTCTGCACTTTTCTTGCGCGAATTATGCGACATTATCCGGACGGCCATTTCTCCGGAGAAGACTTAGGGATTTACATACAAGCAGGATGGCCGATATTCATCACCAAATTTGGCAAGACCATCGAAGTCTTCAAAGACACTGGTTCGTCTATCTCTTTAACGGCTTGACGGTTTTACACGGCTAAATGTTGGACAGATAACAGTGTGCCAGCGTGGTCCCAGATGCCGGCTATTGGCTGTGGTGCCAAAGTTTTCGATCATGCTAACGACCAAGGGATCTGGGACTTTATCGAAGAGTGTATCACGAAATGTACAACAACTCATACGAATTGTTCCAGCCCATTTCCACTGCTCTTGCCGAAGCGGTTGCTTGAAATCCATGGACCGAATCAGAACTCTCGGCTTGTGGAGCCAATTGAAGGCCAACAAGTTGAGTATGCAGCTCTGAGCTACTGCTGGGGGAATGGGAACCCTCTCCGAACGACGACCACATCATACCAGTCTCACAGGAGAGAAATTGCCTGGAACTCTCTACCACGACTTTTCCAAGACGCTGTCTACATTTCACATCGCCTTGGATTGCAATATCTTTGGATCGATTCTCTTTGCATTATCCAAGACGACCAAAAGGACTGGGAAATCGAGGCGGAAAACATGGCTCATATATTCCAAAACGCACACATCACCATCGTCGCAGCATCTTCACCAGATGCAGACACACCCATCCTCGTGCAAAAACCGTCGCGGGAGGCCATAACCGAGTTCGAATTCGTGGAAGACGATGGGTCAAAAACATTCCTCTACTCACGTCAAACGGCGGAAGTCCCAGAATGCCCATTTTCCGAGAAAGATCGTCAGTTCAGATTCTGGAGCGGATTCGTCTACCAACGAGGCTGGACTTTTCAGGAGGAGCTCATGTCAAGACGCTGCATCCACTACACCCGCGATCGCGTCATCTTCGAATGTCGTGCATACCTTCGCGACGAGCACCAACTTCCGCGAGATCCAAACGCACTCTGCCGACAGCGCCTTCACGCATCCCCTGATCAATGCTACTGGCAAAGACATCAGACCCAGGCGACATGGTGGGATCACGTGGCGGCCTACTCTCCACAGGAATTGACGTTCGCCTCGGACAGGCTGCCCGCAATATCAGGCACTGCGAAGATGTTTGCGCCGATTGAAAACGATGGGTATCTCGCTGGACTTTGGCGAAGTTCCCTCCTGCATGATCTGCGCTGGGAGTGTCAGAGTCGGGCAGCACGTCCACCTGATGAGTACATTGCGCCATCATGGTCTTGGGCATCTCTGAGGGCGGGGGTCAGAATTACGAATTGGTCTTCATTATACCATTCCACATATTCGGTGGCCTCAATAATCGATGCCAGAGTCACCCCAAAAGGCCACAACCAGTTCGGCGAGGTGGTAGATGGTTCAATCAAGGTTCGTTGTCCTGTGATCGAAATCGATCTACCACATTGGAGCGAATCTGCCGGCATAGATGCGATTGAGAAAGAGCTTTCCCGGTTCAGGCCGGATACAACTCTTTGCCTAGGGCACGGCCTTCTCGAAACGAGTGAGCGGGTTCTCACGATTTGTCGAGGCTTACCCGAGACTACACGGCAATATGCTGCGGTTAAGATGTACTTGGCTGTTCTGTACAAGCTTTCGGATAGAGACATCGCGGCACTTGTGCTTGGACGATCTCCCAGAGTGCCTGGTGCCTACGAGCGATTGGGTACTGGATATGTTTCGCAGCAGCGCTACCAGACCGCTACGGAGTCGACCATCACCATTGTTTAGGCAAACCCAATTCTGGTTGGAAAAGTCAGTACACAGTACACTCTGGAATAGCGTTCATCCGTCGGGATCCAACGACGTCGTAAGAGAAGTTGGTCAAGACGCGGGCAAAGGACCGATGGCAAATGCTTATCTCTGGCACGGTGTGGAGATAACGGGCGTCCACCCCCATCGCGGCAGGGATCTGCAGGGTTGGGGGATAACATCAGCGCGACACCTCGCCTTTGGCCAGCGCGGCCCTTGCACCCCGCGGCAGATTACTATCGCTCATCACGCTGCGGCACGCCCTCTTATCAAGCTTCTGGCCCTCGGCTTGCATGGACGGACTCCCTATCGCAGACGATGATGGCATTGACTCTTTTTTGGAGCTTGGAGTGCGTTCAACCGCTTGCGGGGTTCGACTCAAGGACGTTATCGCGGCAGGGTTTGTCTGTATCAACCTCACTCTTGCCGTCTTATTTGAACCTTCAATCGCCTCGGAAATCCCACTGAAATCCCTCGCGCCACCATGTCGGCCCACTCAGCAGCAACAACGCTGCCCGAAGCGGCAGGGTATGGCGTCGTCATTGGGGTCGGCTTCTTCTTCGCCTTCGTCATGATGGGCATCTCCTACATCCAAAACCGCTACACGGCCTTCTCCACCAAGCAGAGCGAAGAGTTCAACACGGCGAGCCGGAGCGTGAAGCCCGGCCTCATCGCGAGCGGTATCGTGTCGGCCTGGACTTGGGCGGCCACGCTGCTCCAGAGCAGCACAGTGGCATACACCTACGGCGTCGCCGGCCCGTTTTGGTATGCGGCCGGTGCTACGGTGCAGATCTTGATGTTCTCCATTCTCGCGTGTAAAGGTAGGCATTCCTTCTCTTCCATTGGCACATTTCTTGCGGGATTGACACATTCGCAGTCAAGCAAAATGCCCCGCGCTGCCACACGTTTCTCGAAATCATCTACACGCGCTATGGCAGAGGCACGCACATCATCTTCGTCTTCTTTGCCCTGGTCACCAACATCCTTGTTGGCAGCCAGCTGCTGCTCGGAGGCAGCGCCGTCGTGACCAATTTAACCGGGATGAACGTTTACGCCGCCATCTTCCTGATCCCGACCGGAGTCTGCGCCTACGTTGTCCTCGGAGGCTTGAGAGCTACCTTCCTCTGTGAGTAGAACCCGCTTGCGGAAAGTTTCATTTACTCATATTCAACGCAGGCGACTACTCCCACACCCTGATCCTGATGGTCATCATCCTCTATTTCATGTTCCACGCCTACGCCACCAGCGACCTCATCGGCTCGCCGTCCCGGATGTTCGACCTCCTCCAGGAAGCGGCAGTCCAGCGGCCGGTAGCCGGCAACAAGAACGGCAGCTACCTCACCCTTAAATCCAACTTCGCCCTGGTATTCGGTAAGACCGTCGAACCCCTCTTTTTCGATGTGCAAAAGTACTCATATCCCCGCCCCCATTCCAGGCGTCATCCAACTCTGCAGCGGCTCCGGCACCGTCTTCCTCGACCAAGGTAAGGGGCCCCCCCAAAAAAAAATCCCCACAACGCAAGAGGAGAGAACCGACAACTGACAACAACGAAAAAGCATACTGGCAACGCGCCATCGCCTCGCGCCCGACCACGGCGGTCCGCGCCTACATCCTCGGCGGCCTCGCGTGGTTCGCCATCCCCTTCGGCTTCTCGACGACGCTCGGCCTGGCCGCCGTCGCCCTCTCGTCCTCGCCCTCGTTCCCCACCTACCCGGCGCTGCCGACCGACTCGCAGATCTCGGCCGGCCTGGCCGCCGCCTTCTCCGCGTCGGCGCTCCTGGGCACCAGCGGCGCCGCGGCGCTGCTCGTCGTGCTCTTCATGGCCGTGACGTCGTGCGCGTCGGCGGAGCTGATCGCCGTGTCGTCGATCCTGACGTTCGACGTGTACAAGACGTACGTCTGCCCCCGCGCGACGCCGGCGCGGCTCATCGCCGTGTCGCACGCCATGATCTGCGTCTTCGGGCTCGCCATGGCCGTCTTCGCGTGCGTGTGGAACGCGGCCGGCATCGACCTCGGCTGGCTGTTCCTCGTCATGGGGCTCATCGTCGGCGGCGCCGTGTTCCCCGCGGCGTTTTCGGCGACGTGGCGGGGCCAGACGCGCGCGGCGGCCGCGGCGGGCCCGCTCGCCGGCCTCGCCGTCGGCGTCGCCGCCTGGCTGGGCACCGCGAGGGGCTTGTACGGCGCGCTGACCGTCGCCGCCACCGGCATGGAGTACCCGACCCTCGCGGGCAACCTGGGGGCGGTCGGCACCGGCGGCGTCGTCAGCGTCGTGGTCAGCTTGGTGTGGCCGGATGAGCGGCCGTTCGATTGGGAGGTGACGCGGGCGATTAATGCGGTTGTGGTGCGGGAGCCGCCCGTGGTGGAGGGGGAGAGCTCGGGGACTGCGACGCCGACGACGACGTCCGCGGCGACGAAGGAGAAGGAGGAGGGGGAGGTGGTGGGTGGGAGAGACCGGGTATCTGCTGGAGAGGAGGAGGAACGTCGCGAGAAAGACGTCGAGGCGTCGAAGCAATCCGCCGACGCTTCCGCCGTCGGCGACACCGCCAGTACCGGCAAGGAGGTGCACGACGTGCACATCGGCGAGCCGCCGGCGCCGGTCGACGACGATCCCAAGTCGCTGCGAGGCGCGTTCCGCATCGCGTGCGTGGCGTCGTTCGTGCTGACCTTCATCATGGACTTCCTCGTGCCCATGCCCATGTTCTTCGCCGAGTACGAGTTCTCCAAGCCGTTCTTCACCGCCTGGGTCGTCATCAGCTTCATCTGGGTCTTCGCCAGCACCGCCATCTCGTGCGTGCTGCCCATTGTCGAGACGGCCGGTTTCTTCGGCGAGTTGTGGAGGAATGTCATGGCGGATTTGAGGGGGAAGAAGGTTGGTTGAGGGAGAGCCTTTTCGGTCTGTGTTGAAGTGGAGTAAGAGTGCGCTGGCCGGAGTTGATGAATAGATGAATGGTTAGAGCAAAAACTCCGTCAAAGTGCCCTGTTTGCAGCTGCTCCGTATCTGCTTTTAGCATCCATCAGCCACGATATCAGTTCACCAATCGAAAAGTCACATAAGCAGTATCGATCCAAAAATTTGTGCATTGAGGGGCAAATTATGCCATTACTAATTGCTACCCGTCACAACAGGCCAGAGATGAAGTCCTCCAACACAACAAGCTTAGTCGCTCTTGAGGGTGATGTCGGTGTCGGCGACATCGCAAACGTTGTCGTCGGCGCCGTTGCCGCCAGCGTGGCAGTGGGTGGGCTGGATCTCCTTGGTGGCGGAGAGGCCGGCACTGTCATTTTATTCCAGTCAGCTTTCCAATCCTTTTCTCTCCCTGTCCCCTGGGAGGGGAAGAAGAAAAAAAAAAAGGTGGCGGTCAAATCTACCCGGGAGCAGTCTGCTTGTAGACGGTCAGGGCCCAGAAGCCGTTGCTGCCGTTCTTGAGCGCGAAGCGGTAGGCGGACTCGCCGCAGACGGCCACGTTCTTCAGGTCGTCGGGCGTCGTGGCCGAGCAGGAGACGTTGTCGGGCTGGGCGGTGAAGGAGGCGGCCTGGGGCTCGCTGCCGGTGACGCGGACGGTGATGTCCTTGAGCTGGACCGTCTCGTCGGCGAGGGCGGCGGCGCCGAAGACGGCGGCGGCGGTGGCGGCGGTGGCGAAGAAGCGCATGTTGATGGTTGTTGGTTTGGGTTTGGGTGTTCGCTAAAACGAGTGGTTGGAGTTGGGAATTGTTGGGGTCGTGAGTCAAGATTGTTCCGTTGCTTGTTGGTTATGAGGGAGGGATTTCGGAATGCCCTGCGTGTTTATATAGGTGTCGCTTGGGGCGGTGGCCCTCACGGCGGTCGTGCTGTGATCATGCGTGGAGAGGTACACTTGGTCGTATTGAGCTCAATGCGGAAGCCTTGATCTCGGGGATATTTTGCTGTCTCTGAACAGTGCTGGGTCCACGGCCGGAGCGGCAACCAGAAAGGTAGCACTGCGATGGTCCTTGGCTTGATAGATGAGCCGAACAGCCCGAACAGTCCGAAAGGGCACTGATCGACTGTCACCGGTGTTCTCGAAACACTCAGGCATGCTTATACGAATCGATCTGCAGAGCTGGCCTTAAGGTAGTGGGGAGAGAATACGAAGGCTAAATTAGCTCAAGCGGCGCGGTCGTAGGGCTGAAGCGTTTGGTCGGCCGTCAACGAGGACTCGCGGGGGGCGGGATGCTGTGGGGCTCATATGTTCCTAATGTCAGAAAGTAGCGGAAACAGGGATTTTTTCTATGACTGCTCATCATAGTATGAAAATTCCGAGCGTGTGAGGGTAGAGGAGACAGTGTAGTGGTGGATGACGGAGCAGTGAGTCTGCCTCGGCGCTCCGCCAAGTCAGCCTTACCAGCGAAGGTTCCACGGCAGTGCTGTTTAATCCAGCAAGGAGCAGTGCTTAATCTCTCACCGTTCCAATCATATGCACTGCCCCTGTTATTATCCACAGTAACGGCCCGTTGCATGCCGCATTCAGCGGGCAAGGCAACTTGTTCCGGCACTTGCTCATTAGGGCTCTCTGGCTGGTCCAAGCTTCCACGCTCGTCTCCCTGTAGACTCTGAGTGTCGACCAGCCGTGCTTTTAATTACGTGACATAGTCCTCTGGTCCTGTTAGTCCGGGGCGGTCATTGTTCGTGACACTCCCAAGATGGGCCGACAAAAGTGGGCTGCTGAGCTGGTACTTCCTGCCATTGACTCGGATTGTACAAGGTTCTCCCATATCTCACGAGCTACAGGCAAGCAACATGTACGCTTTGTGACGAGCGTGCTTTTGAGACGGCGAGTTGCATTTCCGATGTGTGGCATTTCCGATGGATGCCCATCAAACGTAGCATGAGACTATATTCCCACATACTATTCAAAGCCATTGACAGCTCGAAACACTAGCGAAGCGTATTTTTAGAAGGATCAATAGGGCAGCTCGGTAAGGAAGGAAAACTGTGTACGAGATGGGTCGACGTCCAACGTCCACAAGTACAACAACAGGAACGAAAGGGGGCAAACACACACACACGCAACATCTAGCTCCTCCTCGTCACCTCCACCACCTCTGCGACAACCTCGATGTCGTCGTCACTCTTAGCCCCGTTCACAGTCGCCTTCAGCCGACTAAGCAGATCATCAAAACTCGCCTCGCTATGTTTTCCTCTCGGAAGGTCGATGGCGCCGCGGCAGCGGGACGGCACAAACGTGTTCGTGTGGCAGACCAGCCTCCTGACCACCTCGCCGGGGCCCAGCGCGTCGTCCAGCCGTTCCTCGACGGCCTGGAACAGCGCCTGCGCCGTGTGGCAGCCGTGCAGCCGCATCGCGTACTCGCGGTTGCTGTTGGGCCCCTCGAGCATGACGAGCTTGAAGAGCACGCGGTTGACGTCGAACCTGAAGCCGCCGCTCATCACCGGCGAGGCGCCCGGGGTCGTTGCCGGCGTCATTGCCGGCGACGTGCGGATCGCCAGGGGAAGGGGGTCCTCGCGCGTAGACGTCGGCGCCGTGAAGGATGTTGCGCTGGCGGCGCCGGCGGCGGAGGACTCTCCCCACAGCTGCTCTTCGCTCTGGTGGAACGCCGTGGCCTCCGATGGGGAGCGTTGCTGCAGGGGTGAATCGCGCCGTTGGTCTGGAAGGTGGTCGGGCGAGGGCTCCTTGGACGGGCTCGCCGAGTGACGGTCTTGCGCCGCCTTGTTGTTGTTGTTGTTGTTAATCCCAGGGGTTCCGGGGGTGCTATACGTCTTGCGTGCCAATGTTCGTGGCCTGCCCGTGCTAGTTGGAGACGGCGAAGGCTGAGCGGAATATGAACCCCTTCTCTCTTGTATCATACTCTGGTAAGTTGGTGACACTTCACCGCTTGGGTCTCCATTGGGTGGCCCATTGATGCTGCAATTTCCAGGGCCCGTCATCCTGGCCGACTTGGGCGGAGGCGGTGGCGGCATTCTTCGAGCGTCATCGCTGCTGTCGTCTTCGTACTCTCTTCTGCGTTTCTGCTTCTGAGGGAGGCTTTTGCCAGTCCACTCAAACTGGCTAAACGGTTCGCCATTTATAGGCCGCATTGAACAATTTGTGCGTGGACGGAACTGATCCAGCAGTGTCTCTGCAGTTGCTCTGTTCTCCTCCTGGGAGTGGGGAGACTCGATCGATGGCACGAGAGGATCCGTGGGAGACGGATCTTCCCGACGAGCGTCTGGTCTTAGTGTTTCAGACCTTCCACGAGAAACGTCGGCCTCGCGGGGCACGTTGCACGCGTGTGACAACGAAGCGGTACCTGTGTCCGTTGTGGACTCGACACCTGGCATGTCTTCGTCCATGTCTCCCAAGCTCGAGTCATGGCCGGCATGGGGTGTTTCGACGCCATTGGATGTTTGCTCGGGTGGGCTTTGAGCATGCACTGCACAGCTGTCAGCCATCATCATCATCTCGCGGTTGCGGGGGACCAAAACCCACCTCCGCTCGTGCGACCATGTGGCGAGGGTTTGCCAGTGCTGACATAGGCAAAGAAATCGCGCGAGTAGCCTCTCTGGCCCATGTTCTCATCTCGCAAAAGGTACGAATACTTCTCGTGGTAAATGCCACCAAGTTGCCATCGGTTCGTTTCCAGCCCGAGCACGGCAAACAGCTCTTCGCGCCTTCCCCGTATCACCCTCCAAAACCTGTATGCCCAGCACTGATTGCCCAGTAAGTATGACAGACGGCGTCTGCTCGAGCAAGAGGGCACTGACCCAGAGATCCCCTTTGAATGGGATTGCAACCAATTTGATCCGTCCCAGCTGACTGTGTGGCGTTTTCTTGTTCTTTTCCTTGGGAAAGCCTTCTTTGTCATGGGGCACCTGGCCTGCTACGACCTCGAATGTCTTTACATGGGCCGGTCGCGTGTCTGTAAGCGTAACGTAGGACGGCATATCTTCGTCGAAGCGTCGCGCAAACGGAGCGTTTTCTGAGAATGACCACTGGTCATCCCAGTAGCCTAGCCAAGCATTTTGAAATAAAGCCTCGTCGAAACTGAGATCTTCCTGGCGGTTGTTGCTGGTGTTGCCTCTGGGCGAGTAGTATGTAGCATCCGTCTGCCTCTTTGGAGGCATGGCTGGTGGAGAATGAGCGAGAGGGTGGATTATATGACAAGAGAGTGCCTGATGTAGGATTGAGTGGTCATGTCAAGCGGGAGCGCGCACGGTATTTATACTTCACTGTTGAGAATCTGGCCCCACTTGCAAAGAATCAATGCAAAGCTAGTTGTTAGCTTCTAGACATCATCATTGCGGCACAGTGTAGGATCGACAATGACATTGCTGGCTTGACTGCGCCGCATGGCTGCATTCTCAGGTCAAGGGTGGGTCGATTACGGAGCATCGAGGGTCGGATGTGGAAAGATTTGGCGAAATCCACGGTCTGAGGGTCAAGAAATGTCCAGGACCGACTATCACCTCTGATTTGCTTGTTGTTGCCTAGAAGTGTAATGTAGAGAGGCACAGCCGGCGTTATGCAGGCGCTTCTCAAAGCATGAGAGGATCATCTTCCAGTGTACGTGCACCCGACACTTCCGATTGGGCTAGGAAATAAGAGAAAAACCTGCACTATTTCCTGGGGAGCTGGGCGCGCACGAGCAAAACGCCAAGCCGCGCAGACATGTTTTAATGCGGATGATGGGGGCGGCGGCAGCCCATCCAATTGGGCCGTGGATGGGACAGCAACACACACCCTGCATGAGACTTCCGGCTGACGGATTCATGTGAGGGGTAGAGCAGATATGTTGATCGAATGTCTGGACTCGGTCTATCAATGCATCTACAGTGGCTAGAATCTGTACCGTTGTTATCGTCTTGCGTGAAGCTAAACGAAAGATGGCACTGCGGCCTGGCGCTTACATCCTTGTCGATGTCGTGACCGAGGCGCAATACTTGCTCAAGTTTGACCAAAATTTGTCAACGAGCGACACAGACAAGGATTCAAACATGGAGAATGATGCTAGTAATGTTGAGCATGTTGGAAATGTCAATAATGTTGATGTTAGTAGTGTTGTTGATAGAAATAATAGTAATAGTAGTGGTAGCCGAGACTCATTGGTCAGATCCGCAGGCTCCACTTTTAGCCTACTACACAGTACCTTTCCTTATCTTTGTTATGTACACTCGCTTCCAAAGCTCACATCATTTCCCCCCGCGGCTTCCAACGTGAATTCGCGAACATACCCTTTCACTTCTTTCTCCAGTGAGTGAACGGTGAATGAGTCACTCACGAGAGGAGGGTGACCGATCGACCCTTCACCCCCGGCATTGCGGCACAGCCAGTGGGGTCTGAACAGAGTGTTCACCGCATCAATTGCTGGGCCCTCCAACCGGAAGCTGAATGAACGAGAGTGTGCTGTCGGGAAAAATATATTGAATGTCGCGTGCATAACTTGCATCCATCATCTGACAGCGCTTAGAGTTGCACTGTACAAGTGCGGAGTTCCGCGATAGCCGCCATCCATGCTGTTCGCCCTGTGGGGCCGGCGCTTAAGCCCATCACTTCTGCCAATTCAACCCACACCTCCCCATCATCTGCCGCGCCATCGCTCCCCATTCGCCTATTCTCCCGAGTGTTGGTTGCCCCCTCAAGCGAAAGGATCGCCTCCTTGTTCAAGACCCTGGTCAAAGGATTGCTTCCCTGTTGAGAGGTTGTGTCTTTTAATGAGAAGATGCGTCATTTATTTACAGGGAGTTTGACTTTAAGCGAGAGTAGGGAGGTTTACAGGATGGTCTCGTTCGGCCTCTCCAAGTCCCAGTCATGATAGCAATACCTAGAGCAATGAGGATGACCGAAGCGGCGAGGCATACGAGGCTGCACCCGCCCATAGTTCGCAACTCACCCTCCTTCTCCTCCCTCTCCTCCAGAACCAGTTCCGCCGCCTCAACCCGCAACACTATCGCCCGCAAGAGCCGCGAAATGCCTACCCATCCCACACTCGATGCGGGCGGTTTCCGCCGAACCCTTCACCTCTACCGCCGCGTCGCATCGCATCGCATTGCATCGCATCGCATCACGTCCGCAACCTACCCGCTTCACACAACCTCTAGTGCTGTGAGCGATGCGGAGCCGGCTGGGGAAGATGGATCTTCGATGCTGTCGAGTGACCAGCCCGTCTGTCCCGTTCTGATTTGTTTTGTTCTGGCACGAATATTCCATGAGACACCGACTTACTCCAGGGATATATATTGACGCCCTCTCCTCAACCTCCGCAGCGGCTGCTCCAACGACATCGGAAGTGAGCACCATCGACGTGCCATGAACATCCTCTTCGCCATGTCTATCGAGGACGCCCCAAGCGCGCATCCCTACAATACAACATAAGACTGCGTGGGATGTGGTACACTTTAGATTGGTCCAACGCTCTGCTGGGCACATGCCTCAGTACTGCGGGGAAGAGAGGGATCCGGAAACCGTTCCGACCCAGAAATCGGCTTGGGAACGCTAATGTTCGTCACCGTTTTACCCCGCCTGCTAGCGCTCGCTTGATAGTAGAGCCGGCTTCGTGGCTTGCTTGTACTGAGGCACACTGATGTTATTCTTGCTGCTTGCGGGGTCGGTGCGCATTAAACTCTTTGCCAGGCTGGGGAAGATCCAGCCCTGCGGCAGCTAACGGACCGGGCTCTTGCAGCTGTCGGTTTACCATTGTCTTATAGGTCAGAACTGATTTTGTCCTTTCACACTAGCACAGTGGTTGGCAAAAGGATATCCGGATACATGACTTCATTATCCACGTCTGTAAGGTGCAACACTGGTGATGAAAGGGGTGGCTTGTAGACGATTCAACGTTTAATATATCTGAGCTGCTCCTTTTATCTTGTGTTTCTATACGGAGTCTTGCAGTAAATGTGTCTAAGATAATTCAACATGCCGTTGCATATCGCCCAAAGATCCAAAGAATGGCCGGCGAATGCTTGAAGAAGCGCTCTCGCATTACTCAAGCGTAGTGTCCGCGGCGGGTACCATTTCCATGGCTTCCATGCCATGTGGTGTTCCTGAAGCCATGGCCATCGTTCAGAACAGTCGTGTTTCCATACGGAGCGCCATCATCGTAAGAGGAGCCCTTGTCAGACGAACCGTCATCTCCCGAGGTAATGCTCTCCCCTTGAACATCAGCATCTCCACTTGAAGTGGTGGCACCGGAACTGCTGTAATCATCTGTGGAACTACCATCATCTTGAGAAGTGCCATCATCCTGGCCATCATCCTGGTCATCGTCCTGACCACCGTCTTCATTGTCGTCACCTGCATCATTTCCCTGGGCACCATTGTCGTCCGAGGAAGTACTGTCGTTGTCGACGATAGTGCCGTTCGCAAGCTGAATGCTGACAGACGTGACGGGGACGTTGAAAGGAGGACCGGAGCAGGTACCACCGCCAATGGCATTGGTGGTGCAGTTCCTTCCATACAAGTAGAGCGGCGCGGATCCTTTCAGAGTCACGATGGCACTCCTTTGGTAGAGCTTCTGGGATATCCAGACGTCTGTCGTGGCTTCATGTCAGCCATGAAATCTCTGTATCTGATCAATCGAAACGACTCACTGCCAATTGACAAATCTGAAGTGAAAGACACGGCCTCGTCATCGCAAGGAGCGTAGGGCTGGTCTGGCCCGGCTCGTTCGGCGGTGCCTGGGAAGTAGGCACCGCAGTGGACGGTATCGGCCTGAGACTCGTATCGCACGAGGAAGTCGAGAGACCTGTGGGTTCCAGACGGAGCGTAGTTGGAGCTGGGGCTGGTCACGATCCAGGATCCCCACTGTTCAGTGACATTGGTCGCTCTGGTATGAAAGTATGGGTAGGCGGAAGCAGTAGATGCGCATACCGCAGTGGCAGAAACGAAAGTGGTGGCACGCATGCTGTGCAGTTGAGGAAAAGTGTCTTAAGAACGGAATGGTGCGTAGAGTGAACGACTTGGAAGTGAGAAGAACTGGCAGTGGATCCGTGGGGATTTATAGGGAGGCTCGGGTGTTTTCAGCTGCTCCAGAGCTCGCTACACCTTTTGCCCGATGCTGAAGGCGTAGAGACCATCCTTGTTGCCAATAGTTCGGCGGAGAGCTGAAGTGCCGCCACTACGTCATCTTGAGGATGGCATACGAGCCACCTTTCCCGGTCGGAAATGGAATGAAGACAAGAGGTGTACAGTGATGCAGCGCTGTAAGCACTTGACTTCTACGTACCTGCATGTTCAGTGGCTTGTACTGTGATGCCAGTCTACTGGAGACGGCACGGCTGTGGCTGCCGATCCACCCCGTGTTTCTATTTCGAGCGTACCTGATGATTCATATATGCAGCAACGAGAAAGATGAATAGAACTTGGACAGATCAAGCATGTTTGCAGCGGGGTCTTTCCTATTTGAACTCCGGACTGTAAAGCGCACGGAGCCGGTGCTTGATTACGACGAGAGAAGACCGACCCCTTATGAGCGCAATGTTCTCTGTGTTGCTGAAAGATTTTGTTGAGGCGCTCTCGGGACAAGCGAAAACGGGGTGGCGGCCTCGAACGTGGTCGGCAAGCGCTATGTCTCGAGCACCACGGCCGTGGCTTGATGGCGTTTCGCGAAAGACGGATTAGCGTCGGCACAGACGACGGGTCTCCTCGTCCATCCACCGTTACTGGCGCGCCGTTCCAGCTCTGTCTGGACTTGTTGGGAGCTGACCAACGATCCAGCCCGGCCTCCTTCCCCTTGCATGGCTTGTAGTTTGTGCTGGAGGTACAAAAGCTATTTCTTGCCAGCGTCGATGCTACCTCTTCAACTTTTGCTCTCTTGTCTCCATCTTTCGAGTTTCCAAGCCTCCTTCTCCCGTTGCATAATGAATTGCGACGGTCGCTTCGCAACTTGCACCACGCCTCAACGCAGCCAATCATCAATCCGTCAATTTGAAATTTCTGCCGCACCATACTACTTGAATTCAGTGTGCAGCCCTGTCCTCAAGACGGGTCGTCGAATACCTGCCGGTGTCCGCAAATCCCAGCATGTCCGAATAATCAATGCCAACTGCACTGGAGCCCGCTACGTATTGCGCCGAGATGGCGACTCTAAATCAGTGACAGTTTGACGTCGCACAGTGGTTGGTTCCGTGCATGTGGATGTGCAGCTCCGGGTGC
The DNA here is from genome assembly GCA_021495925.1 of Diplodia intermedia. Taxonomy (NCBI): domain Eukaryota; kingdom Fungi; phylum Ascomycota; class Dothideomycetes; order Botryosphaeriales; family Botryosphaeriaceae; genus Diplodia; species Diplodia intermedia. The sequence goes on along the minus strand of JAKEKT010000103.1, from coordinate 41,563 downwards.
ACCGTTGAAGATCCAAAGCCAATGGCACAACGATGACCCCGAATATGACGGTCTGGTGGTGCTGCACAATTCCTAGTTGCTCAACCCTTGAGTACGAAGGCTATGTCAACCTGCGTTGCGCGTAACAGCTTGGCTGCCCGAACGAAATAAAGCCTCCTAATCTTGTTGCCTGCCGTTATAAGGCTGGCCAATAATACTGCAAGAGGAGTGCTGCGCTGCATCGGCTGGGTTCGACGATATCTCTAAAGCGAGAAGTTGATTGGCGCGGCGGAAATGCTGGCGGGGGTCGGCGAGGCTGACATGCTTGACGGGCGAGGGCGCAAACGTTAATTGTCGCGGCGAAGTGGTTGACGTATAGCCGGTAAGAGCGGAGGGGTCGCAATCGAGGTTGGATCTGGCTTACGGTCATGCGGTGGGCCAGGTCCCCAATACCGCTGACGGCTGATCAGCCAGTCGCGGAGACGCCAATTGTCCACAGCTGCTTGAGCCCCAGCTGGTCCAGAGGCTGTGGCTCTCATGATTTGCTGCGCACGGAAACTACGCCGCTTCGGGCCTAGGATGAGGCAGTGCTGTTCTTGTTTCAAGTGGCACGCCGCTGTTGTTTCGAGTGCACGCACGCCCACATCGAGCCCAGATCGAGATCGTCGTGCTGCCATTGGGTCTTTTCCCTCACCTGCTCACCCGCTATTGCTTTGAGCAGTCCTCTACACCTACCTTAATATTCCTCTGAAAAGCAGACTCTGCTCAGTTTTGCATTGGAGTTTTTTCCCTGGGTTGTCCAGAGTTAGCTGTTTGACACATTTACTCCAACTTTGGGTTTTCTCCAGCGCACGCATACATCAAATCTTGATTATCCACGGTGATTTTTTACGACTGCATCCCCAACAAACAACCTGTAAGCCTGACCCTCTCTCGATTACTGCAATCTTTCCACTGAAGCTGTATCAATCAGCACCATATGGCCCCTCCGGTTCGTCTGCGCTCCACTCAGCCGAGCAATTCTTCTTTCAGCGACGAAGCCATCATATCGTTGGTTTCCCTTATCCTCACCGCCGCCATAGCCTGCGCCGGGTACACGGTCAGGAAATGGATCAAGAAAACCGTCACGCGCTTCGGTGGTCGATTGCAAGCATGGCTTTGGCGGCAAGACAGCTCGGATCATAACGGTATGTCGGTGCCTTTCCAGGAACGAAGAAAAGACAATACTCATTTCCTCCAGAAGCGGACGATGGCATGATTGCGCTGCCATACCCAACGAGCCGCCGTACGACTATATCTCCACCGTACTTTGACGAGTCACCATACGAAAATTCAAGGGTCGCAACCTCGGACTGGGCAGAGATTGCGCGGCTGAACTCTGGCCAGGAAGTCAGTAGCTGGTGCTGACAGGAAACTCGGAGCATGTACGTTGGCTCCAGAACTAGAGTATCGCATGCGAAATGGAATATGGTATGTCAGACTAGTGTTGGCAGAGTAGTACTGCAGGTGATTTTCCTGGAGTCAGGCCGAGCGACGCCCGTCGGCTGTAGCGCGGCACCGTTCAGCGTGTTGAGTGCAGCTGTCAACTTCCACAACAACCACTCAGTTTTTCACTTTCCATCCGGCCACTGTTGCCCGCAAGCCTCATCGGTCGAAAGTTAGTTCGTGACGGACGACCGTCCAGATCCACGTGGGCGACTGTTCGTGAGTGGGAATGGAGACTGCAGTTTCGACTGCGAAATGCCAGCCGAGGGGGTTGTTCGATGAAGAGGGAGATGCGACAAAAAGGATGCGGCTGAAATGGAGGTGAGGGGAGAACGAGTCGGTGGTGTATCGGAGCTAGGGACGCGGGCGGGCCGTGGCCCTAGCGCTGGAGGCTGCCGAATTGCCGGGACTTGTACCTGGACGGTCCCTTCTGGAACGCTATTTTTGATCCACCGCCCAGATCCGCCGGCCATGGCGACGTCATGCAGGTACCGGTCTGTGCTATCGCATGATATCATCCTCAGCCCGCCGACGGCCGCACGCACAGCGTCGCAGAAGTGCCGAGCAGCGGCCATCGCAATGCTTATCAGCGCCTATCCGCAGGAGTCGCGCCGCTGCCGGGCGCATGACCCCCCTGGCCGGTGGCTTGAACCCTGCTTTTAAGCTCAACGCCGACCACTACCCGTCCCAGACCACTGGCGTCGCCGCAAAGGGCAGGCCTGGCAGGATCCGGGCGCGGTGCTGTGCAAAGGCAGGTTTCCTTTCCAGAGAGCGCCGCCCCGAGCCGATCACGTGAGGGCGCACCTTCTCCACAGCGCCGGGTGGAGCAGCGCTGGCCAAGCCATCACCGACAGTCCAGCGTCGCAGCGGCGCGCGACTCGGGCGAGACCAGCGGCGGCGATCGGCGGCTGCGAAATTTGGCGGCTTGGCGGGCGGCCCCGGGACGTCAAACTGCAACGATTCGCGCGCAACAACAGGGCGCTGGCAGCAGATGCGGAGGCGGTGCGGAGAGAGCGGCAGGCTGGCTGGCAGGCTGGGCCGCTCCCCACCCTTCCACCCTACCACGGTGAGCAATAATCGCGCATTCCTGGGGCACGGATTGCGCCAGCCGAGGCGCAGCCTGGTACGCAATTCGCTTACTCCCAGAGATCCATAATCCGGAGCAGCCCGCAGAGCACGCGACACGATGGATCGCTCTCTCCTCCGCGCGCACCGCCACTCCTCTCGCCCAAGTGCCAGCACGAAGGGGGCTCTCGTCGAGGCACGCCACGCCACTACATCCTCACCACTCGCTCCTGCATCCATGCCACATGGGTCGGCCCGGTCCCGTCGGTTGGCCGAGCGCGCGCTGGACGGCCGCGAAGCTCTGTCTCTCGCGCCTCCCGGACGAGGTGCTGATTCTCATCATCGAGCGCTGCGACATCGACGCCCTGCTGCAGCTGCGCCTGACCTGCCGCGCCTTCCGCTCGCTCATTGCCACCTACGAGAGCACCATCGTGCAGGAGGTCGCGCGCACCACCTTCCCCGGCTGCAAGCTCATCCTCCGCCCGCCAGAGGACCATGATCTGCTGAGTGAGTGCTGCTGCTGCTGCCCGCACCCCACCACCCCGCCGTGCCCCTCAACCCCCCGACCGCCGCGCGCGTCGCTCTGACGCGCATCAGAATCGCCCTACACGCTGGACTGGCTCACCGGCCTGATCCCGCGGCACCTGGCCGCCATCGTCGTCGACCGTCACCGCTACTGTGGCACCCCGCTGCCCGCCCTGGACGGCGTCCCCGCCGAGGACGAGATTGGCGACGAAGTCCGCGCCCACATCGCCCACGGCTTCAGCATCCTCGAGACGCTGTCGCTGATCGCCCAGGATGTCGAGGACACGCCCGACTCCAAAATCGAGTCCAAACTGCCCCCGTGAGTTTTCGCCGCAGCCGATCTCCCGCCGCATCTCGTTTTCGCGCTTTGCCTGTTCCTGACTCCACCGCGCCTTTTTACTGACGAACCCGCCAAGTGAACTCGTGTCGCGCGGCCCGCCCGCGCCGCGCTGGCGCAAATACACGCCCAACCGCGTCTACCGCCAGACCAAACGCGCGCTGTGGTCGTGGCGCCGGCCGCAGGAGAGCGCTGAGAAGAAGCGGCGCGCGGTGCTGCAGCGCCGCCAGGACCTGATCACCGCCTTGCAGTGCAACTTCATCCACAAGCGCCTCACGCCCGACGAGGCCGCCGACTTCGACGCCATGTGGACGGTGCTGCGCATGGCCTTCCAGCATCACCGCTACTTCAACATCGGCGTGCCGCTGTTCGACTGGGGCAAGCCCGACCGCCGCGACGTTTTCTGGGGCAACTCGTGGGTCAACTGGTACGTCCTGCGCGCCGGCGCAACTTTCTGGTGGCGCAACTACTGGCTCAAGAGCGTCCGCGTCGCCGCCGCGGGAGGATCCACCTCGACCGGTACGCTACTGCTCGACGACTTCACCAAGCCCAGCACCGGCAGCAAGCGAAAGCGATCAGCCAAGGCCGACAGCAACAATCACCACCAGAAGGACACGCGCCCCACCGGCTGGGCCGAGATCAACCTGGCCTGGCACGTCCGCACGCGCGAGCAGATCGAGATCGAGCGTGCCGGTGCCGAGGAGGTGTTCGCAACGATTCGCCAGCGGATGAAGGGCGCGCATGCCGTGCGCCTGCCCACGTTCGACGAGTACCGCGCTATGGTGCGCAGCTTGAGGGGCGAGGGGAGCACCGCCACCGCCGTTGGCCAGGAGAAGGACGACCCTCTCAAACGCTATTGCGCGACCATGACGGTGCTCTGAGTTTTGCCGTTATGCTCCTTCTCTTTCTGTTCTTTCCTTCGAGTCAAACCACCGGGAACGCTTAATTTGCTAATGACAGTGAAAGGCCGCTCTCCACTTATGTTGTTGTTGATATCGATTGAGGATCATATGTGTCGACTGTAAATAAGTTTCCTGTTCCGTTTTTGCTTTTTTCTTCCTTTCTTACCTACCCTTTTTCCTATTCTCATTGGCGGCCGCCCGGAAAAGGTATGACCATAGACGATAGACCATGCTTCCTACCGAAATTTGACAGGTTCGGATATTGTTCGACTTTTTTTTCGCTTTCCAACGATCAGCAGGGCTCCATTGCAGGGAGGGAATTATCAAAATGTCTAGTGTCTTGAGGATTGATGGAAGCACTCGGAAGGTAATGCCGGGATGGATGCCTGCTGAATTGAGACGTCGCAGGAGCAAGATTGGGAAATAGGATCGACCAATTGGAAGCCCGATCGAGGCTGCGGGAGCAGGGGCAGGGGTGCGCGAAATTGAGGCTGGGGGGGAGGAAGCGAGAAGGTTCCCGGGGCGCAGGCCGGAACAAGGGTCGATTTGCAATCGTGGGGAAAAGTGCTCTGGTCACAGACTGGCAATCGATTCGAGGTTCGTTCGTCCCGCTCAAAAGCGAGGCGGACAGCGACGGATGGGATTTATTTATCATCAAACCCTTCGGCAAATCTATACTTTAAATACCCTTGGTCAGGCACCAATGCCCATGCCATCCGCCCAATTCCCCACCAAACATCATTCGATAAATGGTACGACGGCTTGCGATAGATTTTCACTGTCGGAAGGTCGTTTGTACGCGGATCATGCCATTAATGATACTGCGCCAAACCCTGGAAAGAAGCGAAAAAGTGGGTTCTCTCTGCACACGACAAACGAGCTGCTACATACCATCTCGTCTAGCTATAAGCGCATCAACCCACATGCCTTTTATCCACCCCTCCCCGGCTCAACTCCACCACATCTCCACCACGCGTGCTGCGCCACACCGGGCCGTACATCCCGAGTGGAGACGCTCGCGACGGGCGCGTCCAGTCTTGTGAACGCGACCCGGACTCGAAGGTTTCGCACAAAGGATCTGCTGGGGATTGAGCCGTTGTTGGTGAGTCAGCCCGCGCTTGGGTACTCATCATCCGAGGCGCGTGGCGTTTACGTTTTCCGTCAGAGGTGGTTGGACTGCTGGATGCTCATTGTCGTAACACGAGAATGAAAGGACAAAAGGAATGATTGCGGGAGAATGCCTCGAGTGAGATCAAAGACATGAAGTGGAGAAGGAAGCAGTGCGACGGCGATGAGAGTGTACCAAAAGATTGAAGCTGGACGGGTATTCAATGCAGCTTTCGGGCTGCCGATTTATATTCTCCCCCTTGCTCCCTTTCCTGATTTGCGCATCATGATACTCTCTCACTCTCTCTTTCTTTCATATCGTTGTGCTTTTCCAATCACCCTTGTGCTGGTTTTGGGTGTACCACCGGGCCGTGTCCCCTCTCCCCCAACACCTTCCTTCTCAGAATCGGCCCATGAGGGCCTTGGGGAGGTTGTTGGTCTGTCGCAGTATCCTCGGTGGCCGAGGCGGTCTGCCGCGCTTCGTTCTGGCGCTTGTCTTGTCCGTCCGTGCTCGAATCTTTCGATCCGGTCACGTCTCGAGCCTCGTTCTTCGCTGGCATTCTCGTCTTCAAACAGGAACTTTGGTAAATCTTAATGTTTCGCTGTCGACGATCGGGTTTCTGGACGACGAACCTTTTTCCGTGTTTTCGAAACGGCGTCGGTTAGGAGTTGCAGAACCACGGGGGAAAATATTCGTGGAGTCGACTGCTGAAAGCCACGCTTCTCTGGAGGTGGATTGTAGAAGTGGGTTACGGAGTGACGCGGCCTTTACATGATAAAGGCTGGATGACGTCATACTAGGGGCTGTGTATGTAGCAGTCGCTTCTGTCCATGCTCCGTCTCGTGTTCTGCAAAAAGATAGAAAGCTGACCGGATGATTCATGGCGTTGCTCGCTCCGGATATTTCCTGAACACAGGCGCTGGACCATGGGATCCAGCCGCAAGGCCGCCGAAGTCAAGAAGCATACATAACTCTAAATCTCTCTTGCATATGTCTCTCCAAGTACTCGTGGCCACTCAATTGAGCATAATAGCGTTCAGATTGGCTTTTGCGCAGGATTGATAGTATTATCACAACAAAATTTCCACTCTACTGCAACCCCCCTTCTGATCAAAGCCTGCATCTTTCAATGGCTTTTCTTCTCTTCTACGCGTACTAATCCAACATCTCAGCCGCTTCACCACCATCATCGCCACCAAATTTCGACGGGACGAGGGAAACCGAGGTGCGAATAGGATAGATTCCGTTTGTCGACTGCTGCTGTGGCTGCTGCTTCTACCCGACGGCGGTGGACGGGGCTGTATTGATATATGTGCCCTCTTTTCTCCCTGACATCTTAACTTTCTGCAACGACGTAGCGTGCTTCCGAAATGGAACCAGGGTGGTTGGGACGCTTTTGTCTTCTGCTGAACGCTCCTAAACTAGCTCGGCACTAACGACTCAATGCAATGTATTCAATCAATTATGTCATAAGGTTTAACTTTGATCAACTATTCGTGTCTTCATAAGTTTTGGATGGTTTGAAGCTCCGCTCTGAACTCAGTTACAATTCGTATCCAATCAAGCGTCAAAGTCTTCTACAATCAGGGTGATACAGGAAACATCGGGCCATCTCTTCCTTAGAATAAGAAGTTATACAATGAAAGCAATCAAATTGGTGCCCTAGGTGTTGAGCAAAACAAAACCCCTTCCTCTGCAATTCATTCGCGGCGCTATGCAAACAGACAGTTTCGAGAAGGATGAAATCAAAGTGCAAGAAGAAGAAGAAGAACAAAACAAATCGTCCCAAGAAATCGAACAAGCGATCAAAAAGTAGTTTCCCCATTCTCCATATATCCCCTTGGTAGTGTGTGGTATCAATGCAGCAATGTATAGTGGTTTTGGTCGTTTTTGATATCTACATGACAATCTGCGGCGTCATTAGCATGTCAAACGCAACAAGGGGCGGAAAAGTGTAACTTACGCAGTCCTGGTCGTTCTTGACCTTCGGCACACCCATTTCATCGAATGTCTTCGGACCCTTGCCCGGTGGTGGCGCCGTTGCTGCAGGCTTAGGCGCAGCTTGCTTAGGAGGCTGCGGCTGCTGACTCTGCCTCGGCGGCGCGGAGTCGCTCTTCTGCGGCTCTGGTCTACCCGAGCTGCCTGGCCTACCACCAACACCAGAAGTTCGGGGAGCGGGGATCATTGGGGGTCCTGCGGCAGGCACCGTGGATGCAGTGGAAGCACGTTCGTAACCAGCAGGCAGCTGCATAGGCTTCTTCTGTTCGATAGGCGCCTGAAACCCGATGTCTTGCACCGTGGGCTGCTTCTGCAGCTTGTTGGGTCCTTGCAAGGAAGGCGGACGACCAGCGGACGGAGGTGGAGGCGTGTAATGCTGTTCGGGATGATCGACACTTGGGCCTCCAGGCTGACGGTAGCCGCCGGGTCCAGGAGGGCCGGAAGAAATGCGTGCACCCGGCCCGCTGACAGGCTTCCGTCCTGGGTGAGGACCAGTAGGACTCATGGAGTCGACACTGGTGTGAGGTCGAGGAGGTCCGTAGTTGTACCCTTGTGGCGGCAATCTCCCCGCGGGGGCACCAGGAGCACCAGGGCCAGGTGGTATCATGTTGAAAGCCGAAGTTGGGCGTGGCCCAGGCATGCTTGCTCCAAGGTTTGGCGGGCCATTGTCCATTGGATAAGGGGCAGCAGAGGCTGGTCGGTCGTAAGGAGCAATGGTCGGCGGCCTGTCTTCGAGAGGGTAAGGAGCAGCGGAGGAAGCACGGGGCGGACGACCATTGGTGGGCGACTGAAGAGGCGACTGAGGTACCGAGTCTGAGATGGTGGGCATCGGAGCAGCCTGCGACTGCCTGAATCTGTCCGGTCTTTGGCCCTTCTTCGAACCGTATTGAGACCTGATCTTGTTGATGGCAACCTTCTCATGATCCTTCTTCGAGAGCGTCCTGTTGACTTGGATGTTCTCCAGCCGAGAGATGGCATCTTTGTTGCCGGACTTGGCGGCTCTCTCGTACCATTCCATAGCCTTCTCCAGGTTGACAGGCAAATGGACGCCGATTTCGTGGAAATATCCGAGGGCGAATTCAGCGGTGGCGAGGCCGGACTCGGCAGCGCGTTCGGCATACGTGAATGCCAACTCCTCGTTCTTCTGGAAGACACCTTCATAGCCACAGAGGAACCATTTGCTAATGGCCATGTCAGCCTCTGGCTCACCCTGCCGCGCTGCTAGCGCATTGTAGTGTAGCGAAAGCGCGGGGTTGAAATCACAACCCAAGGTGCACAGCTCATAGGCGGATCCCATCTTCAGCTGCGCCTTCGCGAAGCCGAGAAACGCCGCCTTCTCGATGTTGATCTTCGCCGACTTTTCGTCATAGGGGAGATAGATCTCCGGAACCGTGATCTGCGGAAGTTCGCGTGCCTGGAGCATTCCGAGAACCTACCGAAAGTTAGCTTGCAGCTTTCAACCCCACGTCTGTGACACCTACGTAAGCACCCTGCGGTGCGTTTTCATCGGCGGTGCTGGCCGCATGCTTGATGAGCTGCAGACCCTTCGCGTAGTCCTGCGGCTGCCCGTTCTGACCAAGCAGGGTCATCATGCCCAGTCTCTACACGGACGTTAGCGATACGAGCCGCTGCCCCACCAGCGCAAAGGGACATACGTAGTTTGAGGCCGAATCCCCCGCATCGGCACCCCGCTTGTAGTGTACAAGCGCCTTGACCGGGTCATTGGATTGTTCGAAGAGCATGCCTATCCGGTACTCGGCGCGATAGTAACCTTTGTCGGCAGCGCGCGAGTAGCTGCGAAAAGCCTCTTTCTTGTCGACACGCATGCCAAACTTGCCGAACTCGAGCCACATTCCGCGCATGAACTCGGCGCGTGGATGGTGCTGGTCAGCGAGGAATTGGACAATGTTCATGGCGTCCATGCGCAGCTGATGCTCGACAGCGGGCGTGGGCGGACGGGCCTGCTCCGAGTAGATGCGCTCAGCATGCACCATGGAGGCATCGACCCAGGTAAGCGAATCCTGGGCCCATGCCAGCTGCATCTCCGGGTCGTTGGAGTTGAGCACGCCCATGCGCGCCTGCTCCAGTATTTGTTCCTTCTCATCGTCGTTCGGCGGGATGTTCGGCGGCGGGTTCACGAGCTTGGGGAAATGCGAAAAGTTGGGGAGGTCGGCGGTCGCCATTCCGTACTGCGAATAATCGCCTTGTCTGTAGTGCGAGCCGTTGGAGCCGTTCGACAGCACGCTGCTGCCACGTGGTGGGTAGGGGGCGCCGTTTGCCTCGAGTTCCATGTGGGCGACTTGGTTCTGGATCTGGTCGACGTCTTCTTGCATGACGCGCTGCGGGGCGGGAGAGACGACTTCGGGCTGCGGGGGGAGGTAGTAGTCGTCGGTGCCGCCGGGAACGAAGGTGGCAGCGAGCCCAAAGTTATTGGCGTGGGGATGCGGCTGCTGGTAGCTCATGCTTGCTTAGGCGCGGGCGGGAAGCTGGGGGGCGCAAGACTCCGGAAGTGGAGGGAAGCGGCGCTTGATGGTTCTGGTGCTCAGCCCGGCGGAAATTCTGGATCGGGTCGCAGTCAGCCTCCTCGGTCGTGGGAATGTGGCGGTATGCCCGTGCGGTCCGGCCTTGCGCGTGTGAAGAGCTGCAGTGAAGAGGAAGGCATGAGAAGCGGAGGTGGGAAGAGGGTGAGAAAAGCGCGGGCGTGCTGGCGACTGGATGGCGACGCCGACGCTCTAGCGCGGGCAGCCCCTCCAGAGCGGACTTACCACGAGCACAAACACAGCAGCAGGCAACGGCGGGAGCGCTGCGGCTGTCTGCGCGACAAAAATGGCACGCGGTGCAGGACAACTCAATAATATGGACGGCGCTGACTGTCTCTGCCTGCGCGCACGGCCGCTGTCGCGATATATTAGCAAACGTCAGCTGGGTAGGGAGCTGATCGTTCCGCGCGCGGCTGAGCAGCACAAAGCGCGCTCCATTCGCCGCAGTCAAGCTCTTGTTTCACGCTTAGTTCCCGGCTCAGGTAAGCCTGCGCATGCTCGCAGCCCGCGGCCCGCCTGTTTCCTGCTTCTCCCGCCGCGAGCCGCAAGCCGCAAGGCCATTGGGCCGCCACACCAGGCCACACCCAAGCACCCACAAGACACGCACACGGCAGCGACAGTGCCGATCCGGAACCGGTTTCTGCAGCGCAGAGCTTCGAGAAGCACCCGCTGTTCGCCCAGGTGCCCCCGGCACGCACCGCTGCCCGACCCAGCAGCCCGTTGTTTCCCAGCCTGCGACGCCGATGAGGCTGTGTACCCTGGACCCGAGCACAACACGAATGCGACGATCTGCTTGGAGCTGCGCGAGCTGGCCACTGACTCCACGTGTTATTGGAGGCCAGGCTTGCCGACATGCCCAATAGCCTGGGCCGGCAAATTGTGCGTCGGGCAAATGATTGCAATATTGGGGCGTTGAACCGGCTTCGTTAAAGGGGCTCCGTCACCAACACCACAACGGCGCATAGCCTATGCTGCCGGACATCCGCGTGAGCGCCACGCCACAAGGCAGCCTAGGCACCCTGCGCCTTGCGTTGTCCAAAGAATTCGTGCACATGCGCCTCCCGATCTACACCCGTCCCGCGCTTGATAGCCGTATCGACAAAACTGGAGCCCGTTGCACTGCCGCTTTCTCCACCGGCAGTCACTGTTCTGCACTGACTTTCGGCTATGTATGCTGTCATATCGCCAGCCTAATATAACTACGCCACCCACATGGCACTACCGGGTTTGGGCACGCATCTACTGTGTACCCCCCATTTGCCGCGGGTGTTCCTGATTCGGAGCTCGGCACCCGGTACTGTATGCTCGGGGTTTATCTTGGCATACCGTTCTTTGCCTCCCGGTAAGTTGCGACAATGCCTCAGGTCTAAAATTGAGACTTAGCCGAGAGACCGGTGGAGTTATTTGTATCTCCCCGACATTGTCCGGAACGTATTCAGACATACGAACGAAGATCCCCAGCGAGCATGTCAAGTTCGGTGCCGTAGCAAACGAAAAAGGAAGGTGGTCAGTGCTCCAAGACCGCAAGGATTCAATTGTTCTGATCCCGCGACATCGAGACCTAATCATCTGCGCAAAGGCCACCGGTAATAGACAGCATATGCTGTGTATCAGTAGTCATACTGTTGTGTAACGGTCATGACAGACGCCGTGGTTAGCTAAGCACCTTTCATAGGGCATACACAACGGATTAGCTCTGTGACAGGTCAATATTAGTAAGGATGATGTGTTTATTTGTCATTGATCGACAGCGCGCAAAGATGCATTAAAGAAGAAGCAGTGGCTATTCTTGGCTTCCTACGTAGAAGGGGCAGGCAACAGCCAGAGCAAGACAAGTGGTGGTCGGGAGAAGTAGCTACATCCCGACAAACCTTCAATTCGGTACGACGGATTCCGGGGCCAGTATGCTCTACATTTTAAGAAGCTAGCCTTGTTCTGAAGTGGTGTACGTTTTCGGCCTGGGGCTGTGGCAGCGCACTTACTGTACCTTTTAAAGTGGGGCCTGTCAACTAGATGATCGTCCAGTCAACTAAGGGTGTTGGATCAATTGGTCGGAATGCTCGAGACAAGTGACAGCTTGCATAGTGGCCCCCAGACGTTCGGACCCTTACGCAGCAGACCTTGTTTATGTGACTGAGCGCCTTGCGAGAGAATGGAGGGGTCCGGCCGCAACGCATGGACTGGAATCCGCTGGTTTGGCCACGAAGTCACGTGGAAAATATTTTGCGGGGATGAGAGGATATAATATCGAGCCTCAAGTGGTCGTTCATTGGAGGATCCGTTTGCTCTCGCTCCATGGCCGCAGCTAGTCGTTTCCTGCAGGCCTATAAGAGGTTGCGGACGGGCGCAATCAATAATTGCTATGGCGCGTGATTACACGATTCGACGCGACCAGCTCAGAGACGCGTCGCGCCCAGAATAGCCAGGATCGCTCCGTCCACCACCAGTGCCGCCGCCAGCTCTTCGGCCATAAACATTCGCGCGCTTCGTCCTCCACGTCCTCTTCCTCACCCGACAACACTGCATTCCACTGCATCCACATCCACAACAGACTCAAACTCAGCAGCTTCTACAATCCTCGAACCCATTTCTTTCTGCTACCAGTTTCGCATCCGTCAAGATGTCGGTCGTGTCTTTGCTGAACGTCGACGTCCGCAACACTCCCGCGCCCTTCACCGCGCCCTACGAGTTCGAGATCACCTTTGAGTGCGTCGAGCAGCTGAAGTCGGGTATGCGTCAACCCGGAGCCCTCCAGCGTGCGCTCTCGCTCACATTCTGGCAGATTTGGAGTGGAAGCTCACCTACGTTGGCTCCGCGACTTCGTATGATGCCCACCTCTACTGCTCCATGATGCGACCGCTAACACTATCGCCCGTAGTTCCGAGCACGACCAAGAGCTCGACTCCCTCCTCGTCGGCCCCATTCCTGTCGGCGTGAACAAGTTCGTCTTCGAGGCCGACCCGCCGAACCTCTCGCGCATCCCGAACAACGAAATCCTCGGCGTCACTGTCATCCTCCTCACCTGCAGCTATGATGGCAGGGAGTTTGTGCGTGTGGGATACTATGTCAACAACGAGTACACGGACGAGGCTTTGATCGCTGAGCCGCCTGCGAAGCCCGTCATTGAGAAGGTTCGCCGCAACATCCTGGCTGAGAAGCCTAGGGTCACGCGCTTTGCTATCAAGTGGTGCGTCATGCCAGTTTGCTGCCTGGCCGCGTTCGTGTTGCTGACCTTTCACCAGGGACTCCGAAGAGAGTGCGCCCGCTGAATTCCCGCCCGACCAGCCCGATGCCGACCTGGCCAACGACGACGAGGAGGCCTATGCTGCGGATGAGGATCTCGAGGAGGAAGAAGAGGTCAAGGCTGACGGCGAGGACGAGGAGATGGGTGGGGCTGACGACACCACTGGCCCGGCCAAGGACGATGATGACGCCTCTGACGCCGGCTCCGAGGACATCGAGGGCGAGAGCAGCGAGGACGAAGAGGACGACGAGATGGAGGGCGGTGGCGACGACGACATGGAGATGGACGACGATTCGAAGAACAAGCAACAACACATGGCCGCACAAAACGATGTCATGGTCCACTAGACGGGCATTGAGCTGCACAGTATGGAATATCCAAGGGCTTGGCTAGCAGCGGTGTGATTTGGGATTAGAAGTAAAAAGGGCGGGTGCGCGGTCCTTGCATGGCGCCATGAGGTTTGACTTTTTGCATGAAATACCTCGCCTATGGGACACGAGTTTGCACTGATAGATTATGAAATTCAATTTGACAGACGGCGGGTTGCGGCGATGTGGGCGATCTGGCGAGCTATAGTGACAAAATCCCCTGAAAGCAGCTTGTGCGGAGCATACATTGCCAGTTGCATAGATTGCTAAAAGGTGCACGATGTTGTTGGCCGTGTTTGCCGGCATGCCGATCAGCCGCCTGGGCGACGCGAGGGCATGACGTTTCAGGGACCCCGCGCCGCTGCCGCCCTGCGCCCCGCCAAGTGCTCCTTGCACTCCAGCTCTCTTGATTTCCACGCCGGCCTTCGCAACCCAACCTTCCCGCCCACCTCGATGCTCCGCCGTACACCATGGCTCACCTCCTGCGCGGCAAGCAGGCGGGCATCCAGAACGATCTCTCCGCAGGCCTCACCCCCGATCACTTCCAGATAGACGACGTCTGTTGCCTCTTCGACCTGGTACCTGCATGCCTGACTTACGCGTTGCGCAGATCCGCCGCTACGGCATCAACTCTCAAGTCGCAAAGCTCGCCTTCGACCCTATCCAGTCGCTCCTCGCCGTCGGAACGAAAGACACGCAGTTCGGCCGCGGTCAGATCTATGTATTCGGCGAAGGCCGCGTGAGCGTCGTGTTCCAGCTGCCCACCAAAGCCTCCGTCGAGGAACTCCAGTTCTGCGCCGACAAGCTCGTTTGCTTGGATTCCAAACATGATCTCTCCATATTTTCGTTGGAGACCAAGAAGCTGGTGCGGTCGTACTCGCCTCCCGGCACTGTGACGGCCTTGCACACCGACCCATCCATCGACTATGCGATGCTGGGGATGCAAAACGGTCAGTTGCTTGCGGTGAGGTGATGTTTGCGGCATGCTGATCGTTATTTAGGCGACGTCCTTGTCTACGACCTAGACCGCGAATACTTGGCACCTTTCCGGATACCATACTTCTGGAAAGAATACGACACCCGTGCTCGCATCTCGCCGGTTGTCACGCTGTCGTTCCACCCTCGCGACATTGGAAAGCTGTTGATCGGGTACAATAATGGCGCGGTCATATACTCGTTCAAGCAGAACGCGCCTACGAAGTTCTTCCACTACCATCTTCCACAGGGTGCACCTGGCGGTGACTCGGACCCAAACTCCGTTAGCATGGCGAGGAGCCCCAGGTTGACCCAGGCTGTGTGGCATCCCACTGGAACTTTCATCTTGACCGGCCATGAGGACAGCAGTCTTGTCATCTGGGACCCGAAGGATGGCAAGGACCCCAAGAACAGCCGCATTATCATGGCCAGGACCCTTCAGGACACGAACGTCAACTTACCTGGCGCTGGTTCTGCTACTGCCGGCGTCACCCCCGAAACCTTTGCTGTAAAGGTACCAATCTTTCGCATTGCTTGGTGTGCAAACCAGGACCCGGATGACACCGGCATCTTGGTTGCAGGCGGTGCTCCTACAACTCTGCCTACGAAGGGCCTGAACTTTTTCGAGTTAGGCAGAACTCCGGTTTATCAGACATCATCTTGGCAAATTCTTGCCGAGCACTTCGAGAACCCCAAGCGCCAACGAATCCTTCCAACGCCTCCCAATGCTGATGTTGTTGATTTTTGTTTGATACCCCGTAGCTCGCCTCACTTCGGAGGCGCGCAAGACCCGATTGCCGTTCTTGCCTTGCTCTCTTCCGGAGAGATTATAACTTTGAGCTTCCCTAGCGGTCTACCTGTCACGCCTACGAACCAACTTCATCCTTCTTTGACTTTCATCCATCCATTCATCAATCACTTTGCTCTTGCTCCCATCGAGCGGACCAGATGGCTTGGAATGACCGAGACTCGCTCCCATGGTCCGGCAATAGTGCAAGGTGGTGTCGCAGCCAAGCACCCTCTTAAACGTTTTGAGAACCGTAATGTTGTCCAGACGGCCCATGCAGACGGTACCATCCGGTTATGGGATGCCGGCCACGGCGACGAAATCGAAAACGAAGCTGCTCTCCAAGCAGACTGCGCTCGTGCTGTGGGAAGGCAAGAGGGTATTGAGGTTACAAAGCTATCCTTGGCTGGGGCTACCGGCGAATTGGCCGTGGGCCTTCGCAGCGGCGAACTCGTCGTGTTCCGCTGGGGTACAAATCCAAAGGTTGGCACAGAACCGACTCCGCCGGATCCTAACACGCCAAAGGCACTTACCAACATCGTTTCGCGACGTGATCCTGCTCTAAAGGAGGGTCTCCTTCCATTCACTCTTCTAGATGAGCAAAATGGACCTGTTTCTGCCCTGAAATTGGCCGACATTGGCTTTGTTGCTGCTGGCTTCGAGGGTGGAAGCCTAGCCGTGATAGATCTGAGAGGGCCTGCTCTCATTTACCAAGCCAGTCTGCAAGATTTCATCAAAGCGGATAAACGGAAGAGTTTGCGGAGAAGTAGTGCGACAGCCGCACCGAAGCTGGAATACCCTACGTCCATCGAATTCAGTGTAAGTCATGCTCACCGTGCGAATTTGGAAGTCTGCTAATAGTCGTAGGTCATGACTCTTGACGGCGATGAATTCTCCAGTGCGCTGCTCCATGTTGGCACCAACTTGGGCCACCTCGCAACGTTCAAGATGCTCCCTGGTGCCGACGGCCGCTACAAATGCGAGTTCATGGGCGCCGTGATGCTCGATGACAAGGTAATCCGCATTGCTCCCATCTCCGCAGACTCTGGGGCTCCTGCTTTCGCCACGCAGCGAGCATTTGCCGGATTGCGTGAAGGTGCCAAGGTCAATGGTGTGCTTGTCGCCATCACCCAGTCCGGTGCTCGCGTGTTTAAGCCAGCAACAAACAAAGGTGCCCATAAGTCCTGGGATGAGTTCCTCTGCGACAACGCTGCCGTCACCCGCTATGAGGACCAAGGCTACGCACTCGTCGGCCTCTTCGGAGATGGCTGCGCCAAGGCCTACAGTCTCCCAGCTCTCAAAGAGATCGGGTCGGTCAATATCTCGCACATTATGGATGTCCGCCGTTTCGCAAACGCAACCATCACGGCCACCGGTGATATTCTTGGCTGGGTTGGTCCCGCGGAGATGGCCCTCATCAACGTCTGGGGCATCGGTCAATACCTCGTCCAGAAGAATGACGATGCGCTTTACAACCCCAATATGGTGATCCCGCCCCGCCCGACCATCAGCAACATGCAATGGATCAGCGGCTCGCAGCATGTCACGCCCGAGGACATCGACCTGCTCATCGGCGGGCCCGACCGGCCCCCGTCTAAACGCGAGATCGCGGCCGCGCGCGCCGAGGATCGCCAGCGCCTGGAGGAAGAGCGTGCCTCCAGGAGAAATATGGCGGAGTCGTCGGCGGCTGCGGCTGCGGGCGGCGTCGGTGCGGCAGACGGGAGTAACAGTCAGGAAGGCTACTGGGCGTATTTGTCGCGGCAGATGAACGAGCGTACGGAGAAGCTGAACATCATGGGCGACAACATGGAGAGGCTGCAGGACAACTCGGCGGGCTTCGCGTCGGATGTACAGAAGTTCGTGGCGAAGCAGAAGAGGGGGATGGTGATGGGGGCGGTGAAGAGTAAATTTGGTTTCTAACGGGAGGGCATTCGCGCCTTCCAGTGGGATCATCTGGCTCAATACTTCGGTGTTTCTTGTTCTTCTCCATTTGCTTTTCATGGGTTATACCTACGGGCCTCTGTATGTAGAGGCGTCAATGAAATTGATATGTGACCTTGACACCATTACTTGTTTCACTTCCTTCCCCTGTAGTTATAGGCGAGGGCTGGTCGAATCGCTGCCTTTTTTGCTTGCGATAATGAACTACGCATTTCTCCGTGCGGTGCAAAAAAGAGGACTAAAAGGCAAAAAGATGATATGTCACCGCCCGGGAATCGAACCCAAAGTCCTCCTCCGACCGCTACCAACCCGTTACAGGCTATGCCCAGGCCTTATTTGATACGTCAGAAGCCGCTCTACCACTGAGCTAGCGATGATGAAAGGGGAGGAGGTTTTGGCGACTTATATACCCACGGGCATGTCAACGAGATCTCCCAACACTCATCTCCAGCCACAACCGCTCAGCACCGCACCACAGAGAGCATCTCACCGGGCCGCGGTTTTGTTGGACTGACTCAGTGAACCTGCCGACTTGCTTTTGAATGATACACTTTCCTCGCCACTTTATGGAAGTTGAACGGAGAATTGGGGTCACTTGACAGGTGCTTGCTTTGCCGCAGCTTTGCGATCATAGTCACTTCGGAACTGCGGTCATGAGAGCGTGCTGTGAGAGCCGAACTTCTGGAAAAGTGAGAGTGCGACTGAGGTCCAGCCGCGCTCAACGCCTCCCTCACACACATCCTCCGCCGTTTCGCCTCGCACACCCGCCCGCCCGCCCGCCCGCACGCCAGGCTCGCGACTTCCTTAACTTAGTTCTACACCCGCGCCGCGCCCTCAAACGCTTCTCCCAGCACAGAGCGGATGAGGCAGAACGGAGGGGAGAAATACCGTGCCCTGTCACTCACATGCACACTGAAGTCGTGGCTAAAGCAGCGTTATACTCGGACCTTCGTCACGAATTCCACTGCAAATATGCATGCTCGGTCCTGAATTGATCGCATATTGGTCCAGTCTTTCAAAACCGATACTTGGATTGCAACTCATACTGTGAAGGGGGCGACCTTTTGTAACGAGAGGCGTCGCTGAGCACTTACATCAAATATATCAAGCATGACCGGCCAAAGACAACGCATCGAGTTTACCACTTTTTTTTCGGCGATGGATTCATTTCTTCCCCGGTTCCCCGTCAACCAGACTCCGAACTGCTCGAGACGTGTGAATGCATGTGTTTCGGCTTGGCCGTGTATAGGCAAGCGCGTGCGCTCGAACCTCAAACACGCAGACCCACAGGATTGAGATCTTCAGCCCCTCCTCGCTTCATCTTTGAGTTGAGAAGGACAGATCGAACCGGATGCCGTGTCGGCCTCAAATCCTCGGAGCGTCCGCCGTACGCCAGGGCTGTGATCATCCTACTTCCGTGGGTAGTAGAATCCAGTGTCCGGACGTGAGGGTAGGTTTCAAACGCGGACAAGCCCGTCCGGATATTGGATTCTACGAGTGTTGTGTCCTCGACGGGGCCCAGAGATTCCAAGTCTGTTGCTGTACTGTGCCATTGCAAGGCCCTCAGTCCAATGCGCAAGGCCACAGCAGATGACGAATATTTGAGCCGTCAGAACCCTACCAAGGACATGGCACTCTTCCTACGTCAGTTGAATCCGTTGTCTAGACGCAGATGTGGGTCTTGATTGTAGGCAGCCGCGTCCAGATATTGGATTCGACTGCCTAAGTAGGGCGCAATATTTCCGCGAGGCAGCTGCGGGTGGGGCTCGATTCTTTTGTCACCCCGCCGCGAGGCCCATCGCTAGCAGAAGCAGAAGTTGCGCTCGGACGAGGCCGATGTGGGAGCAAGGGAAACCAACAAAGCGGCTCGGAGATGCGAAGTGAGAAGCCTCGGCCCTTCCGGGCGGCGAAGTTGGGGCAGTCACGTACACAATCTGGGAGTCGCGAGGCAGTTTCGTGTTGCGCCGAGGCAGCCGTTGGACTGAAAGCGGACAAGGCAGGCGACCCGCCCACTTCTTTTTGCGCGCTAGTCGCCTAGCGCCCGTCGACCAGCGCCTGCCACCCATTGGCCGCACCCAGTCCCTCCTTCCCAGGCTTCCGCCCGATGTCAGGCCGGCGGACGTATAAATACCCAGCGTCCCCCGCCCACTTCTGTTCTGTTCTCCAGCTCTCTTCGTCATTAATTTGGCTTAGATCAAGTGTAGTATCTGTTCTTTTCAGTTTAATCTCTGAAACGTCTCTACGGAGGCATCAAGATTAATCTTGTTTTTGGATCTGGGGTGGTGGCCGCTGAGCTTGCTCATGCCATTTCCCACAGTGTCGCCCGTATTCGCACTGTTTCGGGCTGACGCGACATCTTGGTCTTTTCGTTGAGTTTCTTGCCTTGTGCAGGACCTTGAGGAAGAGAAACCTGGTCTCCGGACGACGAGAGTGATGGCATCAGGGGAGGTCGTTGACTTGCGGTTCGAGTGCTTATGGTGCTGGATCTCAGGCGAGCGCAAAGTTGAGCTGAGGAGTTCCCATCGACGACCGGCTCGTGGCTGTAGCTGACCGCTGCGGGAAGCCTTGGATGGCTTGAACAGGTTAACGCTGGGTTCCTCTCGCCCTGCGAGACTCGTCGCTGCGTGAGAGAGCACCGTGGTGGCGGCGCGCCGCCGTTGGCGTTTGGGCGTGTTGGATGAGCAAGCTGGTGGCGAAAATCCCAACACCAGGCAGGCAGCACCGCCAGGCAGCGCCGCGGGCAGCAAGATCTTGTTGACGTCGGAGCTGCGCAAAAGCCTCAAGCCTATTCCGAATTTAAGGCTGCGCTCTTTTCCCAGGCATCGCGGCCCCTCAGTCCTGCAGCTGCTGCCGGAGGGCAAGGCGATCGCGGTCGAACCTGGGCGACTGGCGGTGCTGACCCAGTGGAGAGGCTGATCTGACGGCCTACATGCTAATCTTGAGACCACCTTCTAGCGCTCTGAGTGAATGCAGGCCATCACGTCTACTGGTGCTGAACGGACTCGGGCGTGGAGCCTTGGGCGCGCGTTTGCTACAGCGCTGCTGCCTGGCCCTTCCCTCCCGCCAGTTTTCCTCACGCAATCACCAGCGACAGCCTTCACGCCGAGGGAAACCATGCCTCACAGAACCAGCTCAGCCATCGCCAGTCCTCGACAGAGAGCACCAAACCGCTAATTGTCGAGATTACGCCCCTGCAACGTGCCGGCTTGGATTGGAGAGCGAACGCTCAGGGATTGCTAATTGCAAGACAGACCCGCGTCTAGCCGGCTCCCTTTCCTCAAGACAATGTACGGATTTTCTGCTCCCACCTACTCCAACGAAATCGACGAGTCCCCTCTCCGAACGCCAGCTCGCCGTCGAGAACCATGATGTAGCACGCACACCCGACAATACACGCGCCAAAGGGCGAGACAATGTTTGATTGAGGATCAAGGTCGAATTCTCTCGCGGCGTATAGCTTTGGCTTTGTTGACCAAATCGGCATTCATGCCCGTCATTTGATAGTGAAGCCCAGATGAGCGTGACTCGGACTATGGTTGCCTGTGAGATATAGCCTCCGCGACGAGTTTTGGACAGCGCTGTCCGTGTCTGGTGCTATGCATGCAGTGTGCAACGTCACCCATAATAGTATCGAGTGTGTAGGTTACAGGAATTCTGTTGAGTTTCTGGACTGGTAATGCTTTAGCGACTTGGACGCTTCTCATGACGCGTGTTATGCCTATCGTAGTAGAACTTCGCATGCTGAGACATGCCAGCCGCTCCGTCTGAGCAGCCTCAAGTCTGGGTTCCGGCTTCTAGAAAAATCCATGATCGATGGATCCCTTTCTTAGAGATAACGACAGTGATGGTGGGAGGTTCAAAGGATTATGCGCATCCTGAAAGCCACTCTTGGCGACGAAAATCGAGTTGAGGCGTTGTAGATCCTGCTAAACAGGCGGACCACAGTGCACTCGAATTTGGCATTTCATTCCGTAACCCCTGTATCATCAGAAAGGTTCGTGAGATAAAATAAGTGGAGTCCCCGGTGACGTTGTGTGTTGTTTGCTCAGACCTGTTGCCAGACTCCGTTTCTAGGTGCGGGGTCGCGCGAATCCACCGACTGCTGTGTATTAAACTTGTACGCTCTCCTTGCACACCTGAGCGCAGACTTCAAAAGCACCCCCAGACTGACAAACTCAAGAAGAGACTCGACACTTCACAGGTACGATGACGAAGATCTTCGCGTAAGTTCTTCTACAATGCGGATTCGCTCCCCAGCTTAAGTTCCTGGTGCATGACATCATACCTCCGCCGCATTGGTGACACCGTCAAACTGACCAGAACAACAGTCTCGGCGCGACCGGCTACATTGGTGGTGACGCTCTGCACGCCATCTCCAAAGCCCACCCGGAGTTCGAATGGACATGCTTGGTCCGCAACTCCGACAAGGGTGCCTTGGTGGCGAAGCAGTACCCGAAGACCAGGCTTGTCTATGGAGACCTTGACAGCTCTGATCTCATCGCGGAAGAGGCGGCGAAGGCAGATATCGTGTGCAGTAAGTCTCATTTTCCCGGCGATTTCACGATTGCTTTCGACATTCCTTCCGCCTGGATCTCCACGCTCCACGAAGTGCTACAGAATGGGCGGGCGTATCGATTGGAAGCCCCCCATATAAACCCAGCCCGAACCCCGAAGATGCAGAATACACATTCGACGCAGGCATCTAGCTGACCACCCCCCTCCCTCCCCACCAGACTGGGCCAACTGCGACCACGCCGGCGCCGCCAACGCCATCCTCGCGGGCCTCTCCCAGCGCGCCGCCGGCGAGCTGCCCAGCTACTACGTCCACACGTCGGGCACGGCCATCCTCATGATCCACGACCAGCAGCTGCAGGTCTACGGCGAGCCCAGCGCCAAGCTGTACGACGACGTCGCCTCCGTCGGCGAGCTCATCGGCCTGCCCGACCCGGCCTGGCACCGCGACGTCGACAAGGTGGTGCTGGCGGCCGCCAACGCGCCGCTGCGCCCGCTCAAGACGGCCATCGTGTGCCCGCCGTGCGTCTACGGGCTCGGCCGCGGCCCGGGCAACGCGCGCAGCGTGCAGCTGCCCGAGCTGACGCGGCGCACGCTGCAGCGCGGCCGCGGCTTCGCCGTCGGCGCGGGCAAGGCGCGCTGGTGCGGCGTGCACGTCCAGGACCTGTCGGCCGTCTTCCTCGCGCTGGTGACGGACGCGGCCGCGGCCACCGAGGCGGCGTCGCTGACCACCAAGGCGACGTGGGGCCCACAGGGCTACTACTTCGCCGAGAATGGCGAGTTCGAGTGGGGCGCCGTCGCGGGCCTGGTGGCGGCCGAGTGCGCGCGCAGGGGCTTCATCGAGAGCGCCGAGCTCGACCGGCTCACGCTGGAGGATGTGGAGAAGATGGTGGGCAACCACCTCATGGGCCCGCATTGGGGCCAGAACAGCAGGTGCAGGGCAAGCAGGGCGAGGCGGGAGTTGGGCTGGCGGCCGGTGATGCTGCCGTTGGAGGAGGACATTGCTAGGAATGTGGACGTGGAGGCGGAGGCGCTGGGGTTGAAGAAGGGCCATGCGGAAGTGGCTGCCGGGGATGCTTGAGTGATCGAGGCTGGCAGGGCGAGGATGCATGCGTGTTGCGAGAGTAATAAAAACTAGACGGAATCTTTTCGTGGGTATCTTTCGAATGGGACTACTTAAACCGAGCTTTGCTTGTGAGCTTGCATCGAGGAGGAAAGGGGACCTTCTCGCGGCCCACGTCGATGTAGAGCCAAACGCCTTCGCTAATGCTTTGAAATAAGTTCAGTGCCCCGGCCTCAAGTCCACAACTTGGAAATCCAGTCCCGGCGCTTCAAACACATGACCAGGCCTTTTGGCATCGGTGTAAATGTTCGCTACCGCGTGAGGATGGAAGATGCCCGGTGCATTGCAACTTAAAATTGTCTTCAAGCCCGGTGGATCCGTAAGGCGAAACACGCCCCATCTATCACATCAGTAAGACGCGTTGAAATCAAAAGGTTGGCAACTTACGAAGGATCTTTGCTAGGCGCACAGACGATAGCTATACTTTCAGGCAGCATGACCTGATAGCCGCAATGAGTGTGCAGGTCTCTGCTGCTCATGAAACAAGTCTGAGATGGATGGGTGTGTATCCAGCCGAGAACCATAAGATCCTCGGAGTCGCAGTAATCGAATATGGCTGATTCGTTTATTGTTTCGCATGTGTCTGATGTGCTTTCCTGGTCCGGGATCAGAAGCCGCGAGATGAAAAGTGCATTTGAGATGAGGGTGCCGCAAAGTATGCCACATGTTTCCAGATTCTGCCTGGTATTCGACGAGGCCCTGCGTAAGAATTCTGTACGGAGCGTCGGAGGAATGAAGACTGTCCGTAAGGGTGTACCATTTTCAAGGAAGGCCGTCGGCTTGAAAGTGTAGTCTCCCGAGTCAAGTTCTTGATGTGGGGGTGGCGTTGCAGAAGCGGAACGAGATGGTGCGTTGGACACGTCGGAGTCGAGATGCTTTCCTGGCAATGGCGGAGGCGCAATAGGTTCCTGGTCCATTGCAACCTTACGTGGAATGCTTGGAGGCGACACAGGAGAGCGGAGGGGGTATTTATCGGGTAGTGGTGGAGCGCGCGCAGAGGTCGGCGTCAAAGGTCTCATGCCTGAGTCGACGTAAGGCTCGTAGTTGCTCTTCTGGGGCACATGAGGATAGTGGTATGCAGCGGTGCGCGGCGACGAGAGCTCCGGGTCAACAGAACCTCTTCGCCGTGCGACGGCCTCTTGTCCACGGCGACCAACCTGTGTGATCAATTGACTGAGGTCATCGGGCTCTTCCTTTGCCCCATCGCTGGCCAACTCATCCTCCCAGTTGTTCCACATGCCACCTGTCCGGCGCTCTGCCTCCTCCTCATCAGACACGCCGGCCTGACGGACCTTCCTTTTTGCCAAGTCTCTTCGGCGAATCTCCTTCTGCGCGATTTTGACGGCGAGGTCGCGGTTCTCGCCGGCATCAAGCGCCTGCTTGGCCCCAAACATAGAAGGGTCTGATGATTTTCTCGAGTGCAGGCCGAGGTTGTCGAGATCTCGAGCCAGCTGCGTAGGGCTCGCAACTGTTTGTCTCTGGGCGGCGGCCCTCTTCTTTTCGGCATCGCTCTTAATCTCCAGGAATCTCTGGTGCCGTTTGTTTATCCTTGGCTTCAGCTTCTCCAGCTTGGGCAGATTCAGCTCGACTATCTGCCTGGCCTCCTCCAGGGCTTGCTTGTTGGCGGGGTGTTTGGCTTCAGGGTGCTTCTGAAGCCTCTCCAGGATGAGAATGGCATGGCGGAAGAGGAGAAGGTAGGCTTGTTGATCGTTGCCTTCGCGTTCATAAATCCGGGCCTACAGAGAAGCGTGAGCAGTGCAAAGCACAGGGAGGCGGACGACGGACCTCTTTCTGGATGGTGTCGGCGCTGCGCAACCAATAGCGGAGCGGGACCATTTGGTCATACTCGAATTTGCAAGCCTGCTGAACAATTTCCTCAACGCTCAGAGGCTCGGAGAGCCTAAGGGAGGCCATGTTGCCGGTGGGCTGTGAGTGCAGTGCCGTGGGGTGACTTGCTCGTGCGCTCCAGGAAAGCACGCGCGGACGTCTAGCGGGAAGCGGAGCGCGTGGATTGCGGGTACGGTCGGGGGTGAAACTCAGCAGACCTCATGGTAATGAGCCCAGCGCATTCTTCGGTGCCTGATGGCCCGGGCGACGTGCGTCACTGATGGTGCAGCCGGTTGGTTCAGAAGCCGTGGGCGGCGTGGCGGGCGGTGAGCATTTGAGCATGGCCCTCCTGTCGTCGATCTGCCGCCGCGGGCGTTACTTTTTGCTACGCCTACATCGTCCCAATCCCACGATGAGACCTTCGCTCATGCGTCGTTCGACAACCCTGGGCCAGCGCAAAAAGTATTCCCCCCTGAGGAAGGCCCAGCGATCTCCGCGGACGCCCGTTCTGCCCCTCGCGCACCGGCTGGCCAAGGACGATGGCCGCCGGAGAGGCGCATTTGACACGCGCGCTGACATTGTGAGCCCAGCTCTCTGCGGTATGTTGCAGTGCGCCTGGAATTGTCGACTAGCTGACACGCCTGCCAGATGATATTCTCGGCTATATGGCGCCGTCGTTAAACCAGTACAAGAACTGTGACATCATCGACGTGAATCCAGGCGCCGGCCTATGGTCCTCCAAACTTCATGACTTCCTCAACCCGAGGCGCCATGTACTGCTCGAGCCCGATGATTTCTACAAGCCCTTTTTGCAACCTTTGCTTGATGCGCCTGGATCAACGTATATCAATGGCCCCGCCAACGACAACGTATTGGCATCTCTAGCCAATACTTTTCTTCAAGGTCTATTGCCTGACCAGCATCCCCTCCCACAGGGCGATGCTCGCCTGAGCGAACCGAACACCTCGTTACTCCTGCTCCTGAATCTCAGTCGCGTAAAAGCCCGCAACCCACGCTTGGCCTACTTTACCACCCGTGAAGTACTCAACGACCTCTCCTGTCTTTCCTGGGCACACCGCGGCCTAGGTCGATATGGGCAGGTGCGGATGCTGGTTTGGATTGGAGAATATTTCAAGGAACGGATACTGCCAAGGGATCTGAACCAAGTAGACTCCCACGGTCTTTCGTTTCACCGTAAAACACACACACACTCAATAGCCGAACACCACAGCGCAAAAGTTGCGCGCGACGACACGACGCTGGAGCTCGCCAGTGCCGTTCGCGCCGCTGATAGAATGCGATCAGCCGGCCTCGTCATTCCATCCCATCGCCAAAGCCGGCTTCATCAGATGGCGTTGTCCTTATTGAAAGACAGGGACGCTCAGGACATTCAGGCGGAGTTGCGAACGAAAATCATTCCCGAGCAGTCTCCTGTCGAGGAATTGGAAGAGCTGCAGGCTCTCTTCAAATCCAAAGCTTGCTCGAAGCCAAATCTTACCCCGTGGCGGGAACGGATGGACTACCTGCAAAGTTGCACGGAGAAGGCATTGAAAGACAGGCGACGGTCCAGCCTCAAGCTCGTGCCGACATGGGTTATTTATGACGAGATGCGCCGTCTCGAAATGATTGTCGTGGACGAAGTTTATCCCGCGCAAGAGCGCCTAGCAGCGAAAGAGCGCTGGGAAAAGCTCAAGCTTGAAACATACAAGCTTGTCCATGAAGAAACAAACAAAGGCACACGACAAACCCTGTATAACATCATTGACCAGCGCAGAGCCTTCTACCAGAACCCCTCCCTCCTACAGTGGGACAACCGGTCTTTCGAGCCTCTTACGACTGTTCCACACGAGTTTTATCCCCAACAGAGCTTATGTCTTTTGGATGTCACCCCGAACCCTCCACTGCGTGAGCATCCTCTCACAGAGCAGAACTATTGGCAGCGTTTTGCCACCAAGCTATTTGAACGTTGTGCTCACCCGGTTGGAAAAACTTTGGACTACATGCGTCACGGTTCAGCTGAAGTCATTATGCCTGAGGCAGGCAGAATCCACGATCCAAGGCGGGGTGGCTCGCTAGATGTTGAAGATGTGAGAGTCCGTAATCTCACTCCTGAAATGATCGACGAACTTGTGGACGCATGGAAAAATTGGACCTTTCGACCTGAGGACTTGGAGAAGGCCTTCACAGAATCAAGAGCGGATTTTAGTGACCATCTTGACGCCGACAACCCTTCCATAAGGAGCTTTTACGCGTGAAGCTTTGGGTGACGTTCACACTAGCTAGGAACTTAATGGCGAGGGCCACGCGGTCTGATGTACGAGATTCACTGCGTTATGGGCTTAGTTCTTGTAAAATGTTTCAATACAGCTATAGCGATGGCGACAGATGCCTTTGAAGTTTAGAGAACAGGACCCAAATTTCCCTATGGTGCCCCGAATTCCCGAAGCTCCTCGACCATGGCCATTCCCTTTTATACATGACTGCGCCAGCCCGTCGCATGTTGTGTTACATGAACCTTATGGAGACAAATTCAGCGGGGTTACTTCCATACCTATCTTCTCATCCGCATTCGAATTCACACCTATTTTGAGCCCTTCATATTCTTGCCGCTTACGGGCTTTCCTCGCTCGCCTGCGGCTTTGCCTTTCGTTTCCTCCACCTTACTGTACCCGCTGATCAAGTCCAACAAACTCTCTTCTGACTCTTGAGGTGGTAGCCCCTCCTCGCCTTCGCCCGGCTATGCGTCGAAAGTCCCGTCAGCTTTCACATGCAACATCCCCAGGAGGCCGGGGAATGAATGCCTACCTGCTCAGGATCTTCAGTGACCTCCGAGTCCCAGCCGCGTCCGAACCTGGATCGGAAGGCGCGCAGCCGTCCAGCCTCGTCCTCTTCGACATTCATCAGCTTCTGACTACTCGGATTCCAGAGCGGGTGGTTTCGAATGTCTTTGGTGCTGCGGTAGACGGGGGCGGGCGAGGTCGTGCGGTGCAGGTAGGTGCTGCCGTCGGAGAGAGTGATGAGCTGGGTAAACGTGTACGGCCGTTTCGGCCGCCGCAGGAGCGTCGCGTGGCGGCATTGGGTCTTCGGAAGGAGGGCAGAGGCATTGCTGCCTAGGCGGTGCGCCGTGAGCGCTGGGGATGTGAGCGCAGGCGGCATGGTGTCTGTGGTGCAGGTATGGTGTTGGCGCGGTCGGCGGTGATGCTGCGGCAACTTCTGATCGCCGATAAGTAGCTAGCCAGCCCGCCAGGATGATTTTCGTCGGCGGAGCTCCGCGCACCTCTTCAACTTCCACGCCCCTCGCTGTCACCCTAATACCCTTTCTAAGCAGCTGCGCTTTCAGCGTGCTATAGGATACGCCGGCCGCATTCCTTGGTAGCCGAACTCACACCATGTTTGCCTCACGCGTCCAAAGGCGCTTCTACCGCGCCTTTTTCCGCTGGAACCGTAGGCAGTCACTGCGTTTCTCCGCGTAGCCATTGGCCCTATTAACGTATTTATTAGACTCCACATCTCTCTTGAATCACTCCGCGTATACCCCCCGCCGTATGCTGTCTTCCTCTGCAAGGAGAGAAACTTCCGCCAACGACGAAGCTCCGTCCGACGAACCCATACCCCCTCAGGAAAACTTTCAAGGTTCACTCGCCGGCGATAACCAGGATGCAAAGCCAGTACCTGAGGACGACAAATTCCGGCGCAAATTACGCGCCACGGTCCGCAACATGTTCCGCTGTGTCCCGCAGCCGGTGGCAATAGTGACGGCGCTGGACCCGAGCTCAGACAGCGACGGCGGGATGCAGACGGTCAACGAGTGGGAAGAAGCGCTCAACAGTCTGCGGGCCATGACCATATCGTCGCTCAACACCGTCTCGCTCGATCCGACGACCGTTATTAGCTTCAACGTGCGCCTCCCGTCGTCGACCTGGGATGCGATCAGCAAGAGCGGCCGCGTTCGCGTCTCTCTGATGGACTCGACGGAGCGCGCGGAGGAAATTGCCACGCTGTTCGCCCAAGGCAATAGCACGGCCGGCTTCTCCACCTTGCTGAAGCAAGGCACCCCAATTAGATTGAACCGCCCCGGCGGCCAACTGCTGCTGGACTCTCACACTGCGGAGTGGTCGGTTGACCCGAAGATGATCGATCCGAACCCTGCGCCGTTCATCAAGAGCAAAGCGCTAGAGGGCTGCATCCTCGCCGAAGTGCTACCGGAGAAGTGCGTGCAGGTAAACGACCACGTCATTGTTGTGGCAGAAGTAAAGCAAGTCCAAGCCGTCTCGAGAATGCTAGCCCAATCAGGTGACAATCCACGCTATCCTGTGCTGAGCTACTTCAATCATCGTTATGTGACGGTAGGCCGGCCGGTGACGGTAGACCAGCCGGACAGCCAGGAGGTTGTGACTGCTCCTAGAAATGTCCGCAAGCAGCGGAGACATGAGGGTCTTATACGGAAGGTCCGAACTGAAGTGGGAAGCCCGGTTAGCCAAGATGAGGGCAAAAGTTTTTTACGGAAGATCGTCGTCGACCCGCGGGTCTTGCCTGGCACGAAAAGCACGGAAAGCAGGGCTGACCATGGTGAGGACAAGCGTGGCGAGGGTGTGTCTGATGACGAAAGGAGGTTTTTTGAAGCATTGCACACCAGGAGGTATTGAGCAACTTCAAAAGATATGTGTGGGCATTGCTGGTCCGACTATGTACAATATTAATCTCTGCTTACCTGAGAGCATCGTATGCCTTTCAGACCATCGATTGAACATTTCCGAATTGAGCATACCACAATTCTCGGAATGGATCAATACAAATAATATCCAGCACTCCTGTCAAGCTTAGATTACACGTTATAATGTTATGAATCATCAAGGAAGATGGAAAGGGGAAATAGTAAACGGAAAAAAAAAAAGAAAAAAGGCCTCAGACACCCAGCCTCTGAGAAACCGTTACCTTGAAAGCCACTTCCATGCACAAGGCTACCACCAAGCAAAGGTACCGACAAAATCAAAAGCCAATTTTGCAGACGGTACTTGCTTCGTTGGACCAAAATCCCCTTGACCGGACATTCTCACATCAAGCCATCTGCGCCCAATGCCAATGTACCCAGTCGCCCAAACATGTCCGCCAAGGACGCATCGCCCTCTCGTCTTTGCTCATGTTCTACTCCATAATCACGTCGCCATCTTGCGCTCCACCACCTTTCCTTCTCTCCTCCAGCCGTCTCCTCGCCTCCGACACCAGCTCCCCCGCCTTGCCCACACCCACGTCTCTCGTCCGAGCGTTCAGCCAACCGACGTCCAACTCGCCCAAGCCACCGTTCTTGACCTCGACGCCGCCCGCGCCGCCCTCGCGTTGCTGCTGCTGCTGCTGCTGCTGCTGCTGCTGCGCTTGCTCGATCTTCTCGGCCTTCGCGGGTATCACGCCAGCCTCCTCCAGCGCGCCGATCTCGCGCGAGAGGTTGTTCGAGATCTCGCGGACGAGCGTGAAGTACGTCCGTGTGTGGGTTTGGTAGGCCTCTTTGCGGGCATCGAGGGGATCGGAAGTGGAGGAGGGTTCGGCGGTAGAAGAGTCGGAGGCGAGCGGGCGGTTGGTCAGCGCGTTGATGGCGTGGCTGGCGGCGGTGAGGAGCTTGGGGACGTCCTGTGGAGGAGAGGGGCGGCAAGGTCAGTGCTTTGCACGGGCCTGGCGGATTTGAGATTGAGGGTTGATAGAGGATCGCACTTCTTTGATTTTGCTGAGCTCTTGGATGTGCTCGGCGGCGACATCGTTGCTGTAGGCGTCTGCGGACATGGCTTGCGCTGGGGCGTGCTGGTTGAAGCGGAGGAGGAGTTGAGCTAAGCGGCGCTAAAATGGCCGCGGCTCAATTGGCGTCCGCAAGGTGTCTGGGGGAGCGGGGTCTGAGAATGCGAGCTCCTGACGGAGGAGGAAGAAGTTGCAGCGCCGATCGGTGCAGTGGCTTGTCGACGAAGGTGGAGGATCAGCAACCGGGATGGCTTGCATTAGCGGACGGCGGCGACCAGAGGGCAGGCCGCGCGCTAAATCTTATTCGGACTCCCAGCCTCCCGAAGCCTGCGCGTCGCGACGTGTGCGACCCTGCACGAGAGAGCGTCTCCCTCACCAATCCCACCGTCGTCCATCTGCACCCCATCACGCTCCTTCAGTCCACGTCGATCCGTAATTTATGACGAAGTAGCTCTGCCCTCTCGGTCTGCTGGTCGCAAAGGGAAACGCAGCGCGGCGATACGCGTGACGCCTGAGAAGAAAAGTCCCGACCGGTAGCCGGAAACCTCGAGTCGATCGGCCGCGACGACGACATGTCCGGCCCTCCACCCGGCGGTGGGCCCGCGCACTCTCGCGGTGTGAGTGTGGGCAACGGTCCGCCCAGCGCAGGAATGGCAGGCCCCTCCCAGCCCATGGCGCCTCAAGGTGGCGTGCCTCCCGTGGGAGCCGCACCTGGCGGCACTGCGCAGTCGTCACAAAATCTAAACCACATTGTAGGTGAATTACTCTCCTTTGCTTCATCGCTCTGCTTCGGATCGACTATTGTGGTCTGGCACCCGCTGGAGTCCTGGAGAATGCCTCCAACCTTGCCCTCGAGGAGCCCGCTGCACTTTCGTGGACCCATTTCCACTGCTTGGGAAGTCATGCGTCGGGCCGCGTTGCTCGTTATCTTCACTTGACTCCAGGGCCCATGTACGGCGTTGAAAGTCTAGCGCCAGGTGGGTGGTTTGCTGGCCCGCGCGTGGACCTTTGTTTACGTTCAATCACCTTGGACTGGAAAAACTGCCCTGTCTTGTTGGGTCGCGGCTTCCCTAACCCTTCCAACCCGCGCGCTACGCCTACCTTTTCGCGATCGGGCTTCTACCTGGACGCCACCGGTGGCTTCAGCCATTATCCTAAGAAGGTGCGCCTTCACTTTGTCCTACAACACAACCCCAAGGCCACCGTCGACAACCTCTACTCTGCTTGGACCAGGCAGCCTCTTAGGCCATCAATCCATCCCAGTGTCCTTGGCCATTGAATTGCTATTCTGCCGCCAATTCTCCGTGCTTCCTTCTTCCCGATTACGATGTCGACCCAAGACGGCCTGGTTGGAAGGGTTCTACCTGCTAACTTACTCGAGACGAGCAAAGCGCTAATTCGGACTTTTTGTTTCCAGGTTCTGGAATACCTCAACAAGAAGGGATACAACCGGACAGAAGCTATGCTTCGCAAGGAGTCCGCTAACCAGGATGCCGATGGTCGCCCCATCGTCACTCGTGCCGAAGACCGGGGTGGCGGTCAGTATGAAAAGGCGTTCGAACTACTTCGCGCATGGATCGAAGACAATCTTGAGCTTTACAAGGTTGAGCTCCGGCGACTACTCTGGCCCATTTTCGTCTACTCCTACCTCGAGATGCACCGAGAGTTCTACCAAAAGGATGCTGGCAGCTTCTTCAGCAGATATAAAGATTCTTTCATCCAGGAACACGACCAAGATATTCGTCAGCTGTCGACGATAAGCCTTCCGGAGCACGTTGCAGACAGCCACATCGCAAACATCTACAGAGGCAACAAGTATCGCCTGACGTTGAGCAATATGGCATTCAACAGCCTTATTCAATATCTGGAGTCCAAGGAAAGGGAAGGTGGCTCGGTCATCATCGGCCTAATGAACAAGTTCATGAACATCATCACGCAGGATCGCACTGCGACCGGCAACGAGAGGAGCTTGGCTGCCATGATCGCTCGTGGTAGTGTGGAAGAGGATTTGCCTGCCGAGGATGAGGGTATTCCTGGGCACAACCCTGGTTCAGCCAATACCGACCGAAACGCACCTCCGGTTCTCGCAAAGCTGCAACTGGGGGCGCTCCCTATGGAGTCGGATCTGATGGAAGATGTGAGAGCCGAGCTTCAGGAAGAAGACAGCAAGAACCCTCCAAGACTTGGCCAGAACTCCCTTATGGATGAGTTTGAACAACGCATCAAGCGCGAATCGTCAGAAGAGGCACCGACTCGTGAAACAGTCCCTCTGCCTCCTTCCCTTGCCCGCGATGTCTTGATGGAGGTTCAGAAGGTGAAGGAGAACCGTGACAGGTTCAAGATTGAAGGTCGCACTGGAGGCGTCGGTCCTGGCGTTAGTGTCTGCATGTTCACCTTCCACAACACATTTGACAGGTGAGTCATCGACACGTCATGGTTGAACATGTCCTAATTCGTGTCCAGCATCAACTGCCTTGACTTCTCTGGCGACAATGAGTTCGTCGCCGCGGGTATGCAAGAGTCGTACGTCCGCGTATGGTCCTTGAACGGCAATGCGCTCCCTTCAGTAAACCCGAACGATAAGCCATCCGCTTCCAAGCGTCTGATTGGCCACTCCGGTCCAATTTACGCCGTCTCATTTTCGCCATCCACCGCCAACCCTACCTCTGGAGGTCCTTCGACTCGTTCCAAGTATCTGCTGTCCAGCTCGGCCGACAAGACCATCCGTCTGTGGTCATTGGAGACTTGGACGTGCGTGACAGCGTACAAGTCACACAGCGGGCCCATCTGGGACGTCAAGTGGGGCCCGTTCGGACACTATTTCCTTACCGGATCTCTCGACCGCACGGCGCGTCTTTGGACGACAGACCACATCGCACCGCACCGACTGTACGTTGGTCACGACAACGACGTTGACTGTGTTGAGTGGCACCCGAACGGCGCCTACGTGTTCACGGCCTCGAGTGACAAGACTGTGCGTATGTGGCACATCAACGGCAATCCGTTGCGGATGTTCACCGGTCACACGAGCAACATTACCGCGCTTGCATGCTCTCCAAGTGGCAAGAAGCTTGCTAGCGCTGATGACTCGGGAAACATCATCATCTGGGACATCGCAGCGGGTCTGCGTATCAAGCGTATGCGTGGCCACAGCAAGGGGGGCATCTGGTCGCTCTCCTGGAGCGTCGAGTCTTCCGTCATTATATCGGGTGGTGCCGACGGCACGGTACGCGTCTGGGATGTCCTCCAAGAGACGCCCGAGACGCAGAGCGCCAACGGCAAGGTGATTGCAGAGGGCGGCTCAGGCACCAAGGTCGATGGTGGCGGCGCTTCCGGGTCTGGTGCTGCGAACAAGAAGAAGGCGAAGGATGTCGTCGTCACGGCAGATCAGATAAGTGCGTTCCCGACCAAAAAGAGCCCGGTGTACAAGGTGGAGTTTACGAGGATGAACCTGGTTCTGGCGGGCGGTGCGTACATGCCCTGAGCTTCCCTGGTCTCACATCTTCACACATGGACGGCGCATATGGTGGCAAAGGCATTCGGAGCCTCTTGATTCGTGGGTTCAGGCTAGGGTGCGAGATATCCTGGAGGACGGGCACACAAAAACGGGCATTGCGGGCCCGGTAGAAGGGACGGCTTGCGTCGGATCGTGGGGATTGTTTTAGCTGCAGACACTCTAGCCGCACAAGTACAAGTGCCACGATGATAACCTATGGCTCCCCGCGATCAGTTGGCGTGCGCATACATCTGGTGTTACGTGCTGACGGCATGCAGGCTCCCGTGTTCAAAGCAGCTCGAGGGAGGCCTGGGAGCGACGCGACGTCAAGTCTAGCACGGAGCGAATTAACACGAGTCAACGCAGCAAACGTTCTGTCATGAAATCCATTGCGGCATCACGGCGAGTTTTGGCGTCAGCACGAGGCCGGCAGGTCTTGGACTCTTGGACGCACTGATAGCGACAGCCGTCTCCCGATGCTCAGGCGACACGATCAGCCCGGTGCGACTGGTCCAGACGGGGCAGAGACACGGCGGAATCCCTCAGCCTTCGTGGGAGTGTTCCTTCGAGACGCTGGTGTTTGCGGTGGGCAGCGGGAACGAGGCGATAGCGGCAAACACGAGCAGGCCAGGCCAATGGGCACGACATCTGTGCCTGCACGCAATGCTCACCCGGGGCGGGGCTTGCCGGGTTGAGGAAGTTGCTCCGCCGAGGCTTGGCGGCCAAGGAAGCCGCCTGCAGCGCGGGCGCCCATTGGCCGCCGCCTTTATCATCGACGAGACGTTGCAGTCCGCGCCGCTGCCACATTCTGCCTCCTTGCTGCTCCCGGCAGGTCCAAGACCTTCTGGAAAACCGACGCATGCAGTGTATTTTCGGCCAAGGTCCGCGTATCAGACACAGCGCCACCGCGGCCGCAATGGGAAGCGGCGCGGCCACCTCCGACCGCCTCGACGCGTGCTGCGTACGCCCGACCGCCGGCCGCCGCGCACCCGGCCGGCGCAAAACTTTGCAAAAGCTTCTCCGAGCGTTGGCAGTCCATGTGGCACGCCTTCGCCAGTGCCGGCGAGGAAAGCTTGGCGGGCGGACGCGGACTCGTACGCGGCCTTGGCTCTTGCTGGACCGGGGTAAGCGGCGGCGCCCAGGCACTTCTTCTCCACCGCCCTCGGGAGCTTGAAGATACGGGCCTTGCTTATCGCGTGCCTCGCGTGCTGCCGTGGCGTGCGGCCATTGACGACTCGGCGGGCGCGACGCCTTGGCAGACAGGCCCGCCGCCCATCTGGCCGTCTATCTCTGGTACGAGGGCGCAAGGATAGCGCTCCAAGATTCTGGGCGCTGGTGATGCTCCGCTACCTTCCTAATCCGACCGCTGCCGGCTGCTGCGTCGCCAGCAGTTATAATTACTTCCCCATGGCCCGCGCTCCCTTCGTTCGACCCTGCGTGCAGCCCGTCCACTTCATCCCAGCTCTGTCTGGCCTCTCGCCCCCGCCTGCTCCCCTGCTCTTCGCAAGTCCAACGGCTTCGAAGTTGGTCACGGCCTCGCAATTTCCCGCAGTCTCGCTTAACTGCCTGCCAGTGTAGCTGCTCGCTCAAGATCTTCTTCTCGTTACCACCCACCTCCCCAACCATGAGCAGAATCATTGAGGACGCCGAGATTGCGAAGAGCCATGAGCCGGGCGCGCCAACTCCGCTCGGCGAGAAGGAGATGGAGCTGATGGAGGCCCCGCTTGACAACGAGTCCACCACCACCGACGATTCGAAGCCCACCGAAGAGGACCTCCGCACGCTTCTCCGCGTCTCAGGCAAGATCCCGTGGACGACGTATACTATTGCTTTTGTCGAACTGTGCGAGCGTTTCTCGTACTATGGTACCACCATCGTCTGTATGTTCCACCAAACTCCAGATCTTCTTGCCTGGGCGGTAGCACTAACGGATGGATCAAGACGTCAACTACATCCAGCAGCCACTCCCCGCAGGCTCGAACACCGGTGCCGGCTTCGACGGCCAGTCGGGTGCCTTGAACCGTGGCCAGCAGACGGCCACCGGCCTGACAACCTGTAAGTCCCACAAAGAACCCAGAAGCTTCCTAGTTGCTCACTCCCGTTAGTCAACTCTTTCTGGTCATACACTTGCCCTCTGATCGGTGCCTACATCGCCGACGAGTACCTCGGCCGTTTCAAGACTATCCAGTGGTCCATCCTCATTTCGCTCATCGGTCACATGTTCCTCATCATCTCCGCCTCGCCTGCTGTTATCACCAAGCCGGATACCGCCATCGGCATTTTTGCCGTTGGACTCGTCATCATGGGTTGCGGTACCGGCGGATTCAAGTCCAACATCTCGCCACTGATTGCCGAGCAAATCACGGATATCAAGCCGAAGGTCATTAGAGACAAGAAGACCGGAGCACGCGTGCTCTCCGACCCGGCCATTACCGTTGCCCGCGTCTTCCTGTACTTCTATATGATGATCAACATTGGTTCTCTGGTCGGCCAAGTCTGTATGTGTCTCAACTCCTCACTCATTTGCCGTCCCGAATACTGACTCGCATGGATAGGCATGGTCTTCGCCGAGAAGTATGTGGGATTCTGGCTGTCATTCACCCTCCCTACCATCATGTTCTGTTTCTGCCCGATGGTCCTCTTCTGGTGCAAGAGCAAGTACAGGACCACTCCGCCCAGCGGCTCTGTGGTTGCGAAGGCCTTCCGGCTTGTAGGACTGGGTGCCAAGGGTCGCTTTTCCCTGAACCCTGCCCGCACTGTTGCAAACTTCAAGAACGGTGACTTCTGGGAGAGCGTTAAGCCCAGCAAGCTCGGGAATTCCAAGCCCGCGTGGATGACCTTCGACGACGCATGGGTTGACGAGGTCCGCCGTGGCTTTAAGGCTTGCAAGGTGTTCCTTTTCTACCCCCTGTACTGGCTGGCGTACAACCAGATGACGAACAACCTGACATCCCAAGCTGCTACGATGACGCTGAACGGCGCGCCCAACGATGTCATCAACAACCTAAACCCGCTTTCTCTCATCATTTTCATCCCGCTCGTCGACAACTTCTTGTACCCGGGTCTGCGCAAGATGGGCATCAACTTCACGCCTCTCAAGCGTGTCGCAATGGGCTTTCTGATGGCCGTGCTCGCCATGATCGCGGCAACCGTCACGCAGTACTACATCTACAAGACGGGCGAATGCGGCGACCAGATGAACTCGTGCAAGGACGCGGACAGCAACCAGATCGAGGCGCCGATCAACGTGTGGGTGCAATCGCTGTCGTATATTCTGATCGGCTTCTCGGAGATCTTCGCGTCCATCACGGGCCTGGAGTACGCCTTCACCAAGGCGCCGCACAACATGCGCTCGCTCGTCATGTCCGTCTTCCTCTTCCAATCGGCCCTCGGCTCCGCGCTCAACCAGGCCCTCGTGCCGCTGGCCGTCGACCCGCTGCTCGTCTGGAACTACGCCGTCTCGGCCATCCTGGCCGCCCTCGGCGGCATCTTCTTCTGGATCTGCTTCCGCAAGCTCGACAAGGAGGAGGACAAGCTCAACATGCTGCCCGACAGCGTGTACAACGCGAACGACAGGCGCCACTCCATC
This sequence comes from Diplodia intermedia, assembly GCA_021495925.1. Classification (NCBI taxonomy): domain Eukaryota; kingdom Fungi; phylum Ascomycota; class Dothideomycetes; order Botryosphaeriales; family Botryosphaeriaceae; genus Diplodia; species Diplodia intermedia. The sequence goes on along the minus strand of JAKEKT010000103.1, from coordinate 4,035 downwards.
ATCGAGGCGGAGAAGGGCGAGGCAAGGCCTTAGTGGGGTTTGAATGAGACGCGCTTTGCAGATATTGGGGCTTATTGGGGGAAGACCGACGGAAACATTACGGGATGTAATGACGTGGTTCATGCTTGATGGGTTGACGACCATTTTTGATACCTTGGGAGATACCAATTCCATTATTTGATTGGACTTGCAAGAGAAGTGAATTCGCTTCTACAAACGACGTGACATGTGGATCTACTGGTGTGCTGACTAGGCCAATGTGGATGACAGCTACATAAATCAGAATGTCGTGGCCGCTCTAAAGTGATCTCGACGCGTTCGGCTGGTGGCGTTGGACGAATTGTGTCCCCTGCATATAACAGCCGCATGACTCGTGACGGTTTTGTCCGCGCCGCATCCTCCGTCGGGGCTTCCATGCTTCCTGCTTTCCAACCGGAAAAACCCCACGAACAGCACCTCTCTGCATTGCCATCTCTCCGTTCTGCAAAACCGCGCCAATGATGCGGAGACAAGCCCTCAGAGTAAGTTATCCGCACCTCCACTCCCCCAAAGTCCAGCAGATCTAACCAAATCGCGAACCAAAAAGGCGTCATCGACGCACAACGTCTGCGTCTTCTGCGCAACGCGCCTCAACAACGGGAACCTCCTCGACGCCGCCCTCCACCCGCTCCCGCTCCCCTCCTCCGCCCGCCTCCAGCAGCGCCGTGCCATCTCCTCGTCACGGCCTACTCAGAACTTCGGCGGCGGCGGCGTAACAGCGCAGCAGCAGCAGCAGCGCAACGATGCCGACGCCGAGCGCGACGCTCTATGGAGGAATAGGTTCAATGTTGCCCCTGAACCACCGACTGTGCGACCGCCTATGCAACCGGTTATGCGGCGGCAGCAGCAGCCACAACAAACGCAATCGGCCGCGGTCGATCCGGAGACGGCGGCGCTGCAGGCCAGGTTCGGCAAACCAGCAGCCCCCGCAGCACCACCACCGTCTCCGCCACCGTCCTTTGAACATGAACCGCAGGTAAGGCGTATGCAAGGACCGCCGATTAGGCCCAACAGTTACAGCATTCCCAGAGGGGACCGGGCGGTACGGTTACAACGGCAGCCGCAGCAGCAGGGAGGAGGAGGACTTGTCAGGAGAACCGCTTCCCAGGTTCAGGTGGAGCATGCGCGGCAGCTGAGGGAGCAGCAGAAAGAAGAGGAGATGGGTAGATTCGACCCGTCCAAGACGGCGCAGTGGGCGCACATGACGCCGAGGAGCCGGGAGGCGCCGGAGCAGAAGCGGGAAGAGCGCCGGCCGCAGCAGCCGCAGCATGGGAGTGTTGTGAGGAGAGTGGAACTGAAGAGAGAGGACGGGGACAAGAGCTTCGTGGCGCTGAGCCCGGCGCGGCGGCAGCAGGATCAGGAGCGGATGCTGAGCAGGTTCAACTTGGGTGGAGGCGCCCAGGAACAGGAACAGGAACAGCAACCGAGGCCGCGGGAGTTCGTGAGGCCGGCGTCGCTTCGGACGCAGACGCCGTCCGCTTCTCCTTCGTCCACTGGAGATGCTGAAAAGGATGTGTTGAACGCAATGTTCAAACCTGCGCCTCCCCCTCCGCCGCCGGCCGACCCGGAACCATTTTCGTTCCCGGCCAGGTCTCAGTCTCGTGCGGAACCGCGACCAAGTTATGAGCGCGACTACCTTCGGAGAGATCAGTTCTCAGGATCGCCGGCGCGATCACAGCATAGCTATGAGCGCGATTACTCTCAAAGAGATCAGTTCTCGAGATCGTTGGTGGAACCACGACCCAGTTATGAGCGCGACTATCCTCCGGGAGATCAGTCCTCAACATCGCCGGCGGCAAACCAGTCAGCTCCGGCTGAAAATTTGGAGGCGGGGCAGCTTCAAGAAACCCAGGAGGTGCAACCCCAAGAAACCCAGGAGGCGCAACCCCAAGAAACCCAGCAGGTGCAACTCCAACAGTTGGAACAGATCTCCGCACAGCAGGTTCGAGAACGGGAACGTGCTTCGAGGTTCTCGAAGTTCGCCGACGTTGAGGAGGAGGAAGCACCGCGCAGACGGAAGCCTAAGGGTGGTCGGAGTAGGGATGCTTACGAGGAAGAGGAGATCGACTTCAGCCGCATCGAGCGCAAGTCGAAGAAGAAGGACAAGAGGAAGCAACGTGTTACAGAAGTCGCTCCTCCGACACCAATTTACCTTCCTGAGTACATCAGTGTTGTCAATTTGGCCAACATGCTTAGGATTCGCACGGAAGACTTGGTCAACAAAATGCTGCAGCTTGGGTATGAGGATATCAACAATGACGACGTCTTGAATGCTGAGAACGCCGGATTGATCGCCATGGAATACAACTTCGAACCCGTAGCCGCCGACCCTTCGGACGACGTCGACCTTTACCCCGCTCCAGAGCCAGAAGACAAGACCATCTTACCCGCTCGTCCGCCCGTTATCACTATCATGGGACACGTCGATCACGGAAAGACCACCCTACTCGACTATTTACGGAAGTCGTCGGTTGCGGCAACAGAGTTTGGTGGCATCACCCAGCACATTGGTGCCTTCAGCGTTCCTCTCGCAAATGACAAAACCATCACTTTCCTTGATACCCCTGGCCACGCTGCTTTCCTCAACATGCGCCAGCGTGGTGCCAACGTTACCGACATTGTTATTCTCGTCGTTGCCGCCGACGACAGTGTCAAGCCACAAACTCTCGAAGCTATCAAACACGCCAATTCCGCACGTGTTCCTATCATCGTTGCCATCAACAAGATTGATAAGGAAGGCGCCAACCCCGAGCGTGTCAAGCAAGACCTAGCTCGTCATGGTGTAGACGTCGAAGACTTCGGTGGAGACATCCAAGCCATTCCTGTCAGCGGCAAGACCGGCGAAGGTATGCAGGACCTCGAAGAAGCCGCCATCACGCTGTCCGAGATCCTGGACCATCGCGCCGACCCCGACGGCCCAGTTGAGGGCTGGGTCCTGGAGGCCTCAACCAAGAGGTCGGGCAAGGCTGCCACGGTGCTCGTCCGCCGCGGCACGCTCAAGGTCGGCTCCATTATCGTGGCAGGCCAGACGTTCGCGCGCGTCCGCTCGATCAAGAACGAGGCCGGCGTTGACATCTCCACAGTTGGCCCGGGAATGCCCGCCGAGATCGACGGTTGGCGCGGCCCGCCCGAAGCCGGCGACGAGGTGCTCGAGGCGCCCAACGAACAGCGCGCCACTGAGGTCGTCGAGTACCGCGAGGCCAACATGGACCGCATCCAGATGGCCAAGGACATGCAAGCCATCAACGAAGCACGCCGTCTGGAGCACGAGAAGCGCGAACGCCAGCGCGAGCGCGAGCGGGCGCTCGCTGCTGCGGCGGAAGCGGGCGAGGAGGACCCCGAAGCGGCCGTCGCCGCGGCGGAGCGAGAGGGGCTCGACGCCACCGAGAAGGCCAGCGGCCCGCAGGAGATACCGTTCGTGCTCAAGGCGGACGTGTCGGGCTCGGTGGAGGCGGTCGTGGACTACGTGATGACGGTGGGCAACGGCGAGGTGCGGCCGCGGGTGATCCGCACGGGCGTCGGCGCCGTGAGCGAGTCGGACGTGGAGCTGGCGGCGACGACGGGCGGGCACATTGTGGCGTTCAACACGGCGGTGGAGCCGCGCATGGCGAGCATGGCGCACGCCATGGGCGTGCGGCTGCTGGAGCAGAACGTCATCTACCGCCTCGTCGACGACGTCAAGGCGCTGCTGAGCGAGCGGCTCGCGCCGAGCGTCACGTACCGCGTCACGGGCGAGGCGGCCGTGCTGGAGGTTTTTGGCATCAACAGTGGCCGGCGGAAGACGACGGCGGTGGCCGGATGCAGGGTCACCAACGGCGTGATCAATGCGAGGAGTAGAGTGCGCGTGATGAGGGGGGAGCAGAAAATTTATGATGGTATGGTGGGGGGGGGGGGGGGGGGGGGGGGGGGGGGGGGGGGGGGGGGGGGGGGGGGGGGGGGGGGGGGGGGGGGGGGGGGGGGGGGGGGGGGGGGGGGGGGGGGGGGGGGGGGGGGGGG
>JAKEKT010000102.1:0-126198 GCA_021495925.1 Diplodia intermedia | reverse complement strand
CCGCAAACAAACCGCACAAATCCCCTTCCGACAGCGCATGAAACGCCTCCGCCCGCAACCTCTCCTCGACCTCCCGCCCCCCCAAAAAAAGAAAAGAAAAAACAATTAAACAAGCATTTCGCAAACAACCACGCCTCACGATCTTTAGTTGATTGATCTAGCTGGAACTACGATCTTTGTTTGATTGATTGGTTTAAAACAATCAAGGCTTTGCAAACATGTTTGTTTGTTGGCCACCCTGCCGTGACCCGTGGACGGAAAGTTGCTCTTGGTTGAGGACCGTGCCAGCATAATTGCCGATGCTGACGTGCTTGCTGCCTCAAAAAAGCGGTCACAAGTGGAACCCATGGGCATGAGTTTTCTACCCGTGCACAGAAATGACCATTGTCGACCCATGGCACAGTGATGTGCGGGTCAGAGTCGGTCGCTCCTGCCAACAACGGCCGGACCCTGCATACAGCCCCCTCTCGCAGCCGATGGCTAGCGCGAAGAATAGCAGAACATGGCGTAACTATGCCTTAGCTCGTTCTTAGAGAGAGAGAAATAATAATAATAATACGTAGGTAGTTGAAGCCATGGTCCAGACGTATATGTAATTCGATATTCTCGTCCGGACGATAGCTTTAACTACCCATGACATAAGCAAAAACAGATCCACTATTTGAAAACCCCCCTGGTCGGTCGCTCCTGCCAACAACGGCTGGACCCTGCATATGGCTTGCACTTCTGACTGTTTGAACACCCTGAACTCAAACCTATATATTTCCACCGCCGCACCCAGTCCATTCCCCGCTCTCCAAGTCTGCTGAACACTCGCCCCAAGATTTACACCAAACTTTTCTTCTCCGACTCAAGTAGCAGTGTTGGTGCTTATATCCGTAGGGAAGAAGAACGAACGTCAGTATCTAAGGGGATACGTCCGGAGCGGAATCCAAACGGCGGACGCATTTGGTGCCTTTTTAATTCCACATTTGCGTCGGGACAAGCTCTTCAACTCTGCGTGTTTGTGTAGAAGATCGAGCGCACGCTGGCTGCTGCGAGGAGGCGAGGTAAGTAAGGCACCTCCCCGATCCACTGCACAGTGAGTTGCAAGACAGTTGAGCTAACACTACTAGCTACAATGTCTGACCCGTGGCGCCCGTCCGGCGGAGAGTCTTCTTCCAGCGCGCCCTCCGAGACTCCCAAGAACAGGAGGAAGGCGGCCAGGAGCGATGAAGACGTCAAGGTCGACATTGTCGAGGCAAACTTCCGTACTGGCTGGCCGAAACTGGTGCCCCAGCCAACAATCAACCGACCTTGCTCAAATCCCGACTACTACGTCACGGGGTATCGACAGAAGGAAGCGGAATTCAGAACCGTTTTGCAAGTTCAGGGAATATCGTTCAACAGAGTTCGCCTGGTGGAGCGCAAGTCAGCCGGATCGCGGTCTTTCTACCCCACCCTGCTTGTTGAGGCTACCTCCCGATCTGGATCATGGTACAACGCGGTACTAAGACTGAGCCGGCTCCTCCTGAACACTACTGGTAAGTATGACGGCAGCATCCACGTTGAGATTGTGGAGTTTGGGTCCGACACCCCGCGAATCTTCCCCATCCACGCTGGCGACAACGTCCTTAACACGTGGCACAACCTCGGAATGTCAGTTGTGAGTGGTTTGGCCAAATTCCAGGTGCACTGGAAGCTCCTCTCTCTGGTCAAGCTGAGCTGCCGCCCTTATGGGGCAAATGCTGGTCCATCTACCACCACCATGCTGATCGAAGCCTGGGACGCGGATGCGGACGACTGGGAGCTCAAGATTCTGCCTGGGTTGAAAGGTCTAATCCAGAATACTGCAATTGAGAATGTTGAGATCTGGCAAGCTCAGGGGCACTCCAGTGTCGGCGACGGGAAAGTCGAGGTGACCGCCCTTCCTGAGCGCACATGGTGGGAGAAGCCGCTACGCATCGGTGATGGACTGGGCCCCCAAGGAATCCCATCAATCGGCACGCTCGGTGGATTTGTGCGCATTGAGGATCCGGTGAAGAAGGTTGGTAGTACCTGCATTCTCACCAATTGCCGCGTGGTGAAGCCCTGCCCTGGCCTGACAGAACGTAAGTGGACAATTTTACCTTGTCTGTATTTTCCTCTACTGACAGAATCACAGGGATGACTCCGAATCCCCCAGAGAAAGCTCTGAAGGCCCTGAACATCACGGAAACCCCCTTGAGCCACATCGTCGTGTCTCCTTCTGATCTAGATTTGAAGAGAAAAATCGAAATCCTGGAGGAAGAGATCCAAGCGACGAAGGAAAACACGTACGGTCCCCTCCCACCGGGCGCGGCGCCGCCCCTGGCGGACAGAGCCGAAATGGGCGACGAAAGGGCAGCCAGAGCAGTCGAGGTTTCCGAGAAACTCATCAACAAACTTGAATCACAAGTGCGTTGCCTCTCCCACGATCCGAACTTCGTCGCTGGCGCTGTTCGCGCAGTTTCGGGATTTCAATATCTTCTCAAAGACGGCAACAAGAAGGTTGCTTTGGATTGGGCTCTGGTTCAAACTGTCTCAGGTCGTGATCCGGACCCCAGCTTCTCGTCAGATAATCGGTACCAATCCGGCCTTCATCTTCCCAGTTGGGCAAGAAGAGATTTCGAAAGCTGGCGGAAACTATCCCAGTCCAAGCCTACCGATGTCATGAAGGTGGGAAGAGCGACTGGATGGACTCAAGGCGAGATCAATTACGCTGAGGCGTGGTTGAACCTCACGGAGTCACCCTGCAATGGCATAAACTGGGAGGAAGAGTACGGCACGGTCGTGGAGTGCATGCGAGTTGAGAACCCGCGTGGGACACAGACTCCCTTCAGCATTGGAGGCGACTCGGGCTCGATGGTCTTGGACACCAAGGACGGTGCGTGTGTTGGCCTTGTCTTTGGTGGTGATGAGGGAGGCCTTTACGCCCTCATGACGCCGATCGAAGACGTCTTCTCTTCCATTGAGAAAGTTACCGGCTGCAGGATCGTGAGGCCGCGGCTCGTTGCTTGAGGTGGTGGCCTCACTTTCTCATTGCCTGGCATGATGAGCTTTCAATTTGATTTTGCGGGGAGTTTGACAAGGGTGAAGATGTAGCTGCGGAGCTGCAGCCTTCGGACATTAGTTCAGACATTTTCATGGGACTCTTGGTTTTAATGATGGAGTAGACATAACATCATGATTTTCTGACTTCCCTGAATACTGGGCGAGGGAGAGTCAAGCTGTTGTGCCAGTAGCTTGGACCGATCTTCCTTTTCCCCTTCGTAGATCACTGATGGCTTTCATGACTTCCCTGTGAGCAGTTCATGGCTTCGCGCCAATTTGTGAACTAGTGTTGTCGGATAAAAATGCACTACAGTGCGGTTTTCACGTCCATTGCAAGATGCTTCGATTGAACACCGTGTCCCGATGCATTCGTAAAAGTCTTGAAAACTCACATCCACTTCTGGATAGTAGCTCACGTAAGAAGAGTGAAGCATCCTTCGTACCTAGCGCATGGAAAGATAATGTTTTATGCAACCAACCCATTATTGCAGGACCCCGATCCTCTGGCGTCTGGTGTGGTCTAGACTTTGCTGGCAACGGTCCAGTAATCGTGCTGTGTTTGGAACCATCGATCGTTCGGTGTCGTGGCTTGAGAATAGGCGAGCCGCGGCGCGACAGAAGAGAAGAAAAGGAAAAAGGAAAGCCCTCTGCGAGGGAAAAAGCCGGGCCACGCGGCCACGCGAAGGAACCGTCTGATTGCCATACCGAGCGAGATGGTGCCGAAACGGAAAAGGCCACGCAGGCAGAGAGAGAGAGAGAGAGAGAGAACTACCACAACCCGGTGCCAGAAGCATATGGAGGTATAGTGAAAGACCAAGAGGTTTATTCTGAGACTGGACGAGGTGCAAACTCTACGCCCTCAATACTACAAATTCTCATCCCTCCGGCACCAGATGTGTCCGCCCAACCTTGAAAATCTCCGTTGATGTTTTGTCCTGATGCACGCCAATTCTTGTGGTCGACTCCACACAGAAGCGCCGCTGATTTCCGAAAGAGTCGGATATTGTAGGGCTGGTGGATTTGCTGGAGCGCTTTCTCAGACCTTCTTGACCTTCTTCGCCATGCTGTCCAGCTGGTTGCTGATATCTATCAGCGTGGATGGCCTGGTCAAGCTGAGGTTGAGGTTGGCGAGAGCCGTCTGGTCTGCAGCTATGGTACGGCTCAGCTCTTCCAAAGCGTCGATTTCTGCGTCGGTAAACTCATGGTAAGGGATCTCGTGTCCTGCACCCTTGAGAATCGAGGTGATCTGTCCAAGGGTCTTGTACAGGGTGCTCCTGGCTGGGAAGGCCGTCAACGACGTCTTATTTATGGAATCCACCAAGAACCTGAGCCGGGCAGGAATGTATTCGCTTGTCCAGGGCATGGCCACATAGCGACGATATTTCTACGCTGTCAGTTTTTGTTCGTTGCCGAGCCTCTAGCGAAGCTGACCTTGGCTCACTCACCCTCTTCTTCTCAGTCGCCTCTTCTGAAAGACGCTGCTTCTCGGCGGCCAACTCGGATTCAAGGCTGTCGATTTCTTGTTGCTTCTTCTTGATCTTGCCCTCCAGTTCAAGCTGCTTAGGTGACGTGGCGGTGGTGCCGGTTGAGGTTGTGGCCGGGGGTGACGCAGAGGGACTGCTCACGTCTGACCATGCGGCTAGCTTCTTCTTCTTCGGAGCTCTGGGCGTTGAGCCGGGCGAAGACATGTTCTGCTTGAGGTATTGGCTGCGCGAAACTATCCAGAGGTCCTTGGTGGATGCGGTCGAGCTGGGTGAGGTTGGTGGTCAGGTTTGAAGGACGCAGAAGAAGTAGATATGTCACTCGAGGCCGTCCGTGCACCTGCTGAATGCAGCGCGACTGCCCGGGCGGGGCTGCGAACTGGCACAAGACCGTGCCTACCGAGAAAAAAACGGAAGTGTTGGAATTTGGGGTGTCTGGTGAGGTGTTGTTGTATTGGCATGAGGAGCGGAGGGGAGGCCCCGGGGGGCCTGCTTATATACCCTGCTCCTCGCTGACTAAACTATTCTGTTTATATTCCAACAGGAAGGCACACGCTCGGTCGGACTTATCCCAATCCACCCCAGCAGTGCACATGAAACCTAGGCCTGGTCATTGAATCATCATTGTTTCTGCAAAATTACCTACGCGCTGCGGCTTGGCTTTCCAAGCAGACACTTCAGCGCATTTCCAACCCACGCCTATTAAAGGTCCTTTTATCTGAGTGTGAGATACCCTGAGTCTCTCAGATTTCCCATGTTTCCATCTTTGCTCTGGAGTGGTCATGACAGGCTGAGCCTTTAGCAATATCTACCGCCGGTGCTCGCCGGCGTTCCGCTCCCAATTCTTCTACCGCTAGTGCCACACAACAGCTGAGCGCGATGTTCAGATCAGAAAACTCGCCGTGGACTCCAAAAGCCCATTTACAGCATCCATCCAAAGAAATGATCCTGCCGTTCGCCGCCGTTACCCTTTGCGGCCGCGCGCCGACCGGGTTGTTTGTGTTCTCTTGATCCGCCAAGGTACGTACGAGCCCTTCCGCAACGTCTGCCTCCGCGACCGGTTCCGAATCGCCACCGGCATGGGACTACTCCAACCAAGTATCGGAGGAGGAAGACGAGTCGTCCTCATCGTCATCGGCCTCCACGGCGCGGAAAACCTTGATGGGGGGGCTTGGAGGCGAGATGGGAGGACGCTCCGGTCTGAGGAAGCTGAGATCGGAGACCCAGTGCACGCGGGGGCGAGGAACGGATGCCACGGCCTTGCCGCTCGGGGGGACGATGTCCGTCGTGTGGTCGTCGTCGTCCTCGTCGTCCTCCGCATCGGCCTCTTCTTCCTCACCACCACCACCTCCCTCGGCCTCGGCCTCGTCCTCGTACTCCTTCAAGACGTACTCCAGCAAATCCTTCAGTCCCGCCTTCACCGTCTTCAGCTCCTCGGCCCCGCCCGCCGCCTGCTTCTGCAGCCCCCGCATCGCGTCGTGGTCCCTCTTCACCTTGTCCTTCAGGCCCGCCAGCGGCTCCAGCTGCTCGTCGTAGTACTGGTCGACGCGCAGCAGCGGCTTCTTCTCCTTCTTCTTCTTCTTCGTCTTCTTCTTCTCCTTCTCCTTCGCCTCTTCTCCTCCCTCGCGCTGCAGGCCGTCGCGGATGGCGAGGAGCAGCTCCTCGATCTCGCGGTACTCGGTCTGCTGCGTCTGCAGGATCCGGAAGCAGTTGTAGAAGGCCCACGTGTACGAGTTCAGCTGCGGCACGAGCAGGTCGGTGAAGTCGGAGCGTTCGAGGTTGAGCGTGAGTGGAGGAGCGGCGGCGGCGGGTCCGATCTGTTGGTGGGGAGGACGTTGGTCAGTGTGGGGCGTGTCTGTAGAATACCTGAGACTTGGGTTGGCGGAGGAAGCGGCGGGCGCGGCAGGGTTGCGCGGATGGGGGGAGTTGGAGTGTGGGCTTACGGTCTTGAGCGCGGTGCTCCTCCGCTGCGGCCGCGGGTTGTCGGTGGCTGCGTCGAGCTCCTTCTTGAGTTTGACCAGCTCCTTCTGCTTCTTGCGGATCTGCTGTCTGAGCTTGGTCCGTCGCTCGCGTTCGTGCGGGAACATCCACATGGGTTTCTTGGCCGAGGCCATTTTGGGTGGTAAAGCTAAGCCGGCGCGGGTTGATCTTCCAGAGAAAAAACAATGCGTGCGGGGTGGAGATAGTTGTTCGGGCGCGGAGGGCGCGAGGTTGCCGGAAGAGGAGTGCATGTTATATAGCGCTGGCCCATGTCCGTGCGGCGCCTGCCTTAACGGGTTGCCGCGCGCGGTGCGGCCAGCTGGACGCGCGGTGAGTGATTGCACTGCTGTCGAGCCGGGCGTAGAATCTTCTGCCGCATTCACTCGGGCAACCACTTTGGCGGCACTCCAGCCACTTTCGTTGACAACTTGATTTTAGTGATGGAATAGATCTTCTACCCAAAGCTTCCCATTTTCGCTGAATGTTTCCCAGATAAATCAAACTCCCTTGGCCCTGTTGAATGTTTCGTCAGCCATGATCTTTTGAAATATACCCAAGCCAATGGCTTTCCCCCCAAAGTCCGGATACCCTTGATTTGGTCCAGTGTCCTTCTTTAGTGACAGCTGATTGTGAATTCGTCCAGCATCCATGATGCGCCAGTCAGAGTCTCCAGAATCGTGAAGTGAGGCCCAACTGTTGCCGCATCATCGAAAGACCCTTTCGCCTCTGTCGTGAGGGTAAACTTCGCCTCGAAGCTCAATGAGTCTAGCCACCACGTCCACCAGACTTGATACCAGTCTCTGATTGCTTCTCGTGGTCCTCAACTCTCTTCTTCAGGGCAATAACCTTGTCGCGGATTGAAGCAAGTAGTGGTTGCTCCCATTGCTCGATCGCCGCCTGGTCTCTGGCCACGCAGGTCCAAATCTCGCTCATACCCTCGAGCTCTTCAAGTCCGATGCGATCGAAGGGGAAAGAGGAGCGCGGAACTCCGCCAATGGTGACGAGAGCCATGCGTATCTCCTCATACATCCTGAGCCTTTCTTGCCACAGCCGCTTGGACCTGTCTGTGACACCACTACTAACGCGGGAGATGTTCTTATACAAGAGGTCGGCGTCATTGGTTGCAGATCCACCGATCAACTCATCGAGCTTCTGCGCTCACTTGTCAGTAGCCATTCCCGATCTTGAACCGCGCTCAGAAATCTCACCCTCTTCTTCTTGTTGACCTCTTCTTTCTTGCGCTGCCTTTCGGCCTCCAACTTCTTCTCGAGCTCGCGGACCCTCTTTCTGGCCCCTTGGAGTCTCCGCACGAGCTCGTCCTCAGATTCTGCGGGGCCTCCGCTACCGGAAGTTGAAGAGGACATTTCGGGACGTTGAACGGACTTGATCCTCACAAGTCCGCTGAAGATGAGGTGCGGAGGAATGGATCAAGCACAGTTGTCTTGTTCGAGTGTTTGGAGAGGCGGAGGGTTGAAGAGAGCGAAAGATATACCTGCGGCACTCCTGACGCCATTCCAGATATGGATCCAGGGCTTTCACAGACTGGAAGGACCGACGCAGTTGCCTACACTTGCTTCTTCTTTTGGAAGGAGGGGCTGAATTGGGATCTTCTGAAGTGAGAGCAAGCACCACGTCTCGATGTCACTCTCACCTGCGCAAGACAGTCACTTTTAACTCACTGAATGTGCATCACTGGTGAGATCAAGTCTGACCTGACACCCGCTTGTGTATATGAGTGCCTTTTTGAGTCAGTAGTGTGGACGTCAAGGTAGGCGTTCTCTTGATGTCCAACCTACGAATGTCACTAAGACCTTATCCAACTAACAAGCATTCTATCAGCTTTCCTTAGAATGATCCCCCACTGAGTACCGATTACAAACTCTGACGGTTACATAAGGTCGGCGATGTTGGTGTCTTTAATAGGGAGAGCTTCGTTGCTTAACGGATTCCTACGGCACTTTTGCTTTTTTAACTTTCGAAAGTGAACATTCAATACGAAGCAGCTCGAACCGTGGTCATAGAAGCCGAAAACACACGTTTAACACTTGGGAGATATGACCGGGATTTTTTTGGAGTAGGCTTAAAGCCGGAGATTCTGAAAAGTTGACAATTTTTAACGCTTAAGTGTAGGCTATCTTTTTATTCGCGAAGGATGTCCTGTGCAACGTCTGTTGAACACGAAGAGGAGAATTGGTAGAGCGCAGCGGGCTCTCAATTAAATTCGACCTTCCCACATATATCTCACGCAGATATTGGTCTTTACTCAAGCGGGGGAGTGGAATCTATGTTAGGATGCATTCATCTAAGGTCCAAAACTCACATCTACGTCCGGATATTTGCTTCCACTGTTACAAGACTTGAGCACTATTTCAGAGAACACCTACTCTCAAGGAGAATAAATGGCCTCCCTCACACCAACACCAACACCGTGCATCGTCATAACTTTCCGCTCTTGAAAGCACCACCAAACTCGTACCCGGCGTTGCCGCCGCTCCGCTCCAACTCTAGATGCTCCGCAACATGCGCCGCAAACCGCCAATTCATATAGAGCCTCCGAAAAGCGCCTTCCCCGCCACCCCCCCAACAGCTCGCTCACTTGGCCCCATTCCCCTGCTGCTGCTCCTTCCTCTGCGCCAACAGCGTTTCCGGCGGCGGCAACACATCAGGGCCAAAGCTCATCGGCAGCAGCTCCCCCATGGTCTTGACCACATACCTCCCATCACTCGTATGCATGAAAATCGGCGTATCCAACTGTGTGTTCAAACAAACGCAGTCAGTACTCTCTCCCATCTTTCTTTTCCTTTCCTTTCCTTTCTTTCCTTTCTCTCCTTCCTTTCCCCACCCCCAAAAACAAGGCGCCCCCCGCATCATACGTTGTATATCCATTGAGAGAGAGAGAGAGAGAGAGAGAGAGAGAGAGAGAAAGAGAGTCCCCACATACCTCCAAAAACTCGCGCAGGAACTGCCTGCACATGCCGCACGGGCTGCAGTGCTCGGCGGCGAGGTCCGTCGCCACGCCCACGGCCTTGACGTCGCCGCGGCCGTAGCCGAACGTCGTCACCGCGGTGCCGACCGCGACGCGCTCCGCGCACGTGCCGACGGGGTACGCGGCGTTTTCGACGTTGGCGCCGAGGATGATTTGAGGGGTGTCGGTGTCATTGTTGTCGTTGTTGGAGGGAAAGCGCGAGGTCGACGTCGGGTGGATGAGGAGGGCGGCGCCGACGCGGAATTGCGAGTAGGGGCCTGGGCGGGGAAAGTGGTCAGCGAGGAGAGGGGAGAGAGAGAGGGTTTGCTGCAACGTGCGCGCGCGCGCAGGTACCGGCAGCGAACGGAAGCGCAATAGGAGCTCCGGCGGACAATGGACGTACAGTAGGCCCTCCCGCGCGCCTCAAGACATCCCTTGGACAGGGCGTCGACCTCCTTCAGCGTGAGGCCATGGACGAGCTCGCCTTGCTGCTGCTGCTCTGCTGCGGGCATCATGAAGGAAAGAAAGAGAGAAAAAGGGGAAAGAAGGGAAAGAAGGAGGGAGAGCCGGAGGAGCGCGGGGGAGAAGGTACACCAGGCTGCGGGGTGAGGTCGCGTGGCGCGCCGTAGAGACAGGGTTCAGGGCTGTTGATAAGAGAGCAGATAAGGAAACGAGGGGTCTTGGCTGGCGGGGTCGCGGGTTTGGGGGGTGGAGTCGGCCGTAGAGGCGGGGCTCGCCTGGCTTTCCGTTTGCGGGCTGACACCTACTCGATGCGGCAAGGCTGAGGGAGATGGGAATTCTTTGTCATGATGGTGGTGACGCCACGACTCTTGTTGATGCGCAAGCTTCATATCACAGGGCGAAAGTAGAGGGAACACAGAGTGATACCGCAGCTGGTGAGGTTGCTGTGTATTGAGGACTCACGCGTGCTTCGAGAGCTATGATGGAGCATTGACAGCTAGAGCCTGCAGGGTTTCTGTCGGCTTCTGGGCCAAGCCAACAGTCACCGATGGTGTCCAGCAACGGCGCCAAACATAGCATAGCCCGACAGAGCCGCTTTACCCTGAGATCGACAGAGGCGCGGTTAGAGGTGGCGAAGATATAGCAGCGTCGGCGGGTAGGATTGTTGCGCGTCGATCATCCGGTCGGCGGGTGACTGCTGCGCGGGGCGAGGGCTTAGCCTACCTGTCGATCCTCCACCCTGAGGCAATGACGCCAGCGCGCTCCGAGTCTCAGGGTGCAATCCATCGTCTCGTCGTGTCCAGCGGTGTTCCCTGCTCGGCGGCTTTGATCTGCGATTCGCCCTTGGCCTCGGCTATCAACTCTATACAAACCTTCAAGGCATGTACGTCAGAACCGCAGGAATTAACTTCATGCTACGCGGCAGATCGGGCCAGGAAAAAAGGTCCAGACGCAAAAAGACCGGAGATCTATATTAGATAGCCGGCACATCTAATCTATCGCCTACTGCGATCCGGCCAATGGCGTGCACTGGCGCAGGGCTCATCGATCTGCATGTGTGCCGCAAGGCTAGCCGCACGTGTACCCGCCAGCCATGGCGGCTGCAGCACGAATGCACGCCGCTCGGAATGGACGTGTTTCATCGGGTGGCAATCTCTCTCGCTGTTTCTTCTCCCCCCCCAAAAGGCCGCGTGGCAACGAGGCGCTACCGTGGCACCGAGTCAGCCAACTACTTCCTTCCCGGCGGCCGTCCAGAAAACTGGAGAGTGAGATGTCATCGGCGGCGTTTTGCCGGAGTCAGCTCCTGCAGACACAGCCTCCGTCTCTTCTCAGCCTCTGCGATAGTGAAACTCGCAGTCCCAGCCCGCCGGAGCAGCCACCGGGGCCTCGTCGCTTGCTTTTGGGGACAATGCAACGTCGTCCGCATCGGGAGCGTGGACCGCCACATCGGACGTCTTCTCCGCCTCCGATGGTTGACCGTCATTTCTCTTTCCTTTGCTCGTGCCCGTGCCAATCTATACGCGGTAGCCGCGATTGCCAGCAAACTGCGGATTGACGTATCCACCGCGCTAACCCGGGCACTATCCAATCCTGCCCGCATTCCGGGGTAGCCGTAGCCATGTTGGCCCTACTCGCCGCCATATCTAGGCCGTGCTGGCCATGATCGACGACAGTAAACTGGAGAGAGAGACGTCCAAGTTGGCCGGGCTTCTTCCGCGGCGCAGGCATAAGCCAACGTGGAAGCCACGAGACCCTACCGACGGGCTGGGAGCGAGGTAAAAGCAAGCACGCATGCATGAGAAAGGCAGGGGCGACGGCGACAGTGATTCGCAGCCTGTCATGGCCACGCATCACGCGAACCAGAAACCGTAACCGGCCCCCAACTCCCGCCTCCCCGCCTGCCCAACAACCAACAACCACACTGCCCCCGACCAAGATCCCATCCCGCCGTTCTTGCCGCATCGCGTGCGAACAAACGCATGCCCGCCACGCGTATACCGCGAGAGAGGGGAAACGTGGCAAAGCTCCCAGACCGTCGACACGCTCGCCGACGACAAGGCATGGAGCGGAGAGGCTCCCAGCGAGAGGCGCGCGGGCGTGCGACGGGGAGAAAAATAAACAACCAAGGAACGCCGACCCAGCACGGCGGGAGAGGGGCAGTGGTTGCTTTTGATGAGGTCAGACATCAAGAGTCCAGAATGGCCGGAGAAAGGCTGATCCAGGCCATGGTATTCTGGAGCTGCATCGCATACGTCGATGGCTTGGTCGGGGAGGGTGCGAGAAGGGGAGCGGCAGGGCGGGAGGCTCGGGGGCCCTGCCGCTGTGCCCTGCGCCTTCCGTGCCCGCCAGGCGTGAGCAACCTACACTCACGCCTCCCGTCGCGACAGCCGGACATTTTCCACCGACGCCTGCCGCCGTCCACCCTGCGGTCCCCACTCCATCCTACCAGAATCGGAAGGTGCTCGCCTTCCCATGGTCGATGAGGCACGAGCGCACACTGCCTGGCTCGCATCCCGTCGGCTGTGCAGATCCACGAACCGCCCCCTGCCCTCCTTCCAAACCTTAAAACAGCCCACCCAAAAAAAACACAAGAGAGGTCGCCGATTTGAAAGAAGGCCGCGGAATTCGACCGCGGTATTGGAGACAAGCCCACCGCGCAAAGCAGCGCCTGTTGCTTCCGTACACAGTACATGATCGCTTCACATGCACCGGGGACCACCTGCTACTATAAACGTGCCCAGCCAATCAGAGCCCACCGCGCTGTATACGCCCGTGCCTACACACCACACCCGGTGCTGAGAAGATGCCGCCGGCCGTTTTCTGTCCCTACGGGTCCAGCATCCCAGTTCCCGTTCGGACCCGACCGAGACCGAGAGCACGTTGCGGAAGCTTGTTTCCCGTGAATAGAGTTCGGTGTACTCTCCGCCCTGAAGATCACCGCCGGGTGATGCACATGGCGGAGGCGACCAAAGGTACGTACCTGATCTTCCACCAGCCCTGCCCAACAATCTCGATCTTCAACCCACCCAAAGAGGCAAGGAAAAGAGATGGGGACGATGATCGACCTGCAACCACCCAGATGATTCGACACCACCGTGCCGTTGACGACCAGCGACGAAAAGAGGAGACATGCAGAATATGGGTTGTGCATCGTCCGTCCCCAACCCCGACTATTCCCGTTCCCTGTGCGCTTTCTGCATGGATTCCTGTTCCCCAACGGCAAAATGGCGGCGTAACCCAACGCCTTAATTGCATCTACGTACTTGCATAGCGGCCGTATACTAGGTACTACTCACTACATATGCCGGCTATCCCGGAACCCCAAAACCGACGCCGGCCGGCCGCGCGCGCCCTGCTTCCGACGGAACCGGCGGAGAAACGCAGTACGTGGAAGGGGGGGTATGTACCGTGAGCAGGTACCTAGGGAATAAAAGAGCGGTGGGTACGGGGAAGCGGGGAAGAGAGAGGCATCTCCGTCCCGCCCGTAAATCTAGCGTCTCCCTCCGATTACCCGATCGAGAAGCCAAGAGGCAAGTAGATCGCGAGATGCAAATCATGCGTACGTCCGTACGCATAGCAGCAGCAGCAGTAGTAGTAGGGAGGAGGAGGAGGAGGAGGCAAAAAAAAAAAAAAAAAGAACGAACGAACCGTTCCTTTCGGCCGCGGCAACTCTCTCCTTCGCCGCTGCCGTTGCCGAAATATGCTGTGCGAGCGGGCCACCCGAATCATGATCTGCAACCCTGTGTGTGACGCGGGACGAACCATGCAAGGAAGAGTAGGGATTTGCAAGCCTTCCCAGTCGCCCCGTCGCACGTCGTGCCGTGGCGTGGGGCAGCAGTAGCAGCCCAGCCCGACCGACCGTCGCGTGTTTGGACGGGGATGAGATGATCATCATCCCAACTCTCTCTCTGCTCTCTTTCTTTCTCCCCCCGGTCGCCCGCCCTCGAGACGAGGCACACTTACAACCCAAAACCCGAAACATGGCGGAACTCCCGAGCCATCCCTCCTCCTCCTTCAGCAGTAAAAAAAAACAAGGAATTGGGGCAAATGAGGGCGAAATCAAGCCGAGACATTTGCGTGAGTAATATTTCTCGGTAGATGCTGATCCTCGTGGCGAAAAAGGGAACGAACGTATGGCGGCGTATGGTGTATGGGCACGGAACCAAACCAACAACCCGTGTTCTTTTCACACTCACTACAAGGCTGCTCCGAAAAAATTTCTTTACACAGCCACAAACACACATTGGCATATAGTTGAGAGAGAGTGAAAAAATGGGTCATTTCTGCGGAAGAGACGGAGCCTACAGCCTGTGTGTACAGCCTGCATGCACGCACTATGCGCATACATACTACCTTCACACACACACCGAGACGAACAACCCACCACCCACCCACCCCCCACACCCCCCCATGCCACCTACACACCCAAAGATCCAGACCCTTCTCCTACTGTTTATGCTTTGCCCGCTGTGAGTCATCTCGGAACGGTGATCACCCCGTACATGAGTTATTAAAGAGAGAGAGAGAGAGAGAGAGAGAGAGGGAGAGAGAGAGAAAAACCCCCAGTTCATCAGCCTCGTGTCGTGGTTAGTGGTTGGTAATGTATTCTAGGTTTGGCAATATGAAGAAGGTGATTAGAACCAATTAGCATCTCCGAGGGAGAAGATGTACTTGCAAACGGGGAAAAAAAATTGGAGAGAAAAAAAAATAGTCTTTACTCTAATCATTCTCGTTCATGCACACATTGCAAGCTCTGATTCTTCGTGTCGCGTTTGTGGTGTGCGTTCCTCAAGAATTATTTTGAAATTCTGGTGGATGATGATGATGATGATGATGGAAGGTAGATAGCTAAGATACATATCTCGAACATCGGGGGGAGGTAGAAATAGTTTTTTGGTAGGGCAAAGTAGAAGGAAAAAACAAGCCCAGTTCCGCCGTGTGTGCTCGAACGCTTTTGCTGCGACACCGAGCCAAAGATATCGTGGCAAACCGATAAGCTACCAGCGCTCCGAGTAGGATAATGTTCGGAGAGCGGGACATGACTGGGGGAAACAAAGAAGAAATGGAGCAGACAGTTGCAGTGAAAGTGTAAAAGCCAGACAACAGCCAGATAAACAACAGACAGCATGCCAGGTAGAGACACAGCGGAAAAAAAGAAAATGACGCTACCATGATACTGCCCACAGGTTACACCCATCTTTTTAGTTCCCATCCACGCCGAAATGAGCCCATTCTCCCATATGCCTTGCGGCATCGTCACCTCGTCTCACTCTGAAAAAGAAAAAAACAAACCCATCCAGGCAGCAACACGCAAATGTCTGCCATGAAATCAGGAAACGCGCCGGGAGTATGTTGCGAACCGAGAAAAGCCTTCGGATGAGAGCAGATGATACGCCAACCCGATGTGAACAGAAAAAGAGCTCCGATGATCCTGTTGAAGCTGCTATGTCGAGATCAAGCAAGGGGGTCCATCGTGGCACAATATGGTATGCAGCGCGGTAGGCCTATCGTACAATGCGTGAAAAGGAATCTCTTTGGTATGGAATCGAAGTGCGTTCATTGGCGCTGCATGTGAGAGCCGGAGGATATCATCGAGGAAAACAACGTCACGGCTCTATGCCGTTCGACGTTGAACATGCCAAAGGAAAGAGAGGGGGGCGCATGTTTGACACTGCGCCTTTTATCTGTGGCTGTATGGCCTTCCGCCAGCGAACTCTACACCCTGCATGGCGGTGGGCTGTGCGGTATGCTGTGCTCCGTTCTGCCATTGTGGCTGCTGCTGCTGCTGCAAAGGTGGAAGGACGTTTTGTTGGCCTTGCCCGGCCTGGGATTGGTTGTGTGCCAAGAAGCTGGTCATGGACCCGAAGACGTGTGGATGGTTGGGGTCCATCTGGCGCAGCTGTTGCCATGCAGCGTGAAGCTCCTGCTTGAGTTCGGCGTTTTCACGCTCAACTTCGCTGGACCTAGGGTTGTAAGAAGCATTGGCAGACTCCTGTCGCATACGGGTGTTGTCGCTCTGTATTCTGTCGTAGTTCCTCTGCAGGCTTCTGATGTATTCAATTGCTACAAGCAAGGGTCAGCTTCCTGGTAATATGACAGGGTAACGTGCCGCTTACACTTGGTGAGTATTTCCCACTTGCTGGACTTGTTGCCCGGGGAGTTGGGTATAATGCCATTCAATTCATCGAACAGCTGCTTCATCTCGCTTCGTCTCTTACGCTCGGCCATCTTGTGGCTGACACGCAGCTCGGGGGTCCGACTGTAGTTACCGGTACCAGGCGTTGCCGCGTGCTCGGACTGGAGATTGGTGATGTTGCGGTGCTGCATGGAATGGTGGTGCGTGTGAGGAATTTCTGCACGTGATTAGCTTTGAGCAAAGTAGATCGAACAACGAAACACACCATCTTCGAATCGCTTTTGTCCAGGCGGAAGCGCTTCCGCGTAGATGCTGCTGTTGATGGATGTTGCGAAGCTGTTTTGTCTCGAAGGAATGGACCTTGTGGATCTCTCGATGCTGGAATCACCGCTGCTGGAGCCACGGCGCTCGTCCGGCTCGGCGTCGGGGAACGCCCACGGGAAGCCCTTGGTTGGCGCGGCGGCCATGGGATCGGGCATGCCAGAGACATTGCGCGGGTTCGGGTTGATCACGGGCGCTCTACGGGGTGCTTGGTTTGAGCGGACGGAGTCGGTCGAGCGAATCGAGTCTCGAGGACCGAGAGGCGAGAGCGGCGGGCCGCTGTGTCGGTGGTTCTCGGCGGCGGTGATGCCCCGCTGCTGCTGGAGACTGGAGACGAGCGATACGCGGGAGGTGTTCTGAGACTCGTAGGGCGAAGACGGGCTGATGGCGAGGTGCGTCATGCCGGCATTCATTCGGCTGTCAACGCTGCTGCGCCGGGATTCCAGGTAGGACGAGGAGGCATCCAGGCTCTGGCGGGTGTCGAAGTTGTGGTTGAAGGACGGCAGTGCCTGGGGCGTCTGGGACGGCTGGCGTAACGACTGTGGTGTCTCGGGCACAGAGGCCCGCGACGGTGAGTCCTCGGCGTTGAGAATGGTCTGCAATTGGAGGTTGGTGGTGTTGGACACGCCCGACGAGTGCTTGCTCTGGGCCTGGGACATGGACCAAGCGCCAGAATCGCGGGCGTCAATGTGGTGTTGACGGGCCTGCATCTGGGCGGCGTCGGATTGGGGGATGCTCTGCGTCAGCGACGCGATGGAGGGGAGGGCCTGGGCCTGAGACATGTTGAAAAGCGACGCTCACGTGAGACGGGAGCGACAAACAGCTAGGAGACGGATGGAGCAGGGCGAAGCGGCGACTTTTGAGCAGCAGAGAGGCGGGAACAGGTCGGGATTTCCGACGTCAGCCCTGGCAGTGGAGGCGCGGGCGGGATGCAGTCCGTCGGCAAGACGCGAAAGGGGATGGCCTGGTGGTGGGGGCAGGCGAATGGTCAGGGCCGTCAATTAAAGAAAGGCGCTCTGCTGGCGGTACGGTTGCGGGCTGTGACCCACGTCAGCGAGCGCTTCGCAATTGCGGGCAAGCGGGAGGGTTTGCCGGGGCTTGAGCACGAGGGGTGACGTCGGGAGGGAGTCGGGGTGGCAGCAGGCGAGGAAGGCACTTACTCGAGGCGGGGCCGCTGGCTCGGGCTGGCAGCAGCGTTGAGAGCAAAAGAGCGGTTCAGGCGCAGGGTGGACGAGAGCGCCGCGAGCCGGGCCGATTTCAATGCAGGGAACGGGGCGGGCTCAGGGCATTGGGGGTGCGGAGGGTGCTGGTCGTCGCAGAGTCGCGGAGGAGAGACGGCAACGGGGGAGTCGCGGGAGGTCGTGTGGAGATCACGGGATGCCGCAGGACGGGGACGGTGGACGGTGGACGGGCTCACGCGCGGCGGCCGAGGGAGCGAGGAGGCGGGCGCGCGGTGCGGGTGCGGAGGCAGATGAGATATTGCAGCGAAGGGAGGCGGAAACGGTGGCGCGCACGGCCGGTTGCACGAAGCGCTTCGGAGCCTGACACGGTCACGGGCGGGTGCCGGCAAGGGCAGCCTTGGGGAGGCAGAGTCAGGAACTCGTCGCTTTCTTTTGGCACGGCAGCGGTGGCAGTGGCAGCGCGCGAGCAGCTCTCAGGCGTCCCTTACATGCACGACTCAGCGGCGGTTCGGGGAGAGCAGTCGCCAGCACAGCGCCGGGGCGGGGGCGGGCAGCGAGCGCGGCCGAGGGCAGAGGGCAGAGGGCAGAGGGCAGAGGGCAGAGGGACGCAGGCGCACCTCGAGAGCCCCAGTGTCCAGGAGCAGACCAACCCAGCCGCGCCGCCAGCCGCCGAGGGCGATCTGCTGGCCAAGCACGTGGGCGGCCGGGTTGCAAAGCCTCCAGCTCAGATCCGCCCACCCTCGCAGCTGCGTGTGGCGGCGCCTGCCAAGCGGCGCCTGCCAAGCGGCGTGGAGGGCGGCGTCTCGCGTGGTTTCCCGCCGTCAATGCGGAGCTCGGCCGTCCTGTCCTTGCAGCGCCCGCTGCTTTAACCACGCGCTGCTCGCTTATCGGCCGCCCGCAACAGCGCACCAGCCGTGACTCGATCTGCCTGCCCGGCGAAACCCACGATCGTGCGACTGCGATCTGCAACGTCCAGCCGGTGCGGTGTCTGCCAGGAGGGCCAGCCTGAACGGCACGCTCGGCCTGCGCCCGCGTTATTCTTGCGTTCGGAATGACGGGCGCAACGCGCTGTCGCACCGCCGCCCGCTGCAGCGTTCCTGTCCCCTGTCCGTTTAGCGTCCGCTGCATGTCATTCGCCTGCGCTAACTGCTCGCCCAGCCAGATGCCGCTGCTGCTTGCAACCTCATCGCCCTCGCCCACGCCCGGCCTGCACCCATCAGCCCATCGGTGGGGCTCCGACCAGCGCGACGCCGTGTCTCAGCGCGCGAGGCCAGCCGGCCCTCCAGCAGCGCCGTCCCCTTTGAACGCGCCCGTTGCACAGCGCTCCCGCTTCGGGCTGCGGCGGCAGCACCGTCACGCCCGGGTGAGCCCATGAAGCCCGAACGGCGTTATGCAACACCGTGGACGCGCCCGTCGACGCCTGCAGATCTGGCCGTGAACCCAGGAATCGCGCCGTGGCAAGGGAGGGCGCCAGCCAGGGGCGTCCCAGCCGGCGCATCGTGAAGCCCCCCGTACCACCCACCGCTGCCCGGCTACCCAGGATGGGTGCAGCAGCGGCAAGAGCTGTCCTTCGCGGCCCGCCCAGCCTTGGTTCGTCCGACCAGCTGATGGCCATGGTCCGCCGCGCCGGACTCGCGCCCATGCAATCAAGGAGAGCTGCTGCAGAAGGTCATCTCCCGCTGCAAACGCGGCCATGGAGAGCCGGCGGCGGTGCACATGGCCGCATGTCTCTGAGCAACCCAGCCGACTCGCCGCGCGCCACGCTCCGGAGAATTTCGTCGGCTACGCACACATGCCAACACCGCTCTCCACATGGCCCAGAGGCCGCTTGCAGCCCTTCGAGCAGTGCTGCGTGGAGTGGGACCCCTCCCACCGACCGGGTTTGGAACCGCGTCGCAGCACCACGACCGTGTCTCGTTACACGCCCCGTCGGAAGCGGGCGCAGGAAAGAGCTCACCAGAGCGTAGTAGTGCTGTGTCCCCCCCGCGCCGGTGCTGAGGTTCTTTCGCTCCAAGTCCCCAGCGCGCACGGCGTCGCGCTAGCCTCGGTCCCATCGCCGAGTGGGTTGCCTCTCGTGTTTGACTTGCTTCTGCCATCGGAGCACCGTTATGCTTGGGACTTTGCCTACCAGACGTCGTGGAGCCAGCATCAGCGGCACGAAACATGTCTCAGTATGGACTGACCGAGCCATCTCTTTCAACGCTTTCAGAAACGGGGCCCGATGCTCGGGGTGTGAAGGGGCGCAGCATGTGGTTCGTTCCAACAGCCTGAGCTTGTGGCGATCTCCGTGGGCGTTAGCACACGCTTTTCGTTATCATGATCAATACAAGAGCACGCGCTTCCCACACCGCTTGAGCGCCAGCAGCTCTCCGCTGACTCTTGCCATCGGTCATGGGTGAACGGCCATACTCGACGGTGAATAACAATGTCGTGCTCATCTCAGACTGTCCGAGGGATCGCGTTTCATGGGACCCGTCCCGTTGTTTCCAAACGCGATATCCGCTCTGGAACCGCGTGTGCACATGGCAGCAGCTTCCCGCCAGCCTCCCGTTGGACCAGGCTAAACAAGCGTGAAGGATGGGTCGCGAGGTGCACGCTTTCCTCACGTTGTCCTCGTGCTGCAACCGTCAGGATTCCTGGGGACCGAAAACGGAAGCACTACAGCCTGAGCAACGTGCCCCAACTCAAGCCGAACACCATTCTCCGCCTCCGCTAGCATTTATTCAAAGAAAAAGACGTAGCCACGCTGCGGCATGCGCTGTTCCCCGGCCCAGAGCGCCGGCGCGCTTTGGCGCGCATCGCCATGGTTTTGCTGGCCAACCTCAGCAGAAAGCCGGCGGATCCCACGGGCGCGGGTCAATGAACGGAATGCTTGGTCAAGCCCCACGGGCACGAAGCACGAGGGCGTGTTTGTTACTAGCAAAGGCGCGCATTCCTCATGTGCAGAGCAAGTCGTACGATCAAAGCGAAGATCAAGGCCGATCAAGCTCGACGGCATGACCACGTACGCAAACACCTGAAGCCCTGCAGCTGCGGGCTGATCTGTCCATCCGCCACGGTGGCGCCGCTCTCACGGAGCTTCGGTCCAGTCCTTCCGCCCCGCACGGAAGGCTTGAAGCGCACATCGAATACGGGTCTCTTACACACCCATACCCCTCCTTGAAGATCCACTCGGCAAACTTTCCCTTCGCATCATTCCACCAACACGCACGCTTTGCCAGCAGCAAGAGGTGTGTGTTACTGTTTTGGCCAGCGGCTGCATTTAGTGTACTGGGGCCGGTCCACCGTTCCGGGTGGGATTTGGCTGGTCTCTGATGGGTGTTGAACTGGAGTTGTTCTTCCCTGAGAGATGATATGCAACTCTCCTGTTTCTGCTGCCAGACTAATTGTCCGACACAGCCTCATCACCCTGCGGTTTCTGTGTTCCGGCCCGATGGAACGATCAGCCGTATCACCGCTTGCTACACTACTGGTACCCACGCCTCGTGAAGGTACACGGAGCCAGGCCAGTTCGTGCCCTGAACGCATCCCGACTGCGCTTGATCTACGCACCGTTCCTTCATCGGGCCGGCAGAGGGATGCAAGGCTCACGAAATAGGAAACGTCACAGCTGGAACAAGTTATCGCCAGGCATGCCTTAACAAACGTACTCCCAGGGAGGGGCACCGAAATCGGTTGCGTGCTCCGACTCCGAGAGTAGCCCGGCCCCTCCACAAAAAGCCTCGTGGTCGACGATCAACAACACCCCTATCGGAGTCCACCAAAGAGGCAGCATGATGATGATGATGATGGCTGTGTGTTCTGTGTTCGGCGACTGCAACTGCCAAAGAGGGCATCGGTGTTCAGCTAAATTTCGGGCCGGGCGCTAGCCGCATCTGGCAGTTCGTCCCGTGACGCGTCAACTCCTTGGGCAAAACTTTGCGCCACCACCAACCACGCACCCATGTCTAACCATGCTTGCAAAGGACAAAAAGATACTTCATAACTCTCCGACGGTGAAACGAATCATGTAATAGGTCCGTAGGCTACTAGATGGCAAAACCATAACGACTCGTGGTGGTGATGATAATAGATAAGAAGAATAAATGGATGGTGTGGTGGACAAAAACGTACGGGCCACGACTTTTTTTCCCCGAGGCGAAGTTTCAATGATTGGTTCGGCGAAAAAACAAATATTAATCCGGCCGAACAAAAAGATTTTCTCTCCGACGGGGAATCTGTTATCGCTGTTAGATTGAGTTTTACAGAAGATTCGAACGATGAATCTTACCGAACCCCGGTCTCCCGCGCTTGCTAATAACAAGTGTTGTTGACAAGCGGAAATCATCACCACTAGACCATCGAAGATGCATGCCTGAGGCATGGATGGTGCGGCCGACTGCTAGTCGACTGGCTGTTGTTGGGGAAGTCCGCACTCTTTGCTACATATACGCAAAGACAATACTCTCTCAAAAGACGGCGATGTCATCAGGCAAGCCTCCCTCGTCTGCGGAAGCGGGACCGACAAAAGCAACAACCGCCTCTCAGCCTTTGCACCTCGCACACACGCAAGCACAGAGCACACAGCCGAGGAAACGCGAGGAGGAGCCACAAGTGTCAAGTCAAGACCCACGTCAAGCAGCATCATCAACCGAGCAGAGAGAGTCTGGACCGCCCCGCTGGAGAGAGGGTTAAAGCGGCATGTCGCGCTATGTATTATGACTCGCCATCGCCCAATTTTCCCTTTCCCACCCGACCGGCGACCGGACGGGGGTAACCGGCCGTTCCAAGCAAACAGTTAGCCGTCGGCCACAAAGCAGGGGGGAGGAGCTGTGAAGTTGTACGGCCACACAGAGAGGGAAAAACAACCGTCACGGCAACAACATCAACAATGTTGGCAGACAGAGAGCAAGGAGAGGAAGAGGGGAACGAGAGAACGAACCAGCCAGCCAACCGGCCCGGGGACCCCCGTCTTCCCCCCCTACCGCGAGAGAACAGCAAAGCGTGGCCTCTCCAAGGAGCACCCCGGCTCGGGGCACTCCTACTGGAAGCGGAATCGTGTTTTTCCTGCTCTCCGCGTGGCTGAGATCGGCATGGGGCCAAAAAAGCAGAAGCCGGAACAAGTGTGCGGCACCTCGTCGGAAGACGCTCCACGTGGGCGGTGGGCGGACATGCCACGCGGTCCTGCGGGAAGGCCACGCTACCATTTGTCAGTGCCCTGCGGCCCTGCTCCGCCCTGCCACCCTGCCGCCTCTCCCCCCCGGGCTCGCCCGCCCCCCGGCCAGCACCCTTACGCGAGCGAGCGAGAGAGAGAGAGAGAGAGAGAGCGCGCATGGCTTGTGAGGGGTTTTTGTTGGCTAAAAGAGCTCCGCCCCTGCGGCTGGTGGGCTGGGCTGGGCTCTCTGCCCGACAGGGGGGAGCCGCAAGATGCGGAGGGGGCAAACCAGACCCCAGCATCGGAGCAACAGCTAAGCAAAGAACGCAGCAGAGAGCAGCGCGATGACGGTAAGAGAAGCGAAAAAGGCAGCTGCATGCGCGGCGAGAGGAGCAAAAAAAGACGAGGGGAAAAAGGCGCGCGGGCGCGGCGAACGACGGCGGGCTCGCGCTCGTGCGCGCTGCCGTGCGCTTGCTTTGGCCGCTGCAGCAGCCCGTTCGGTTTGCGCTGTGCTTGGGCGAAGCCGGCCAATCACAGCGGTGGGGGCCGACTTTCCGCCAATCAGGCCGGTCGAGCGATGGTGTTGCTTGGGAACACGCACACGGGCCCTCCCCGGTGCTGGCCCCGGGTGGTAGCCCTTTGCACTTTTTATTCCCTCTGTAGCCGTGGCGCACCTAGCTCGACAATGGCCCATCATCAGACGGTTCCTTCGCGTGGGCTCGCGAGCCCGGCTCTTTTTTGCCCACGGGTTTTCCTTTCTTTTCCCTTTCTCTCCTTCTGTTCGCGGCTCGCCTATTCGCAAGCCACGAACACCTGGACGATCGACGGTTCGCAACGCAGCACGATTACTGGACCGTTGCCGGCCCAGAGCCTAGACCGAACGGCAGAAGAGGGCAGGCCTGGGTCCTGCAATCACAATTCGACTTGCCTCAGGCTCTCCGTTCGTGAACCGCTGTCTCGGAGCACGCCCGAGTGGCTTGCCCGCTGAACCACGAACAGTCACTAACAGGAGCACCGCTTCCCGGATCATCCGCGCTTCGGACGTCACTACTATTCCTTCGCACAAAATCAGGCCAAACCGCCGAACGAAGAAGAGTGAAAAAGGCACTAGGAAAGTCTTCCTCGTTCCTTCGTGTCAAGCCACGCGGTCTGGAAATACACCGCCGCCCGTTATATTCCCGTCCGTCTTTTTTTACTTTCGCTAGCGAGGTACCACTACTCACTCCCACCTTATTTACATTTTTTTTTCGTTTCCCCTTCACCACTACTTCCGCTCGGAGCTCGATGCCTGGTCGTGGAGCGCCTCGATGTCGTTGCCCAGCGGGTCTAGAACAAAGGCCGCGTAGTACGTGGGTCGATACTGGGGGCGGATTCCCGGGGGGGCCGCTGCGTGGGAAGGCGCGGACGGTTTCTTGATCTGGCAGCCCATTTCGCAAAGCATGCGAGAAGCACTATTGCTCGAGTCTCGTATAACGGTAGGGGGGGAAAAAAGAAGATGAAGTCGGGGAACTCGTTCGGCCGGCCGGCCATATCGTGGTGCAAAGATGATTGATCAAGCAACCCCCCGGGGGCATGATGCTACGTGAATGCGGAATTGCTGCCCGCGGACGGAAGGGCCAAAAAAAAAAAAAAGGGACTGGGGAATATCGCCGCTGTCGCCGCGATTGGCCGGCGTACGGGCAGATCGCTCGTCTTGCAGTACGCGTATAAAGGCAAGGATAACCTTAACGTCTTTTCTTTTTCGTCCTCGGGAACACGCATAGGCAAACATCAACCACCACCACCACCACTCACCGCCGCAAAAGAGAACACGACGGACCAGAAACCCCAGACCACGGGGAAAACCGCGTGGGGCAGTAAGAGACAGACAGACGGCAGAAGAATAGTTCTCGAGGCTCACAGTACTCACTCACCTTCCGCGTTGAACACAACATGCGACCGTTGCACCGCGGCGGCGGCGGCGCCGTCGTCCTTGGAGCCGATCCAGAAATCCGGCACCTTTCGTCCGCGCGGAACCCATGCCGACGTGGCTGAGGGACGACATCGTTTTTGAAGCGGTGATGATGGCCCCCCGGGTTGGAATGGGGAGGGCGTCTTTCCGTATCGTCGTCGTCGTCGTCGTCGTCTTGTCTCACTCACTACATGCCCAAGAGATATATATATATATATACGCGTCGCCTCACGTGCTCCCGTGCGCCTTTCGTGCGCTGAACCGAGACTCAAACCTCTGCTTACGTGCTGACGCGCCGAGGCTGGTTCCCGCCGTCAGCATCATCCGATTGTCGGATCGGTCGGGATGCGAAGGAGTCGGAAGCGGTTCCTCTGACCGCTGTGCTGGGTTCCGACGGGGGGCCAAATCCTCATCTCACATGTCGCACGAAGCTCCAACCTGTCAGCAAGCTGAAACCGTTGATCGGAGGGTTCCTCGTGGTCATGTTCCAGTCGCACCGGTGGTGGGGGGTTGCATGACGGTTGATTCTTCTATGCTCTACGGAGGATGGATGCTACACTGTTCTTACGTGAGCAGCGGAAGCTGATATCCGGACGTGTATGCGAGCCTTGAGACCCAAGACAATCTTCCAGATGCGGGATTCGACCGCCCACGCAAGTAAGGTGTGATATTCCCACGAAACATGTGGGGATATGCCCAAGACAACATAGATGGGGGCAAGGGAATTCGTCCACTTACTCTCCATGAGTCCAGGCCATCTCCTGATTACAAAGGCAGCCGGTGAGAATGCACGTGGTGCTTTCCTTCTTCACCGGGATCTTGATACGGACAAGCCCACCGAGCGTACCAATTCATAGGCTACCTTGACGTCCCTAGCCATCACCACTTCGTAACGGCACCTCCCATCATGTGCGCTCTGGCAGGCGGGAGACATCGAGCCATTTATCACCATAGCTGCCAACCGCATACCCCCTGTGTTTGCCATTGTCTATGCCCGTCTCCGGACTCGGTCCTCAAGCAGATAAGAATGTCGTTCCAATCGTCTGCATCCGCGTCCCAGGCTTCGATAAGCACTGTATCCACGGCAAGTCGACTCGGACCGTCTTCATCGGCGCGACGACAGGTGAGTTTGACCAGGAACAGTTGGTCTCCAGTGCACCGGGTGGTCCGACAAGGCCCCGGGTAAGTGACGGTGCGAGGCTGCGCCAAAGCGCGGTGAACGCCATCGTCGGCTCGGATGGGGGAGGGCTTGCGGACTGCCTGTCGGAGCCCTCCGCGACCTCGACGTGGATGGCCCTCCTTGCACTCACGATCAGTGGTCTGAAGAGCCTTGACCGCGTCCAACGCTGCGTGGTGCCGTGATCCCGAACGGGGAGCTCGCCTTGACAGGCAGCGTGGGGTGCGATGACTAGGAAGCTCCAGTCGACTCTCGGTCTACCGAGCGGAGTTTAGTAAATGACACATGCCAAGCTTTGAGGATAGCTCTAAAGGTTGGTATCATCTTGTAATACTGTGTGATGTAGTCTGTCGGGTTGGGTGCAAGCCGGATGGTTGTGGGCTGGGGTAGGAGTTTTGGCCAGCCAGTCCGGAACTCGCCCTCGACTATGCTTGCCCTTATCTCTTCATCTCTATAAGCAATTTCCTTTCTTTTCTTTGTTGAAGACGGAGGCTTGTCCGACAGAACGGAGGACACGGGTCAGACATCGTCTTTTATGTGAGTGATAGAAGCAAATGTCCAGACGTAGCTACACGTTTTCTGAGGCTTCCCACGTAGGCAGTTGGAGCCAAAATCCGGACGTAGATGTGAGTTTCAAGGCTATGGACGTGCGTCCAAACACCGGATTCAACTACTCGCGCAAGTCAGGAAAGAGAAGGGGAATGTGGGCTAAGGAACAATTGGTGTCGGTGCTCAGCAGAGGTGGAAGAGAGGAGGAAGAAGAAGAAGAAGAGGAGTGAAGACGCTGCGGTTGCAAGATATAGGCTTAGGTTCCAGGGTCCTCAATCCATAGTACACGTGGACCCTGCATTTGGCTTTCACCTGTGACTGCTCGTTCCCCCGTACGGTCAGAGGTGAGGAGGTTTGGTAGAATGAGAACATCTTCACTATACCTGAGACCTCCGTGAACGTACCTGGAATGTGGCCGAAGCCGTTGTTTGAGTGAGGTAGCAACGCCGGCTCACGGATGGGTTTGAGGACTTCATTGTCTGTGAAGAGAGAGCCTGCAATATCTGATAGCAGTGCCTTCCTTTCCTTAGCAACTTCTCAGGCGTCAACATTGCATACCAGGCAAGAAACATGTGCTACCAGCCATATGGCTTCGCGCTTTATGCGCAGACAGCCTTGAGTTCTCTGATACGAGTTTGACAGGACGATGACAATGAAAAAAAGGCCTCATGCTCCTCGATAACCGGTCACAGATCAACGTGGCAGCGGTAAACATGCCATCACAGCAAGGTTATACCACTCGACCTTCCCTCCCCTCCATCTACGCAACATTTCGAATTTCATCCTCGGCCGACTCTTCCCTGGCAGCTGGCAGGGGTGGTAGGACCATCCACTTACACACCACAGCTTTCCATTTTCGGGCGAAGCACCCCGGACATAAGGCTCATCAAGGTCCCGAAGCCACCCGTCGAGCCTCCGTCGACCTTGTATCTTCGTCCTATCTCCCACCGCATGTTCCCTCACATCACGCTTCGTGGAGCCATGACTGCCTATTCCGGAAAGCCGTTTCTACACACAGCCTCCGAGAGTCCCTCTTAGCTGATATCAAAGTGATTCCATGGAATGTGGCCATGCCATCTTTTGGTCTCTCCATTACGCGTATGCTTGGGAACCGGCGCCTTGGGATGTCGAGGACGACGAACTATCAGGAAGCCGGGAAAGCCAGGAGCAGCACAGAGTCGCAAAGCACTGAATACCGGGCGCCAGAAGACGCGAGAAAACGGCATCATGCTCTCAGCATTCCGCCATCCACCTCGTATCTGTTTCGAAACGAATATAGGACACCATGGCGCTCAATACCTCCTCCCCCGCAACCCTCCCGACCACGATGCGCGGCGTCGTCTACAACGGCGTCCCCTACCAGGTCAACGTGACGGAGCTGTCCGTCCCCCACGCTCTCGGGCGCCGAGGAGTTGCTGGCGTACGGGATGGGGAATGAGGAGTTGGGCGGGCTGCAGGGTGAGTTGATTTTTTTTTTCCCCATGCTCCTCTTTATCTTCTTCTTTCTCTTCATCTTCGTCTTCTTCATCATCATCTCTTTCCTCCTTCCTTCCCCACCACTCCTCTCCTATCCCACTCCCCGTTGAAGAAATAGAAATAAACACAACTCCCAAGATCTAGCCACTCCCCCCCCCCCCCCCCCCCCCCCCCCCCCCCCCCCCCCCCCCCCCCCCCCCCCCTCAAGGCCGTCGTGGTGTGATATTCTCCCCACCACGATAACACCTCTCTCCCTCCCCCCCAAATCCCCATTCCCCGCAAAACCCCGAGAAACCGCCTCCTTTTTCTCCAGCCTACTCCACCCGCACTCGTCACCAGGTCCCATCCGTACTACTACGTAGAAGTCTCCCCACAAACACACAACACAACCGGGCCGGACCGGCCTCTCGACCCCTCCTCACCCCGAGGGCCGAAGCGAAGCGCGATGCCGAGCTGAACGATGAATGAATGATCCCATCCGTGTCATGCTCTCGTCCCACATTCCTTCTAGTCACCAGCCGCCATGCACGGCCCCCCACCGTCTCGTATGCTTCCTTGTATTTCTCCGCGGTGATGATGATGGCCTTCGCGGTGATGATGCGGCGGCGGCGTTCCAGATCTGGAGACCACACAGCAGGCAGGCAGACAGCCAAGCTACCTAGGCACCCAGTCCCGGTCGTCGGCCTCCGGCCTGTCCGGACGGGGAGACACATGGAACCACAACCCCCCAGCGGCACCGCCCGAGCTCGACCGCCCCCTGGGCCGCCGGCCGGCGCTGCGCTGCTGCGCTGACGCATGATCATCGTCCTTTCGTTGATTGGAGCCGGGGGGGCGGTGGCGGCGAGCCGAAGAAGGCGGCGAAGGCGGGAAAATGTGTGTGTGTCTGTACCATGTGCCGCGCGGCAAAGAGAAAACCTAGGTGGGCTTGGCAAGATTCCCGGTAAATGTTGCGGCGGGCTGGCCATCTTGCATGTGGTAGCTGACCTGTCATCGTTTTCTCCCCCTTCGCCTCCACCCCCCACTATGACGATCGATGATTCATGCTTGCGTTTTTCTCGACTTTTCGATCCACGCGGTGACTCTGTTGGGAAGGAGTCGATTTTCACCTGCAGACTGGAAGAAAGGGGGGATTTGGATCAGGATGTAGATCGAAGGCCTTCTCTTTCGCCCTCGCTATGCAATCATTCGATTCAACTGCTAATACTACATCCTCCACTTGTTCCCTTACACGACTAGCTCCCCAAACATCCCTCTCTTCAATCCAGCCTTTCCGGGCGATGAATCGAATAGAGAATGTTCCGAGCTAGTCCCAACACTATTCCAACCGACACTAAAAACTATCTACCTTCCACCTCAACCCTCTCCCCTCCGTAACCATGGTATCGACCCGTTTTTGTTTGTGGTATTGTGTGATGTGTTGCGTGTCCAGTAGAACAAAAAAAAGTCCCCCTTCCTTTCGCTGTGATTCGTGTAGACGATAGGTGTCCTGAAAAATAGTCGGACTTGTGGTATTCGTAAAGGAATCCGTAGACCCTTCGGCCAAACAAGATGAACTCCGTTTCCCCACCTCCGGACCCCGTTGTTTGAGCAAAGCCTCGAACCAGTAAAACAGCAGAACAAAAGGCCAATGATATCTCCCATGGAATGAACAGCAGCAGAAAAAAAGCATTGAATGAACGGACTTGAAGCAGAGCAAAACAAGAGGTTAAATGATGTAATGAGAAGGGCAAGAGGATGAAGTGTATAAGGATTCAGTGACTCAATGTACAGGGCTGCTTAGCAGCCCATCGGAAGCGAAATCGGCGTGCGTGAGAGGCAGCGGAGAGGACTTCACTTAGATGACACCCTCCCACATACCAGGGCCGGCCCTCGCTTGGAGGACTTGGGCAACCTCGCTTGCGCAGCAAGCTCTCTTCCTGCCAAGGTCCCTCTGCACTGGGCGGCGTACTTCCGGAACGACAGCGAACGGCGACTGCAGCGCCTTGAAGTCGAAGGTGGAGGAAGAGGTAGGCCGACCGGGAGTGTGGAGCAGGAATGAAGAAGCAAGGCTGCGATCCGCCACGATGCCGGGAGTGCGTTGAAGGACAGAGGGATCCAAGCTAAGAAGGGTCTCGGCTGCGAGCTTCTCGGGGTTGACGAGATCGCGCACGTTCTGCTGCAGCGACATATCCACAGAGGATCTGCATCGCTTGCGACCCTTGGCCACCTCATCAGAGCGAGTGTTAGGCGACACGTTCTCGTTCTGCTGGAAAGGAACCGGAGTGGCCTCCGAAGCATCATTGATATGGAAGCTCTCCAAATCGGGCGACGACAAAGATTCGCTCGGGACAATGGCCGGAATCACCTCAGAGCTCTCCTTCTCCTTCTGCTGCACCGGGTAGGGCAGGCCCGCATTGCGGCAAGTCGCCAATTTCGCCAATTTGGCGTTCGGCGCCCAAGCTGCAGACGAGACCGAAGAAATCGAAGAGGCACGAGATGAGCGAGACGAGTTGTCCGAAACCATCGAGTCAGGCGAAGACGACGAAGACGTCGTCGACGCTGCGAGCGAGGGTCGGCGTCCAGAAAATTGGTAGGCTTCCAAGCCGTTGAAGCGGGGAGTAGGTGTCCACTGGTCAAGGTTGCAACGAGCAGACATCATAGTCTGATGATGGGCCATGGCAGCACACATCGATGGGCGCCTCGATCCCATAGCGGCCACACTCACTGCAGGAGTGTTGCTCACAGTAGACTGAGGAGTCATTTGCGGCGTGGGCAGCGGTCCCAGACGGGACATCATTGGCGCGGGCGGAGTCATATCCACCATCGGCTCGAGGCAGAAGGCGCTTGCCTTTGGGCGAGAAACCGGCGTGCTTTCTAGAAGCCACGACTCGCGCACCGGAGTGATAGCAGCCGGAGGCGGGGGTGGGGTCAGACGCTTCGGAATGCAGATCTGAACAGAGTTCCTGCGGACGATATCAAAGGTATCGAGCTCGGGGGTGAGCATTGGAATGAGGGTCTTCCAATCATGCATTCCGAGGTGCATCTGGAAAGCACCGGGCGAAGGCGGGGGCTGCGACGAAGGCGCGGCCCGAAGGACAACTGCCTGCCACCGTTCGAAAACCGGGTCGGTGATATGCAGCTTCCAGTTCACGGCCTTGAGGAACGCCATTTCGTTGGTGTTGATTTCGCTGACCTTGAGGCCAGAGATCTTGCTCCATGCGCGAGCCGAGTAGTTGCGGTCCTGCAGATATTTCGATGCCAGTATCAATGCGGCAAGGAACATGCGCCTGCCACATTGCAAAGCGCGGACAGACTGATCCTCGGGCTGCTCCATGGTGAAATCCAACTTGGGCACGTGTGCCTTGATAAGAATCAAATAGTACAGAGCAACCTGGAGGGTCGAGTAGCTCGTCCGCGAGCGGCGGAGGGTTTCCTGGATAAAAGTCCGCAGAGGAAGAACTCCGCGGCCGGAAACCCGCTCATTGGGGCAGGTCGGCACGGAGAGCGGCCAGATGACCTCAACCATTTGGGTGGCAGAATCTTCAACGGAGAGTCACCTTAGCGTACGGTCGAGGGAGGTTCGGAGGCGGCGGGAGGGCTTACCGACAAGGCTGTCTACGAATTTTACAGTACGCTCGCTCTGGCGAACAAGGGCGGGGGGCGCACGGCAGTTGACAGCTGTGGGGCATCTGCGGGGGTTCTGGCGCAGCTCTGCAGGGACCGGAACATCGATCGACCTCAGCGAGGGAAGAGAGGTTTGGCTCTCGCACCACTGCGAGATCCGAGTGCGAGTGATGCCGCCGCTGGGAGCGATCGATTCGGCTGCGACCGAGCATCCATTGGGACGGACGGAAGCGGCAACTTGGGAACGAGCCCATGAGTCGTCAGAATCCCAACCTCTGTGTCCGGAACTTGAAGTAGAGGACTGAGAGGATTGAGAGGAAGCGGCATCTAGAGAGAATACCGACGAGGTAGAAGAGGATGCAGAGGATGAAACGGCAGAGCCGTAAGGATGCGTAGCATCCTGGGTCGGGAATGGAAAGTCGCAACCCATGTTGGAAAATTAAGAAACGCCTGGGTATACTAACCGAGATCCAGTATGAAAACCGAAGAGAGTGGGAGGCAGACGCGCTTTTGAGGCGACTACTTTTGGTTGGGCAGAACCTAATAGGTCGAATGCTTTTGCGTGGTCGTGGGGTGACCTGCGAGATTTACCGATGAGAAGAACCAACGAAAACCCGCCCGTCGTGCGATTTGACAGCCGACGGTAGTTCTCGGGTGCTTCTGCCTTCCTGGAATGGAAATTTAGATTCCTGTGTCCCGAAGATTGCCAGAAGCTCGTGACAGCGTGTGTTGGTTGTTACGCTTTCAGTCCTTGCGAGGGTGTTGGAGCAAGCGTGGAATCCGTTTTCGTAATCGGGGAGGGCAGAACAGAGAGTATGCGGGTGGTTTTGCGTGATGCAGTCGACAGTCTAGCTTTGCAGCTGGTGCTTGTGGTCGGTGTAGAGTGGCCAACTGGCGCCCAGAGCTTCAGCCGTGAGAGAGGTAGTCCTCCAGTCACCGTCAGCTACAGATATCACCGGAACAAGACGTCTTCCTAAACCGTCGCAGTGCACTTCGAGCGTAGTTCAGCTGTACGGGGCGCGGGCCGTCGCAGAGCTGATGGAGACCGAAGTAGTGCGGGATCTAGCAGCAGGACGAATCCTCGATGGAGAAGAGAGCCTTGTTGTCCGAACCGGAGGTGATATCTGAGCGACTGATGACTGGGGTGCTGTTGTTTGGCTTAAGGTACATTGTGACTATTTCGAGTGTGGCGGTGATGGGGGTTAGATGGTGACGAGAGCCACCATGCGCAGGCCGGGCGGAGTGGCCGTGCGCCTTGCGAGCGGAGCGGGAGAGCGGAGAGAGTTGTGTGCGCGATGCAGCTGGGTGCTGAGGATGGGTGTCGTCGGCGGAGAGCAGTCGGAGGCGAGCTCGCTAGGGCTGGGCGCGAGGGTCGAGGCGGCGGCGATCGCGATCGAGTAAACGAGGCAAGGGCCGGTGGGAGAGAGCTGCTTGGGTGCGAGCGGAACAGCACCGAGCTGGGTGGTGGAAAAGGCAAGGGCTATTAAAGGAGGCAACAGAGTGGAGATGACTCGTAGGGAAGGCGGCAACCCAGGCAGGACAGCTGGTCGGCGCGTTTGAGACAAGGCTGCTGACTGGAGGATAAAGGGTACTAGCAAGCGGACAGGTGGCCAAGGTCGAGGGCGGCCGGTTCTAATTCAGCGTCAGAAGACGTTGGTTTAGACGACGGTCCAGCGTGCGGCAGCCATGGTTGCTATGGGTTGGGGACTCAGAGGGGGAGTGGCGGCTGGGCTTTAGATAGAAGGGAAGGCGGAGGTATGACTGTTGGAATCCATGCCCTGCGCAGCAGCGCGCGCACGGGCCAGGCGCGGCGCACGCCCCCCAGCAGCGCCCGCGATGGCAAATACTAACTGGCCGCCCGAAGAGTTTGGCTCGCACACGGGTGCAACAGCGCGCTGCCTGCCTGGTCGCTTGGCCGCGCTCGCCGTCGGCGTCTGGCCGCCGCATAGCCTCGTCCTCCTCGCCCGCTCCGTCCTGGGGCCCTGGGCCCTTGGCCTCCACGCCCCCGCGGCTCGTCATCGCGCCCAGCAGCCTGGCCGGCTCCGGCGGCGACCAGGCCTCGCCCGCCTGCCGGCCCTGCCCGAGGCTGAGCGACGGGTGGCCGCGAGCGCGTCCGCGCTTCACAAAGAACGCAGCGCGTTGCCGTCGCCCGTCACCGCTTCCGTCGCGCACCCATCGCCAGCCCGCGGGCGCAATCTGAGACGCACAGGGAGGAGCTCGGGGCAGAGGGTGCGAGCGAAGAGGGGAAGTGGAAGGCTGCAAGTGAGCATGCCCACGCCGTTGTTGGAGCTCGCACAGCCAATCGCAACCCGGGTGATGGTGATTCGCACAGTAGTGCGCCACCTGGCCGGCCACCACCTCTGCTGTTAGCCACCGCGCGTTGACTCACCCCCTCGAGCGCCGCCCTGGTGGCTCCATTTGCGCCCGCGACAGCGACAGCCTCACGGCGGTACGTCACCGAAACGCCGTGCACGGAGCTCGCTTCCGCGCAGGGCATGGCGGAGCGGCGCGGGCGGCAAGAGTGGGCAGGCCTCACGGCGCGTGTGCGGTGGGCGGAGCACTGCACACAGCTGCGACAACGATGGGCGATGACCTGCAGCGGCGCCATCAGAATCCGTCGTATCTCGCGACGGAAAGGGCACAAATCTGTAATGACGGCTAATTGCCACGGTTCCGGGCAGCCGAACAAGCTCCGAGCTGTGCGGCGCAGGCGTCGCAGCCGCGCAGGCAGCAGGCTTAGCTGCCTGCTGTACGGCGAGGATATTTCACCCCCGAGGGCCGTGGGCCGGCGAGCAAGCGCTGGGGCTCGCTTGTTGCCACCACACCGTCACAGTGAGTGGCTGCCGGGTGCCTGGAGCTGCTGCGCTGACGGCGACGCTACGACTCCAGCCAGCAGTCACGCGCAATTTGCTAAGGCCCAACTAGCCACGTTGGAGATCGGTCTGCGCGGAGCCCCATCCGGTCGGGTTTCCAGAATTGCGGTGATGCTGAGCGGTCAAGAAATCCGGTCAAGCCCCGTGATCTGGGCCGCGGTACGCTGGGAGGTACGAGTCCCTGGTCACGATGGAAAAACGACCCCACATCAGCCTACGCCGCCCTAACCCACGCTGCTCGCGCTGAGGGCTGACTGTGCTGCTTCCGCTGACGTGCAAGAGTGGGCGACGGCGGCGGCGGGACGGCGCTCCGGTTAGATGCGGAGCAGGTCATCGTGATCCTGCTGTTGTTGCGTGCAGGCATCCGCGCTGGAGGATCGCAATGGAAGCTCTCCTGGAGTCAGCCCCGAGCCCCGTGATGGAGGCGTCGAAAGAGCAGGCTGATGCTGGAAATTTCTGGCCCGTGTGCCGTGGGGGAGGCCGGGCCGCAGTGGTGAAGCAGACAGAATGTCTTGGCCCCCAGCCAAAAGGATTGTGATAACAGGGCGTGTCCGATGTGGGCCCGGATCTCATGCCCCGAGTTTTGTCGTGGCCACGCCGGCATCGCTATTGGGCCAGCCTCACGACAGCAGCGCACTTGTGACAGCCTCGATGACGTGGGTGAAACAAGAGCATGGAAAGGCGGACGCTTCTTGACGAGTTTCTCTACGGGGAGTGATGTTCAGGCCACACCACACGCTACTCCGCGGGTACTACATGTGGTGCCGGCCACACTCATGCAAAATCGGCAACCAGTAATCGGCGTTGATCTGAGAAGGCCTCGGTGCTGACAGCTGGGCATGACCGGGTGTGAGCGAAATATGCAGGTTCGGTCCGCATTCGGTAAGGCAAATCTTCGAGGCTTCCCGCCTGCTCACCACCGTCGCGTGCTTGCAGAATCGGCTCCACGCGTCAGGAGCACCATTGGCCGCGGCTACAAGCGCCGCGTCAGCGCTCACCACCATCTGACGGATTCTCAAGGTCTCAGGTCCCAACGGCCAACCTTATTCATCGCCTGGACATCGACAACACGCTGCTCTTACACCGATAAGTCTGCACGTGGAAGGCCTTTCAACGGTCCTCAGGCATCTCCCTTCATCCACTATCGATTGCTACGTTTCCTTTGCTCCCTGCTTTCTAAGTTAGGGACAGCGCCTCATGCATCGGAGCTTCCAGACTGGCCTCTTGATTGACTTTTGCTTTACCCAGTAACTAGTACACTTCTTCCTTCGCATCACGCAGACTCATCCATGCAAGATGAACATCGGCGCCTTCTCTTTCTCACATTTATCGATGAATGTGGTCGATCTCAAATTTGTCGTTGCCATGGCCCCCTTTTTCTCTCGATCGCATTAGTGCAGATACCGGCACGGCTGCATAGCCCAATCACATCGTCTTAAGGTTGCCGATCAGAGAGCGCTTCATCTCAAACCCAAAGTCTAAGGTGATTGACTCGAGTCATTTCCACAGTGTTTGGAAAGCTAAGGCACATGCAGCTTTGAGACATGAAGCAGTAACGCATCCCGAAAAAAAAAGGTTGCGATGACCGTCAGCTGTTTATCTACAGGTATAGCACAGTACATTCCCAACATTAAGAACTATATATTAGCATAGACGACCTCTGTTCTTTTTCTCTTATACAAAATGTCTCGAGGCTTACAGCAAGCTGCGGTTCTATACTCTTAAAGGAAGCCTCCCGAAGTTTGTCAAGTTCCCCTTATTATTTTTTTCTTCTAAAAGAAAAACCAGGAAAAACCAAATATCACAAAAGCTAATCTAAATCCTTGATCGGCACGATCCATAGACATGTCCAGCGGCACTTTTGATGGAACCTCCACTGGTACGTTTCAATTTACGTAGGTTGTGGAATCCGACATCTGGACGTATGTACACGGTTTTGAAATTCGCGCCTACGCCCAGACATTTGCTTCAACCGACTATGTGGGGAGAATAAGGCTTGAAAGCTTGAATTACCTATAAGCTACGTGTGTGGCGGTGGATAAGTCGGTTGATCAAGGAGACAAGGTGAAGCCTCGCTGCTCAGCGAGTAATAAAAGAAGTGAGCCAACCTGCATCTGACTTCAACAGATAACGGACCATACTAAAGTAGGTAGTTGAACCAAATATCCGCACGCGGTTGTCTGCATGTGAGACTTACATCTGCGTCTGGATGTTGGATTCATCTACCCACGTAGGAAGAGAGGAAACGTCGTCGACGGAGCTCCGAGGCTCAAATTCTCCGTCCCGTGCTGTGACGCCCATGTGTTCTACTACTGCTAACAAGACTACTTTCTCCCCTAACTTGTATCGGAAAGCTGAACCAGTGCCGTGATACGGCTGGGCTATAGTGGGACCCAAGCCGGCCAAATTGATACCATATCTCAGGAAAGCTCCGGCCCTCGTACGAATTCTAAAGGACATCTAGAACCCCGCACCCTTTTCACATGCAAACAGCCCGCCACACAGGCGGATAGAGCCGTGAAGACAGATTGGTCTTTGCAAGGCGCGGTGCCATGCCAATGGGTTGGGGCGTCCAAAAGTGGAGCACAGGGCGATGAATCCTTCTCGCGTCGGCTGCGCAACAACATCGCTATTCTCAAGGCTGAGGACCCCGTTCCCCACGTTCCATGTCGGCACAGACTGTACGGCGATACCGGGTGGATAAGCAGGGCCCATCCCCGCAAACCGGCCCCTCCTCCGCTCACACGCGTGGGGCTAACCGCATCCAGACAACCCCGGCGAGCGTTCGAGCAATCAACCCGACTGCTGACAATTGCAACAACATCCGGTGTCGGTGCTGCCATCACCACATATGCGACTGCACGGCAAACATGATTGCAAAAGTCAGAGAAGCATCCACTGCGCCTGCACTTTGCCAACATGGCTCGCGTCATGCTCCGCCCCCATCATCGCTCCCTCCTCACCACCACAAACCTCGCTCCCAAACCACACCACTATGGCACCACCACCACCCCCCTGCGCAAAGTCGCAGCCCGCATCCCCCCCGATTCCTGGGACTCGCACATGCACGTCACCGACCCGCGCTACCCCCTCGCGCCCACCGCCGCCTACACCCCACCGCTGCACACCCTCTCCTCCGCCCTCGCCCTCACCGACGGCGGCTACACCATCCGCAACCTCGTCCTCGTCCAGCCCTCCATCTACGGCGCCGACAACAGCTGCCTCCTCTCCGCCCTGCGCCAGCTCGGCCCGCGCCACGGCCGCGCCGTCGTCGGCATCGACACCGCCGCCACTTCAACTCCGCCGGCGGCGCTGATGCACGAGTGGCACGCCCTCGGCGTCCGCGGCGTGCGCCTGAACCTCAAGTCCGTCGGCGCCGCGCCCGACGCGGACCGGCTGCGCGCCGACGTGGCCGCGCACGCCGCCGCCATCCCGGCCGCGCTGCGCGACAGCTGGGTGCTGCAGGTGTACTGCTCGCTCGACGCCGTGCCATTGCTCGAGCGCGTCGTCGTGGGCGACGGCGATGGCAGCGGCTCCTCCCTGCCCGCCGGCGTCAAGCTCTGCATCGACCACTTCGGCCACCCGACACTGCCGCCGTCGCCGCCGCCCCCGAATCAGGCCCCGCCGGATCCGTACGCGCTGCCCGGCTTCGCGGCGCTGGTGCGGCTGCTGCGCGCGGGCGGCACGTGGGTCAAGCTGAGCGCGGCGTATCGCATCGAGCGCGACGCGCGGCTGCCGTGGCTGGGGGCCATGGCGAGGGAGCTGTTGGGCGTCCGGGACGGCGCCAGGTGCGTCTTCGCGACCGACTGGCCGCACACGCGCTTCGAGGCGGTGGATGTGGAGCCGTTTGTGGAGAAGTGCTTGGAGTGGTGCGGCGGGGATGGGAAGAAGGTGGACAGGCTGTTTAGGGGCAATGCGGAGGAGTTGTGGGATGTGAAGAGGTAGGTGGAGGGCGGAAGGAATGACGTGCATGCCGGGTGGGGATGTTCTGCGGCTTGTGTAGCGGAGGGAAAGGGTAGGATGGAGGGTGGGAATGGGAGGCGATTGTGGAGAAGGGGGAAACGGCCGGACCTAGAAAGGAGATGCATTGGAAGAAAGGGAGGCAGGTTTGTGCAAGGACGCGTGCCTTGTGGAGGTGGGCCGGCTGAAATGCGTGGTTGCTGCGAGCTGTCTGTCGCGGATGCCAGCTGGTACCGGTCAGTATGTTGGTGTTCGTGGTGGCGGATGCGGCTGCGGCTATTCATATGCACGATGAGTTGTTTGTCTGTGTCAGATAGATACGAAACAAAAGTAGTGTTGGGCAGGCAGGCAGGACCAGACATCCTGGTAGCATCGGCACTGACAGCGGCAGAGTCGAGCCCCCTCGTGCTATGGGTTCAAGTGTTCGACAGGC
Source organism: Diplodia intermedia (assembly GCA_021495925.1). NCBI lineage: Eukaryota > Fungi > Ascomycota > Dothideomycetes > Botryosphaeriales > Botryosphaeriaceae > Diplodia > Diplodia intermedia. The sequence goes on along the minus strand of JAKEKT010000102.1, from coordinate 87,465 downwards.
AGCCAGGTCTGGTAGCACGGCAGTAGGTGGGCGAGCGTATGCCCCGGCGGGCTATTGTGGATAGGAAATTTTTTCCGAGAGCGAGATGATGACCGCTGGATGACGAGGGACATCATGCATTGCAGCGTGGTAGATGCGGATCAGAGACATGTTTGCCCCCTGCTGATGGGGTAATAAGAGCGTGGCCCTCGTGTTATATCGTCCCTTGCGTAGCCAGAGTCGAATGTGTCTTGCTAAGGCAATCGTGCGTCCAGTCAGTGGTGTTTGCATCCGCCAGGCCTCTAGCCAGGGCTGTTGCATGAACGCTGGGTCTGCCACAGCCTCCTCCACCTTCGAGGGAGAGGGAAAAGATGCAAGGACTGTCCGGTGCAAGGCAAAGTGGGAGTGCCGTGGAACGGGCGAGACAACATTCAGATCTGCGTCAAAGCACTCTTCGGCAAGACCGCTTGCCGCGTCCACCCTAGCTGCGGTACACAAGACCTCGGTGGCTGCAGCGGTTAAGGTACGTGGACGTCTTTGTTGACCCGGGTTCAAACAGCCACCTCATCACAAGAACGGCCGCTTGATGCGGGAAAACCTGGTAACCCGGAATCCACACATTGTGGCGTACATCACACGTGGCTTTGAATGACCGACCTGTTACCCGAGAGTAAGCAACACACGCAAGCACACGCGTCTGACTGTGAAGAAACATGCGTTTGGATTGAGTCTATAGAGCAGCCACTGGAATATCTGTGCGATTGTTTCAGTCCGAGAACAGCCACCGTCACCTCGTGCACCACCAGGCGCATCGGGCCTGCCACTGACCGGTCAGCGCTTCGTCTTGACGCCAGCAAACAATATGATCATAGCGAAAGCAACGCGACACCTCTCATGACGGACTGGTCATGAAACGTATGCCCCATGAAAGCAGAAACAGGAATTGGAAGAAATCCTCCGAAGCAAAATAGAGCAGGAAAAGCCAATGCAACCGTGGTATTGACGCCTCATTATCCGTGAACGCATCGCCAAAGCACTAATTACTCCCTGTTCATCAGGAATGGGCACTCAAACGAAGTGATCTTGCTCATCTCTATGTGCGTCAGCCTTGCCTCTTCGCTGTCGGGTGCAGCAGCCACACCCTCACCAGGCTCCGGGCTGACGGCGTTCTCCATGTCCTTCGGATGCGGGTGGACCTTGTCCGCGGGATAATGCGAGAAGAAAGCCTCCGTGGGAGAGGTTTGGTTGCTGGACTGACCCTGATCGGAACCGCTGGTGATGCTGGACGAGTACGTGCTCCTGCGTGGCGTCGGGGGATCGGACGCAGGCGGTGTCACAGCCGTCCAGCTACCCGCTTCTGAGCTTGCTGTCGAGGTGTCGTGCTCGATATCCACGGCATCGTGGAATTTCTCCGGCTCGCAGCCAGGCGCAGTGCCGATGAGAATGTCGGATGCCTCGTGCCACTGCTCCAGTTCATGGAACTGATCAGACCCGGACTCTGCGGGCTCTGATGATCCCTGCACAGGAACTGAAGTTTGCACGTGTCCGTTCACCTCTTGGGCTTGTGCGGTTTGGAGCGGCTCGGCGAAATCCGCTGACCGAACTTCGACGGGCTTCTCGACGTTGTTCGTCTGAGGAAGCTGCACGCTAGACTCAGACTCGTGTTCCGTCTTAGCTTCAGATAGAGTGCCATTGGCCTGAGCAAAGCGATTGGCATCCGCAAAGGGGCAAACAAGCGGGAGATCGGCGAGCTTGTCAGAAGTAGATTGCTGCTGATGCGATTGAGCTTCAGCATCATCCTTGGTGTCGGGGCCAACCTCGGGCGGAGCGTCCTTGGCCGGAGCACTTTCGGTTTGAGCGGCGATGTCGGGTTGAGGAAGTTGGACGGCGACACTCTCGGTACGCTGGGCGGTAGCCGGGCGAGTGATTTCGGCAGGCTCATCTGGCTTTTTGAAAGCTGCTTCAGGTGTCGCTGTCCTGTTGGTGACAGGTGACGGGGTCCTGCTTACCCGCCAAGCCACCGCTTCTTTGTTCACAATGCCTTGCGGTGCAATCTGGCGGAACATCTCCATAGGGTCGAACCAGGTCTCAACACGTCGCAGTCTGACCTTGTCATCGACAGTGGCAACGGTGACACCCTCAATGTCGATGGACCCGCCATGAGCCTTCGCAGTGACCTTTTCGCCCTTGCTACGGAGCGTTAGCAAGCAGCCTTGCGTAAATCAGCCACGCTGGACTTACTCATTGAAACCGACGTAATCGTTCTTCATAGTACCCCAGTGGCGCCAGCGGAAGGCCACATGAGGAGGGCCGGAGTAGACTTCAAGCACCTCCCAGGCGAAGGTAGGCATCATGCGCTTGAAGGTCTTGTGGCTGGAGGCAAAGTCGGAGTTCTCCGGGCTGTAGTACTCATTGGGCGAGATGATAGCATTGTATGTGCCAACCTTGAGCATGTGCTCCGCGCTCTGGGGTGGGTTGCCATTGATAGCGAAGGTGTAGTTGGGAGCATCGACGGTCCTCCAGTCCTCGATGCGAGGCTTGAAGGAGGCTTCGATCTCCCAGTTCTTGACGAGGTTCTCAACCATCTGGATGAGGCTCCCGGCTTCGTGGTTCATCTGCTTGGCTAATTACGCTGGTCAGTCCTGACTCACTTGACAAGGGGCTGTCATGCATGCAAGCTTTGACGGCAAGTAAGGAGGGGCGGGAAGGTGATGTGACACAAGCTCGCCCGAAGTTGGTCGAGCCAAGGTGGAGCGGGAGGGTCTGAGAGTAAGCAGACATGGAGGGGGAGGAAGAGCAACGCGTGGAGGGAGTCGTATGCAGCGGAGAATAGCTGCGATGCAATGCAGCCGTCCTAACGTGCAGGGTGCAGGAGGCGAAAAGCACAAAGAACACGAGGCTCCCACGTGGCCGAGCACAGGATGGGCCGATCGATCGTCTTCATGATGCAAGGAAGTGGTGCTCCGGCCCGGGAGGTGATGACATGTGCTCCCACCCGGGTTGCGAGAGGCAGGGCGGCACTTACTTTCGGCGTAGACCTTGCGCGTCTTGGAGTAGTCCGGGGGACGGCCGTACCTCCACTTGACGCCCTGGTCCTTCAAGACGGCATCGGCGTCGGCGAGGTAGTCGGGGACGGGGGAGTGGTCCTTGTCCGGCGGCGGAGCTGGGGCGGCGGCAGCGGCCATTGGAGCGGTGATACTGGGCAGTGGTATAGGAGCTTCAGCGGGTGGCGCGGGGGGGTTGCGGAGAGGGCGCGGGCGAGGGAAGGAGAGGGTGAGGAAAGAGGCGTGGAGGAAGGTCGAACAGTGATGGAGGGTCTTTCCGCGGTGATAAATAGGCGGCCCGGGCGGGCTCTGGACGCATCGCCCGGCGGGTTGGAAACGGCTAGACGCACACACACGACGATGGGTGAGCAGTCCGTGTCCGGAATGCGCGCTGGCGACGTCGCTCTCGACGATAGAGCTGCATGCTTGACAATGATAGGAGGCGCTGCGAGGCCACAAGCCATGTCTGGGCTGTGGAAACGCCCGTCCAGGGTTCACGGTCTTGTACGACGCGACCCTCTGCACCTCACTGCAAACAACCCTACCCCTACCACCAGGCCAGCATGCCCGTCACCATCCCGGCGGCCGATCCGACGAGTCGCCGTCGCGCCGCTGGACTCGGCCGGGCCCACGGCGGCGCAGCCAGCGGGCGCGGCTGGGGCGCGGCCAGCGCGGGCGAGACAGCGGACAGGGCGCGGCGGCGGCGCAGCGGTGCACGGTGGGCCGCGGGCCGGAGTGCGGGTGCGGGCGTGGTGATCGATCTGGGGCGTGGGCGTGGGCGTGGGCGTGGGTGAAGGGCATGGATGGGGTTCGCAGGGGGCTCGCAGGGGCTCTCGCAAGCGGCTTGGGGCTGCCTGTGTGGGGCTGCAAGGACGGCCCTGGCCGGCGCTCACGGGCTGCCCACGCGCGGCACGCACGTCGCCAACCGCAATTTTCTGGACGCGCTTCCCTCCGCCACCGCAACCGCCTGCACTTCCACCGTGCTCCTTTCAGCAACGGCCGCGACCCCTCGTCCTCAATCGGCCGCGCCTGCCGCATTCTTGCCCCGTCGCACCAGTAAGATGACGCCCATTCTTCCGCAAACAAAGTGTGGCATCACGAAGCGTGTCCTGTACCACGCCCGCCCCGGGAAATCCGGGCCTCGCTGAGACGACGCAGCAGCCTCCTGCGCTGCTCAGCCAAGTCTCCACCGCGCCCGCGCCCTTCCCAATCGGCTGCCTCCGCTGGCCCCCGGAGCGCCGTAGGGCTCTCCGCGCAATCAACACCCAGCAGCGAGCGTTGCTGGTGAAACCGCCCCCCGCCAGAGCACTGCACCGCAATATCCATCCCAGACAGCCACGTTGTCAGGCAACGCTTCCCCGCCGCCCGGACGTCATTCCTGCCGCATGGCCGACTGCTCTCTGGCCCGCCTGATGTGATGCGTCGCTTTCTCCCTCAACAACGACGAACTGTTACACCGGGAGCGCAAACCCACAACCCTTCCCCAAACCGACCCGTCCTTTGCAGCGCTCCTTCTGTACACCGCCATTTGCGGCCCATCCTGTCCCAGCGACCTGGTCCACCGGTCAACATCCCGGCTCGATGGCAAATCTCGCGTGGCAACCCATCGCTGCGGTAGCCTGTCCGATCCCGTACACAGCATCCCATGGCGCCTGCGAGCAAACGTTGGCCGTCGCCCTGCCATTGCGTGCATCTGCACCCTCTTCTTCGATGCACAATCCTCCAGAGCCCCGAAGCCCGCCGGCAATAGCTCGCAACGGCGAACTGAAGGCACCGAGCTCCGACACGAGACCCTCTTGGTCCGCAGCCATGCATAGCTGCGCCGCTGGCTCGAAGAGGAAATCACGCTCCTCTGCGCGTCAGTGGGTATTAGCTCTGCACGCGAAGGGCGCTTGAATATGCGCCATGTGCAATTCCAAAAGGAAGCGCCTCGCGTGAGCGCCCTCCTCGTTCCCTGGCTTCCCGCATTCCCCGATCCCGGTGCAATCTAAGACCCAATCCTTCGCTAATCGCCTGCGTGGCATCAGCCTGGCCTGAGAAAAATCTCTTTGTTGCAGTCCTTGCCGCAGGGGACTCGTGGTGCATTACGGAGACCTCTATCCCTACTGCAATTTTCTCTTGGATCTTGGCAATCTCTGCCATTCTGAGCTGCCATGTTGCTTTTCTCCATGGTGAGAGACTCAGCTCTTGCCATACTAGCTGACACGGACCTGGTCTCAGGGACAGGTTTCCATAAGGCTGGCTTGTGGCTTCTGGAACTCCTCGAACAGCATGTCTCAGCGTGGGTGGCGCTATCACATCGGAATGGAACATCGGAGCGCATCATCCCAAGGCTTTCTTAGCCTCGAAATTTATTTTTGCAGCCGTCCGCCCTCGTCATGGCTGATTCGAATCTGCTTTTGAGCGCCACACTTCAGAACTCTCTTTCTGTCTCGGACTATCGATGGCGATCCTGCCATTAGCAGAAGAGCCTGCTTTATCTCAGCCATGGCGAAGTCTGGTGCTTCGGACCAATTGCCAAACCTGATAGCCGCGGGAGCAAGCCTTCGCAAAACTGATCGGCTGTAATGACAAATCCGTCATCGTCACAACGAAAAAAGCTTGCGTGCTCTTTTATTTCTAACCAGATCGCCCACCCTCTGTTCAGGCGATGAGTACGAGCTATCAATGACGTGCCATTGACAATTGGATTCCTTGGCTTTCTCTTGCAAGCAATCGAAGTGGAAGTTGGAGTGGCCAACTCAACGGACTTTGACCTCAATTGAGATCGATAGTGTTGGCCAGCGCTGCCACTGCCAGATTCACCAGTCTGCACGGCAATTGTTTCCAAGCCTGATGCCCACACCTCTCGACAGCAGGGTGGCTTTTGCCTGATGGTGGTTTCTTAGGTAATTCATTTATCGCCACACTGTACGATGTCGCTTGCTACAAGCTCTTAGTTGATCTGTCTCAGCCTTTCTCTGTCCTTCGAGATTGCTCATGCAAGCACCCGCAGAGACGGCAGCTACGTGTGTCCTTGGCTCACACCGCTTCGATGGGGCTTACACCATAACGGTGCTTGTGCCGCAAAAGGTTGGGTCATGGTCCCCCCAAGCTCACAGCTAGACAGCGCACTACGCTCAGTGTCCGGAACCAAGCACATACTGTTCCATCTCATATCCATGTACACCAGGGCTGTGTCATGATATTCCAATTCGGATCGCGTAGCGTCGACCAAACAGATGGGGTCTTTCGATGTCCGGCTCTGAAAAATTCGCCCTGCCTTTGATTAAGCTTAAGCACGTGGCGGCTTTGCATCAACATGCTGTGCTTCTCTGGCCCTTCGTCAATTCTGGGTTGTGGTGGAAGCATTCCCCGCAACTGTTCGATGATGAGCATTGAGTCGGACGTGTAGCTCCCTCTGGAACGTTGAGACGAAGAGCATACAACGTTGAGCGAGCAATTGTGATCATGGTATGAGAATCGGGCATCCAAATATACCTAGACTTGTGTGGACATTATCTTCACGCTTTGGTTGGGCAGCAGTTTCTTACTGCAAACCAGCAGCAGCCACGACCGGTCAAGCAAAGGCAGCATCGTACACGGGCGCTTACTAGCCTTAGCTTCCTGCCTCCCGGATTTTCCTTTCGCTCTCTGAAGCAAAGCACACCGTGCATGGCCTTCCCATCGTTACAAGCAGCTTGTGCGGTATCACGTTGCGCTGTGACTCCCTCCAAGACCGAACGGCCGAGGCCTATGGTCGACCAAGCTCCACTCCCCGCCACTCAGCTTGCTACTTCGTCGCGTCACGACATATCCTTTGCGTCAGCGGATGTGCAGGACAAAGAAAGATGTCACCGAAGTGTCAAACAGGCATATCGACTGCCTTTCCCCACGCCCAAACGGCAGCTAATTCATGCCGAGCACCGGTGCCACGCTACCAAGCGGGTTCGCTCGCTTACGCGTTAAGCCGTTGTACTACTCAAATCCCCGCCGTCGGTCCAGATTAAATCTGAAGAGTACACATTATCCCCCGGGCGTCGGTTAGCGCATCGACCCTTGGCTGCTTCGGGATCATCTGGCATACTGAAAACGGATTCTCGGTAGCCGCCTGGCAAGGCAGAAAGGGGACGGACGCTACGAATGGAAGCAGCAATACTCCGCAGACAACATTATGGCCAATCTTATTGGGGGAGCTACAGGCAAATACCGCCACAGTCGCGAGTTGCCTGCTGAACTGTAATTTCCTCTTGGATACTCGCAGACCTGCAAATCATGCTGCATCGCCTAGGATCGGGCTCGCAAAGGAGAGGGGGTCTGGTAGATCCCGCCATCTCTGTGTGCTGGCTAGCATGCACGACACGAAAACCTGCGGGACTTATCTTCATTCGTAACATAATCCCTAAAGCTAATAAACGATCAACGCTCGTTAGCGGCGTCGGAGGGAGGAATACCCCTGTTCCGATCATCGCGTGGCAGCGGCATGCAGCAGGTCGGCGATTACCCGCCCACATGACGAGCATCGCGCTGTGCCTACTCATCTTCGCCCGGCCTGATTCGTCCCCAGTGCCGAGCCCTAACAATCCGTTTAGGCGTGCGTAAGCAATATGCAAGAAGAAATGGCCTTATCATCTTGGCCCTACGAGTGAGCCGTAAGTTGCAGATGGGTGGAAAAAGGAAAATAGCCCACTGCGACAGGTGTGGACGCCCCGACCGAGCGGTTTCTCCGTCGAAAATTACAGGCGAAGATGGAGGAGGGCAGAGACGGGCAGTCAGCAATTGGCCCGACGCATGGTAGAGGCTGACAGGCCTTTGATTGAAGCTGGCAGGTGCTGTTCGGACAGGGATCGCACATGCCTTTTACCGTACGCTGCAGGGCGGCTCGATAGTCAATAGCGCCGCCGCGGTTTACGGGAACTCATCTATCAACCCTGTTTCTATTACACGGTTTCACCAACAGCGCGGCAGAGCCGCAAGGTTTAGAACCGCCCCGTCTCCTGTTTCGAAGGGCTGGAATAGTCTTTGCAAAGGGGAGCGTCCCAGGACAAACTAGGAAGGTAAGTTCCAGGCTAGAGACTGTTCACGCATGCGGCCCACCGGGGGTCCGGTGGCTGGTGGATGGAAAGGCTTGCTTACTGCGAGGACAGCTCATCAGGTAAGACGACGGGCTGGCGGAAGGGCATGCAAGCAAGCTGCCCCGTATACCTTTATTATCGAGTGCCGTCGGACAGGGCGGCAGCAGCATACCGCTGTCTGTCAATCTCACCATCCCTGCATCGGCCGTTGACGTCCCGCGTGCTGCTTACTTCTTATTTCCTTGCTTTTTAGGCCTTTACCGTGCGGCTGGGATACGTATGATTTGTAGCGACTGGGAGACGGGCGTGCGGATGGGCTGCGGCCAGCGCGAGGGAGCACGGCATGGCTCACGCTCGTGGGTTCTGCGTGCAATGGCTGCGGTGCCGCCGGCAAGACAGTCATCTCGGGCTGATTCGCGTGCTCGAGGGCGGAGAGCAGGGTGGGGAGCAGCAGCACACGGCGCGCGCGTGCGTTGACGCGGCAGCGTGGCGAAGCGATAGGGGCAGCGCGGGCGAGGCGTGTGGAGACGGATCACACAGCATGCACAGACGTGCGTGGATAAAGAGATGTGGTGTTTGCATGGCACGCGCGTGGAGGCGGAGGTGCCTTGGTGCCTCACGCGTCGAGGGCAGGGCAGGAGCTCGGGCCAGGGCAGCTCCTTCCTTCCATCCTTCGAGATCTGCTGGGAGCTCGGACACTTATGACGCAACTGCCGGCCGATCAAGGCACGCCCGTTGAGCAAACCCATGAAGCCGCGCTGCACACCACGCACCTCGCCCATCGATCCCGACAAGTGCCTCATCATGGGTCTCCGCGCAAACCGCATCAGCAGGTCCATCCTGCGCGCCATCTTCGACCCCCAAAACTCTTCCGACGCCGACGCCACGGCCGCGCGGCCAAGCCTTCTTGCCCGCATCCTCGCCTTCTTTGCTCTCTTCCAACTTGTCTTGAGCCGCTTCCGCGCTGCCGATTTCCGCAAGCTCCGCAGAGACGTCTGGCAGCTCGATGGCGACGAGTACCGCGAGAGCTTCCGTCTGGCCGACCGCCGCGGTGGTGCGCTCAAGTCCGTCGGCGATCTGGGCTATTCGGGCTCGACCTTCTTTACGACGCCCAATGCCAAGTTACTAATCAAAAGCCTGCCGCGTCGCTTCGAGCATACCTTCTTCTCGCGCGACCTGGTCGACCCGTATATCCAGCATATGCACGCTTTCCCGAACTCCCTGCTCGTCCGCATCACCGACTTTCTCGAAGCCATTGGGCCGTCGATCGGCGCCAGCATTCTCGGCACCGCCCCTGCGCATCATATTGTGATGGAGAATGTGCTCTACGGAAAAGATGACGATAAGCAGAAGGAGCGCTGGCAAACGTACGACCTCAAGCCCGACAGCTACTTCTACCCAGAGCGCGATATCGCCGACGGGCAGCTGGCCCCCGACTCGGTGAAAGAGCGTCTGGTCGACACTTTCCCAGATAAGATCAGGGTGACGCCAGCACAGCGCGAAGAGCTGATGACGGCGCTTGGAAAGGACACGGAGCTCCTGCGAAGCGCCAATGCCGTTGACTACAGCCTTTTCCTGGTGAGGTATCCGGCGGAGCCCGAACGTGAAGTGCCTTTTGTGCAGGCAAAGACTAGCCAGTGGCGGAAAGGCGCGAGGAGTAGCGATGGGAAGTGGGTGTACCGCGCTGTGGTGCTAGATTTCTTTTGGGCAAAGCACAAGACGCAGCCGAAGATGATGACGAGATTAGTGAAGAGCTTCAACTTCTTCGCTCGGAAGGGACCTATGAGCATCACGACTAGCCCGGATGAATATCGCGAGCGGTTCCTGGCCATGGTCAAGGGTTACATCGAGGAGAATGGTGAGCAGCAATAGCCTGGGCCGAGTACGGTCTCAGTCGCCACTGCACCCGCTCCCTGTCAGATCACTCGTCTTGCTGACAGGCCAATTTATTTGTGCTATTATGGCCTCCCCTGCTATGTTCTTTCCTGCTTGCATCTTGCATCGGCTTGCTTGCTTGCTTCCGCTTCCTGCGCCAGAGATTTCCCGGCCGGCAGACCTGACACGACAGACTGCTGGACGGCTTCTTGCGGCATTCTGGAACACAGCCTCATTAGTTTGTTGACTCTTCCTCCATCTTGTTTGTCAGTTTCGGCCTCTAGTGTACAGCATGTTGCCCTTTTCAGATACCCCTGCGCCACAGTGTATTGCCAATCGAAGACGGATTGCAATCCCTGCGGGAAAGGAGATAGACGAGGATCAGATGAAACGATATCCCTGCTTGGTAATGGCTCTCAATGACTATCAAGAATTGATGCGATGAGGCGAGACAATGCCGTTGCTGAAGTATATCTTCTGACGGGGATTGCGGCGAGCTGCATGAAGCTCCGGTGCCTCGTGCGCCTTACGGGGAATCCTTCCATCTATCGCATCTCGCAAACCCCAGGCGCTGCAGGGAACATGTTTTCTCGCCTCTGTCCTGGTCGCCGTTTGCCCGGGTTTGCTGAACGGCCATCGGGAAGAGGACGTAAAAGGAAAATGGTAAAGACGTGGGCTGATTGGCTGTTTGCGGAAGCCAATTTGCATTAGGTTCTTCAAGCCATGACGGACTCTCAGATCCAATATCGGGGGTCCAACGGTCCAACGGTCCAACCCTTCGGCCCTCGATTCGGCCACTGTCTGTTTCATTTTGAACCTTGAAATTTGCGCGTGCTTCGGACGAGTACGAGGCGCGCGGCGTCACAAGCGACGCCTGCCCCTGGGACCGGCGAGCGGCGAGCGGGGATGAGCAAGGCGGGGGATGCGCGCGCATGCGAAAAAGAGGAAAGCGGGTAGGTGCGTCGGCGAAGGACATGTTTCCCGCCAGCCACGTACCGGCAACTCCAGTCCATGCTTCCCACCAGCCTGGCGCGGGATGAAGCCGCCGGTTACACTTTTTCCTGTCGTCTTGGACAAACCTCTCATGCTGCATGCTGCTGTGCCGGTGCTACTCGCTGTCTTCTTTTGCTACCCCATGCCCGCCTGCTTTCTTTTCGCCCGTTCCCATAACGCCCTGGACCCCGCGCCCGCCTCGATACACCCTAACAGACGGGAGCCGCGTTTTGGAGCAAAAGAAAAGCTGCGTAGATGACGCAGGTCTCACACCAAACCTCGATCCCCATCTGACTTCTCTCCCCTCCCTGCGAACACTCGGCTCCTTCCTCGATCGAATCGAGAGGCGCAATCCCGTTATGTATCAATCCAGCCTCTATCATCCTGCTCGTTCCCTCTCACTCTCACACGCTCTCCCCCCTCTCCCTCTCCCCCATCTCTCTTCTTCTGCGATCTTGCTACCCCTGCACCAAACCAGCCAGTCAGCCAGTCAGCCAGTCAGCCAGCCACCAATACCCGGCCCCCCCAATCACACATACACGTAATTCATTTCACCTACACAGCCACCTGGGAGGGAAGTGCCGAATAGTGAGGCGAGACGCGGGAACAGAGCGGACAGCGCAGCGTCCACGAAGCCGTCGACGACATGCGGCGCCACGCCCCCCGCCGCCCCGCGTTGCCATTTCTCCCTCCCCCCTTCTTCTCCTCCGAAACCGCACTACTACGGGACGCAGGGTTTCGGAGACGCATCAATGACATGCCGGAAAAGACATGCAGACCCATATGCGCGTCCTGCTATTCTCATTCGCGAGGGGTGGCTGGAAAGCTCGGCTGGGCGGGCGGAGAGAGCAGATTATACGCGCATCTTGTTATCCGGGGTTTCTTCTGTGATGCGCTTATAATGCCACCATGCCAGGTTTTGGGTGTCGTACTTGATAAGTGAGGGTTTCTCTCGTATTCATGTGTGATACTGGTTAGCTCTGCGGTATGCGTTGGTGCCAAGGGGAGACGGATTGACCACGTATCTCAACTTACCAGGCTTGCCCTCCTTGGGATCCGGGTCCGACTAGCGGGGACTTTAGTTTTCACGGATATTCGATGTGTCCGGTGTTATGGCTTTTCAACCTTGCTGATATTTCATGCGTAAAGACCCGCGGAGGCCAAACGGCAGGGTAAACAGCTTGGGATTGAGGATGGACTGCAACGGGGTATTTTTGCCTGGAGTTGGAGTGCAATGATGGAAAGCTGTGGAAATGCAAGTCTTGCGGTGATAAGAGGTGCGTACTTTGAGAAGTAATAAGGATAGCGACAGCTGTTTCCGATCCACCTCCTGTTATGCAGGGCAGAGGACGACAGGTAAGGGGGGAGACGTTTTTGCAACTTGAACTTGACAGCTCTTGCAAGGCAGAGTCTCGGCAGAGGAACGAGGGTATTTTCCATGCGATCTTGTTCAATCTAAGGGGACGAGCACAAGATTAGATACGCCAGGCTCATCAAAGTAGCGAGGTCGGAATGGCAACACCAGTCAAGTAGGGAAACTCAATCGAATGTAAGGAATGGAGATGTATGAGCATCAGCATTGAAGGGTTCCTATTCGATGCCTGTTGAAAAATTATATTTCAAATGCCACTTGCAGAGCCGCCAGTATCTAGAGTCTCTTTGGCCCCCTAAAAGTCTAAATCAACCGTATCCTGCGCATCCATATATTTGATCATGCAGAGCAAGGTATGACCGAACCCCTCCTTGTGCAGTTCTGAAGACGCCTGAGGATTGTAGGTGCATACAAAGGAGTGTTCACAAACCTACATATCCTCGCTCCCACATCTCCAAGCTCTATTTTCGTTTCGTTGCAGAAGCATATGAAGACAGGCGTCTACTGCACGACGCTCCTACTTTTTCAAGGAATCTGCTCTCTCACCCTCTGCAAGAGCGGCTCTCTTTCTCCCCTCTCTTCCTCTCCACTGTGCGGATATGGCATTCTCAAATACGCACCGCCTTCGATTTTCCTGACTTGCCAAGTGCCCTCCTTCGCCGCATCGTCAAAGAATCGCTGGTTCTCTTCAAAGCTCCGGCCACCACTCTCTGGGAGGTACGCCCAAGTCCACAGGCCGGCAATACCGTTGGAAGCGGCGAAGACGAGGAAGAGCCAGTAACGCAGGTTGTTGAACATGATGGGGGTCAGGAGCGTAATGGTGAAATTGGCAAGACCCCAGATGATGACGCTGATGGCGGCAGCTTGTGCGCGAGCGGTTGTGGGGTAGATCTCAGTGGGTATCAACTGCAGAGTAACAGGGTCAGTCATGATTCTGTCTACTGGAGAAAGGAAGGTATTTACCCAGACAGTAGCCAGCCATCCAATACCAAAGGCGCCCGTTGCCACGTAAAGTGTAACGATGCCTGGGATGGAAAAAGCAATAGTGGGAACGTCGAGAGGGGCTGATTTTCCTTGAGAGTTCATGGCCAGGCCTCCGAAGATGGCAAGGAGAAGGAAGCAGGAAGTCAAAACTATGCTGCCGCCGAGCAAGAGTTTGCGCCTGCCAATGGCGTCGATGAGAAGCCAGGCGAAAGTCATGAGGAACAAGTAGGAGGTGTAGTTGCCCATTGTCAAATATTCGGCGTTTCGGAAACCGAATCCAAGCAGCTCGAAGATTTGGGGACCGTAGACGGATACGGCTCCATAGCCAGTAAGAGCCTGCGCATCGTTAGATCTGAGCACATCTCCAACGAGATATATATATCTTGCACTGCCTTACCTGGTTGATTTGGCACATGATGGTGACCATGGTCGGGTGGAATTGCGGATGACCGGGTGTGATCATGTTGAAGTAGGATACCGGCTGGTCTGCTTCCCGCTCATGGCTCTCTTTCAAGTCTTCAAACTTCTTCTCGCCGTCTTTGGGGTCAATTTCATGACAAGCCCTCCTGGCGTCCTCCTCCCTCCCATGGTAGATGTAGTACCTGGGGCTTTCGGGTAGCAGCTCGATGCATGCGAGAAGGAGGACGGGATAGGCTTGCATAACGATAATGGGAATGCGCCAAGCCCATTGGTTCTCCTTGCCCAAGACGACGGTCACGACCAAGTTAATGCCGAATGCCATGCATAAGCCGAAGATGTTCATCTGGAATTCCTGGCCCATGGCTCTCCCTCTCTTCTCGGTCTCGGCCAGCTCAGCGCTGTAGACAGGTATCACGCTGTCGATGCCGCCAACGCCAAGACCCATGATGACACGGCCGAGAAACATGACTGCTAGCGCCTTCCTCATGCCCCCGAGACCGGCCATGAACATGATGAAGTTCCCCAAGCTGGCGGTTGCTAGACACATGAAGATGGCGCGCTTGCGACCGAATTGATCGGCAAACCACGAGAAGAGGACGGCGCCGACGGAGCATCCCAGGTAGTAGACAGAGACAATGATGCCAACGACAGGAGAATCACCAGAGATGCGCATGCGAGAGAGGTAGTCATTGTTGGTATTGATCAGGGACATCATACCCTGGAGAGTCATCAGCACGAGCAGTGCCGATTGATGACAAGGAAAAGAAGCTCATACCTGGTCATAGCCGTACAATGCGATGGCAGTGGAAGAAAAGAGCACGACTTGAGCTCGCTTGCTGTGGCTCAGCGACTTGAGCCGCGACCACAGGTACGACATGGTTGCTGAGGGGCGGGGGAAGGCCAATGGAGATGGGATGGAGAGATTGAGGCTCAGATCATGGGCAGGGTCAAGAGGATAAGAGGAGGAATGAAGGGGGCATCGGGGGACGGAGCGAAGTCATCACGATAGCGCAGCAGCGGAAACATGGCAGGCGCGACAGGGTGGGGAACACAACGGCCAATCGCTGGGGCCATGACGGCAAGCGCGTAGAAGGCCGCGAGCGAGGCTGGGACTAGAGAAGGAGAAAAAGAAGCTCGATCAGATCCGAGGACTTGTGACCTGCCAGCTGCCCAGGCCACACGTCTCGCTTGCTGTCGGCTGAGGGCAATGACGCAATGCCCCGCGACGCGCCTATCATCCAGTGCACCGCAACCGCCATCCCAGGCTTCCACCGGAGGACGCGGACCTGCTCCTCAGCCCACTGGCATGTCAGAGGTCAGGGCTGACGGTCAAGCACTTGCCGGGGCGCTGGTTGCAGTCCTGCATCACAAGACGGCGGGATTGGGCGGCCCATTAGGTAATGCCCGCATGCCGCAGCTTGCTAACAACCTTGGAGAGAACCACTACTGCACCAGCTTACACCAGATGGCTGATGGTAGCAATAAAGCAAGCGCTAGTCATGACCGGCGCAAGGTCCAGTCCAGCCCGCATCTGTCCGGAGCCTACGTGGGGTAACCGCAGCCGGTCGGAAGTCGTGGCCGGCAGCCCATCCTCGCCATCCCGTTCAAACCACGCTGCAAGCCTTTCGTCCTGGATCGTCCAGACGAGACGTGGGCGGCGGCGGGACCGGGAACCAGAGGTTGTACACAGCAGAAGTGGAAGATGGATTTCGAGACAACGAGCGTTTCCCGTGGGCGATCGGCCTGACATGCCCGCCGAAAAGTGGAGGCCGCCGCATTCACGCCGCGCTCAGGGGTGCCCCTCCACTGCTCAACACCATCCGCTAAGTGCTGAGCCAAACATCAGGGTCTCGTGTCCGCGCACCAACAGCCTACAGGGAAGAGCTCGGAATCCGCCATGGCCGACGATGAATCCGCGCAGCACGTGTCGGCGCGCGACCTGCGCGTCGAGCAAGCTTTCTTCGGGCCCATCATCCACTCCATCACCCCCACCGAGGTCCAGATCTGCCACAAGGGCCTGCTGCTGGTCGGGCCCGACGGCCGCATTGCCCTGTTCCGCGAGCATGTCGAGAAGGCCCAGGTTGCAGCCCTCATCGCCGAGTACGGCACCGGCGCCGGCTCGTCGCGCATCCGCTACCTCGAGCGCGGCCAGTTCCTGATCCCCGGCTTTGTCGACACGCACAACCACGCCCCCCAGTGGGCCCAGCGTGGCACCGGCCGCGGCCTGCAGCTTCTCGACTGGCTCAACCAGATCACCTTCCCGCATGAGGCCAAGTTCGCCGACCCGGCCTACGCCCGCAAGACCTACTCGGCCTGCGTCGACGGCTTCCTGCGCCAGGGCATCACGACAGCCTCGTACTACGGCAGCTTGCACGCCGACGCAACCAAGATCCTGGCCGACCTGTGCCTGGAGAAGGGCCAGCGCGCCTTGGTTGGCAAATGCGACATGAACCAGAACGCGCCCGACTACTGCTGCGCCGCCAGCGCCCAGGAATCGCTGCAGGCCACCAAGGACTTCGTCGCCCACGTCCGCACCATCGACCCCGCCCAGAGGCTTGTCACACCTGCTCTGACTCCGCGCTTCGCCATCTCCTGCGACAGAGAGCTCCTGACCGGCCTTGGCGACCTCGCCGAAGCCAACCCTGAGCTCCCCATCCAGACGCATTTCAACGAGGCCGAGGATGAAATCGCCCTCACCAAGACCCTGTATCACGAGTTCAGCAACGAAGCAGACCTGTACGAGAAGTTTGGTCTGCTCAACTCCCGCTCCATCCTTGCCCACTGCATCTACCTCGAGGACTACGAGGTCGAGAAGATCGCCGAATTGGGCTGCGGTGTGGCGCATTGTCCCATCTCGAACACCACCATCGGCGGCTTCATGGCGGCACCGATCCGCCAGTACCTGCGCCACGGCATCAAGGTGGGCCTGGGCACCGACAGCGGCGGTGGCTTCTCGTCGTCCATCCTCGATGCCATGCGCCAGGCCTTCATCGTGTCAAAGGCCCGCGAGGTCGCTACCGACGGCGCCGATCCGGCACTGTCCCTCAACGAGACCTTTTTCCTGGCCACGCTGGGCGGTGCTCAGGTCTGCGGTCTCGGCAGCAAGGTCGGCAATTTCGCCGAGGGAAAGGAGTTCGACGCGTTGGAAGTCCACACTATGGGAGCGGGCGCGGGCATCATCACGCCCATCGAGGACGAGGACGACCTGGCGACGGTGTTTGAGAAATTCCTCATGACCGGAGACGACCGGAACATTGCGAAGGTCTATGTTAGGGGTCGGTCGGTCAAGGCATGAAGTCACGAGATATAGACGAATGCTCAGGCGTAGAAATACAACTACTCGCGCAGGTTGAATGCAATTTCTCGTAATACGAAAGCGAATCTTGGGTGCCACGAGGAAGTGGAAGGTGCTTATGGCTGTGCATGCGGAGGAGAGCACGGCCAGTGCTAATCGCGATGTGCGGTGGGTACAGTCGCCTAGAGTAGGAAACCGTGCACCACGGGTTGCAGAAGAATCTACCCTTTCGTAAGCTGCGAGGCACCGAAGTCTGCTTATCAACAAAAGTGTCCAGAAATATAGCTTCGGCTGTTGACGGAAGCGGGTGCGAAGTCTCGTGTGGGAACGAGCTCGACAAGAATCGGCATCTTGTAACCCACTATGCCTCGAGGCCGTGGGAACATGACGTCTGGTGCCGATCAAAGGTGCGAATTTGGTGACAGACGGGATGCGCAGCGGCCCGCCTGGCGCTAGCACGCTGGCAGCAGCGGCAGCAGGCACGAAGCCTCATTTCGAGCGCAACCACCAACGACGGCGGCAGTGGCAGCGGGGCAATGGCTAGCGCGGCGAGTGACAGGGGCCGGCTCGGCAGCGGTGCCGCACCGCCACAGCCGCCACGGACTGATGTGCAAGGGACCAGTGACGCACAGAAGCGCCGGGCACGGGGCCAAGACAGTGGGGAGATCGCAATCTCTGGCTGGCTCGTCCCCAGTGTTTCATCTTCATTTGCTGCCGGCCAGCCGCAAGCAGCGAAACATCCGCCCACTCCCTTTATCACTCGCTGCGAGACGCCGTTCTTTTTGTCGTTCCCTTGCCTCCAATTTCCTGCTTGCCGCCGCCCACACGCCTGCAGCACCAGGCGCCGTCCCTCGGCGCGTCCGTCAGCCCTACGCGGCGCATTTCTTTATCACCCCCTTGAGCCTCGTGCCTTGAGCCCCGCGGATTCGCCCGGCGCAGGCTAACGCAGCCTCTCAATTTCCCACCACCGCAGCCTGGCGCTGCCTGCCTGATCCAGACACGCTGCGCGTTCTGCTCTCATGCCTCATCCATCACTCACCATGGCGTCCCCCATGGCATTAGGGAGACGAGACATCAGCGGCACCATTGACGGCGTCAAAGAGTCGTTCAGTTCGTGGGATGCGTGCATGTCCAAGGCCTACTGCAAGTGAGTCGCCGTTTCTTCCTTGGGTGGTCGCGACGCGCGCCGCTGATACGAGTCGCAGATGGCCCGTTATTGCTGGCATCGCTATCGCCGGCCTCATCATCTTCTCGCTGCTGTGGTGCTGCGGCCGCTGTCTATGCTGCGGCGCCGAGTGCTGCTGCGGCTGCCTGAGCTGCTGCAACAAATGCTGCCCGGGACCCCGGAAAGGCCATCGTCGTGTCGAGTCGCCGCCGCCGTCGGCCTTCCCCAGCAACCAGCAGTACCAGTCTGCCCCGCCCATGTACGCCGGCCCCGGATGGAACCAGAACAACAACGTGCCGCAGTACGCCACTTTCGACTCCGGCAATGGCGACAAGAAATTCAACGAGGACGCCCTGCCCGAAATGCCCACCTGGGACACGGCAAAGAGCACCAAGGTCGAGGTCTTCGAGGAGCCCGTGAAGGAGCACCCGGACGACATGGAGCTGCAGAAGCTGGACATGAAGCCAGGAGAGTCTCCCACGAACAGCAGCGTTGGGCCCAGTCCGATCAATACCCGCTCGCCCGCGCCGCCGTCCGACTACGGCATGCCCGTCCAGCCACAGCCCATTCACCCAGCAACCGCAAGCCTCGCAATCGGTAACATACGCAGTCCCAGCCCGTACCAGAGTGACTACCATGGCGGACCCGACCAGGCCGGTTATTTCAACGGTCCGCCGCAGCAGCCCTACGGAATGCAGGGACACGCTTCCCCGTCGCCGTACCAGGACCAGAACCAGCCTTACGCCTATGCCAATGACCCTTACGGCCAGAATACCTACGGCTATGACCATGGCGGCGCGCCGTACGGTCAGCAGTACGACACGGCGAGCAGTGTTGGGGGCTATGCGCCAAGCCAGGCACCGACTGGCTACGCGCCGTCGGGTTCGACGCGCTACGAGCCTTCGATGCACAACGCGTACCAGGATCAGTACCAACGTCAGCCTCCGCCTCCGATGCCGCCGATCGACAGAGCCGGCACGGCCAGTCCCTACCAGATGTACGGCCAACCCCCCAGGCCACCAATCGACCGCGTCGGAACCGCGAGCCCGTACCAGCCCTTCAACAACGGCCCCAGACCGCCGGTTGAGCGTTCGGCGACAGGTAGCCCATGGGAACGGTTAGGCGCCAATAGAAACATGTATTGAGAAGGCTGAGAAATGCTCGAAGTCTGCCCTATTGGGCTGCAACTGGCGTTGTGTCATCCTTGCAAATCCGTTTCACTGTATCCTTTCCTCATGCTAACCTCATCATGCCGACCCTCGACTTTGCACCAACCTTTCTGTTATCCTTCTCAGAGATCTCTTTACTTTGATCTTCTCCTGCGATACCCGTTTTGTCCGACAACGCAACTTATACGCATTTAAGACGTAGTCGCTTGGTTTCCTTTGACTAGACTTGTTGACGGAACCATTTTTTTTTCTCTTCTTCTGTACCTATTTCTTCTATCTTTTTTCTTTTCCTGCATAGCGAAGGCGTTTTCCGGCGAACGACAGCAGTGTTCGGAAAAACTCGGGACTCGATGAGGTGGAAAGTCAAGATGTCAAGACGCACACCAACAAAACTCCAGTACAAACCGACGCGCGTCCCACGGACGCTTTACAATATGATTGCGGTGCCAACGGAAGACCTAGCCGAGAATTGAGTGAAGAGGGGCCGAAGAGAGGGGCTCCCTGTGATTTTAAAAGGGGAGATAGCTATAGCGAGCCGGAGACGGTCCATGCTTCAGATGCGAGGCGAGGCGAGAAAGCTTAGCACATCATGCGGTCTCCACCGACCCCACTTCGCCTCAGCCTCCTTTTTTTTTTAACTACGCATTCGCACGCGCCGTAGGTACTCGTGTGGAGAGGCTCGTGGCTCGGTGGACGTGCGATCGCTCGCTTCGAAGGGGAATCTTCTCTCTTAGCTATTCTTGGACACCAAATGCAAAAGATGGCCCCCGTCAGATCTACCGCAGGTCCCGTTATGGAAACGTCCCCAATATATCGAATCGAAGCTTTGAAGATGCGCGTCCGACGCCACAGACAAGCGGGAGAGGCCCGTGAGGAGGAGCGAGCAAAAAGCACGGATGCCGCCCATCAGCCACACAGCACAGTCTTGGTTCGAGCTACTTAAAGAAGAGCGAAGCGGTCGGACCCATCCAATCAGCTCCTACCAGGGGATGATGAACGCGAGGACGACTTCTATTCCTGATTCTAGCGAACGACAACAACCGCCTCCCCCCCCAAAGTCCCTTGGATCCGCACATCTCCATGATTTCCTCCCCCTACCCCGTGCGCATCCACCAACCACCCCTTCGCCAGCCAGCCAAAACGGGAAAATTTCCACATTTCCCTTCCCCTCCCCCATCACCACCACCCACCCAACCTACTCTCCCTTTCCCCTCCCCTTGCCCCCCCTCACCCCCCTCGCCAACTCCGCCACCACCTCCTCCACGCCCTCCTTCCTCCCCTCGTCCGTCCCCAACGCCGTCTCCTCGGCCACGACCCTGTACACCTCGGCCACGCCATCGAAAATCGCTTTTTTCCCCGCTTCTTCTTCTTCCCCCCCTCCCCACCCGCCTTCCGTCCTGAACGTCTCGGCGATCTCGCGCATCTCGCCCTCCCACCGGTACGCCTTGGGCTGCATGCCGACGACGCCGCGGTCGGCGGCGGCGAGGGTGGCGGGGAAGGCGGCGCCGAGCTGGGCGCGTAGCTCGGGTAGGACGGAGAGTTGGTGGGCGGTGGTGTAGGATTGGAGGGCGAGGGCGTAGAAGCCCTTCGTCAGCGCGGCGAAGCTGGTGGGGGGTTGTTGCGCCAGTGTTAGTTGGAGCTCGTGATGTTGTTGTTGTTGTTGGGGGAGGGAGGGAAAGCTGATTGAACGTACGAGGCTTTCAGCCCGCTGGCCGGACCGATTTCGGCGCCGAGGTGCTTGGTGTTGAGCACGGCGGCGAGGTGCGGACCAGATGGGGCGGCGGCGGCGTCGCTGAGGGAGTAAGGGCCCGAGATGGGGATCGAGGGGCGCTTCCACGCGCGGAGGCTCCGGGCCAGCTCTGGATCGTCGTCGATCTGGGCGTGGGCTTCGCTGCCGTTGGTGGAGGAGCTGCTTTCGTTCCCCAAGAACTTGGGCGGCGCGCCGATGATGCCGCCGTCGACGAAGCGGATGTCCGGGGCGCGGGATGCGAGGGCTGCGTCGATGCCGCGGGCGGTGGAGGGCGCGATGGCGTTGAGGTCGAGGAAGTAGAGAGGGTTGGTCGATGCTGCTGCGGGTCTGCTGGCGATGGTCCAGGCGTCGATTATGCGGTTGGCCGTGGCGACGGCGTCGCGGGGTGGGACGATGGAGAGGATGTAGTCTGCTTTTTCTACGAGGGCGACGTCTGATGGTAGGACGGTTATGCCGGCGGAGGTGGCGCGGGCATGGGTTGAGGGACTGGTGGCAGTCAAGAATGTGGATCAAGACGGTCTGCGTCATTTGTTGTTCAAACCTACCTTCGACCGACGGTTGTGGTAAGGACCTCGTAGCGATGGGCTTGCAGAAGCTTGGCAACCCCCAATCCCATGTCACCAATGGAGATGATGCCGACGGCAGCTCGAGAAGCAGTGGCAGCCATATTGGGACAGTTCAGTGCCTGACCAGACCTTGGGAAAAGTTTTGCTATAGCTAAGGTGGGAGGAACAGACGCGAGTTGCGGGGAGTCTTGCGTCAGTTGCGGCGATAGGCGATAAGCTGATAAGATAACACAGCGGATCTATCCGTGCAGGCACGGGCCACGGGCGGAATGGTTGCGCCTTCATCACTTTCTGGATTGCATTCCGTCTGCGGCGGGCGCCGTGGCACAGTCGCACCTGGTTTGTACCTGGTTGTTTTCGCATCGCTGCGCCTGCTGCTGTTCAACGCTGCGATGCAAGGCCGGCCTGTACCTCATTCCTGCGCAGCACAGTACAAGCAAGCGGTTGCTGTGAAACGAGCCAGGTTTCAATCGACCGGCTCCGCCTTCGGACAGGGGCTGTTTCGGGCAACCCATCGTCCCGGAACTCGCGCTGCTGCTGCTCTCTTCGGCCGACGCCTGCTTACGCATACGCCGAGCAGATGTCGCGACGCTGGCGGCCGCTGGTCGTGAAGCTGAGCTAAATGAGCAGCAGACGGGCTATTTGTAACCACCGGAAGGCTGAAGTCCCGCAGCCGGGCGTGCTTTGTAAGAACCGAGTCGTGCTTGGCCATAGCTCCCAGCTGGACCCTTGCTGCGACGCGGGGCAATTATCAACCATCCATTAAACTTACAAACTTCGTAATTAAGCGGCAAACACTATATAATGATGCAGGCACAGGCATACCGCCTGCCGCTCGCCAGCTGACGAGAACTGCGCCAACCCGGCTGCCTTCGGACTCCCCCACCCGCAACTCCTACGCGCCAGCCATCCCTGCATTTCCGCCGACGCAACAAAAGTGCAATCTCACCACCAGCCACCTTCCTTCTTTTAATCTCATTCGCCCGCATTCGCCCTCAACCTCTGCTTCACTCTTCCCCTCCCACCCGCAATTGACCCTCGCAACCATGTCTTCCACCAAAGACCTCAACATCGTCGTCCTGGGCGCCTCCTGGGCCGGCCTGGGCGCCACCCACTACATCATGAAGCACGTCCTGCCCACCCTGCCCACGCGCAACGGCGAGAAGTACCACGTCTACCTCGTCAGCCCCTCGACCGATTTCTTCTTCCGCGTCGCCGCCCCGCGCGCCGTCGCCTCGTCGCAGCTCATGCCCGCCTCCAAGTACTTCTTCCCCATCGGCCCCGGCCTCGACCAGTACGACTCCAGCAAGCTGACCTTCCTCGTCGGCGCCGCCGCCGACTGGGATCCGGCCTCCCGCACCGTCACCATCAGATCCGATGGCAAGGAGCAACACCTGCCGTACCATGCGCTGGTCGTGGCCACGGGCACCCGCTCGCCCAGCGCCCTCTTCAGCCTGCAGCACGGCAGCTCCGAGGAGACCAAGGACGCGATCAAGGCGGCCGAGGCCCGCATCAAGACGGCCAAGAGCATCTTCGTCGGCGGCGGCGGCCCCGTGGGCGTCGAGACGGCGGGCGAGATCGGCGAGTACCTGAACGGCAGCCCCGGCTGGTTCTCGTCGGGCCCGCCCAAGAACCAGAAGGCGCTGATCACCGTGTCGACGGCCGACGCCAAGATCCTGCCCGTGCTGCGCCCCGCGCTGGCCGAGAAGGCGGAGCGCTTCCTCAAGCGCGTCGGCGTCGTCGTCAAGAAGAACGCGCGCGTCGAGGGCACCGAGGCGAACAAGGACGGCACGACGACGGTCACGCTGAGCACCGGCGAGGTTCTGACCGTCGACTTGTACATCCCCGCGACCGGCGTCGCGCCCAACACCGAGTTCGTCCCCAAGCACCTCCTCAACGACAGGGGCTACCTCCAGACCAACGCGGCTACGCTCCGCGTCGACGAGGCCGGCCCGCGTGTCTTCGCGCTGGGCGACGTCGGCACCTACTCCCGCGGCGGCATCATGGACTTGGACGCTTCGGTATGCATATCAACCCCCCCTCCATCTGTTATCTTTTTTTTCTTTTTTTTTTTTTACTAATTGGATTCCCGACAGACTCCCGTCGTCATGACCAACCTCTCCCGCGACCTCCACGCCTTCGCCGAGTCCGGCGGCGAGAAGCTGGACGCCAAGGCCAAGGGCGCCGACCGCGAGTACAAGCCCAACCTGAAGGAGACGCAGCTCGTCCCCATCGGCCAGAGCAAGGGCGTCGGCTCCATATTCGGCTGGAAGCTGCCCAGCTTCATGGTGTGGTTGATCAAGGGCCGGGAGTACTTCACCAACACGGGCCCGCCGTTGGTGGATGGCACTAAGTGGAAGAAGGAGAGCAGCTGGAAGAACAAGGAGATGTAAATGTGTGGTGTTCGTGAAATGGGTGGTGATTTAATGCGAGTGGAGGATTCGAAGGGGTAGATGTGCGTGTTGCGGGCTCGATGAAAGCGGGAGCTGGAGCTTGCAGGTTTTTCTCATACCCAGGTGAATTTTAATGGATTCTTATTCGTGGAATTTGTTTCAATCACTGATTTTGCCAATGGAATTGATATAACATAATGAATAGCTAAAAATGCAGAAAGTACAGACTGAAGAGGGATAAAGCAATCGTCAACAGTAATCCTCTTCGCGCAACATATCCCTCATCAATGATCTTCGAAGGAGTTTCCTCTTGGCCTTCCCCACGCCTGTAAGGCAGCGATCCAAGGCAGATATGAACCCTTTCTCCAATGAATCATCCAGGATGGTCTTTAGGGTCTGTGGGTCTCTGTGACGCGCAAAATAGGCCCTGCAGCACTTAGGAAATAGCTTCAATCCTGCCTTGGTGATGAGACCTCCGTTTTCTGCCAGCATATCGATATTGTCTGCGACAAATGAAAACCAATACCATGGCGGTGTGGCCTCCATTGACCGTAGCATTGTTCTCATCAACACGTCGATTGGTGTTCTTCCTTTCCAATCCCTCCCGTTGACGTCGGCACCGTAGTGCAGTAGAGTTTCAGTTAGGGCGCCACTGGAAAGATGTAAAGGTTTGACTCTCAGGGGCTTTTGCTTCCACAAAGGCCAATCGGAGTTTGCATTCGGATCTTCTCCGTTGGTGAGGAGTAACCGAGATATTTGCAGGAAGTCTTGTGACCTAACGGCTGTGTGAAACAGATGTTCGTCGATGAGATCAAAAGCCAGGAGGTATATGAGTGGTTGAACGTTCTTGTATGGAGCCACTCTGAGCCCTTTATCAATCATGAGCTCTATGATCTGAATGAAATTAGGCTTGTACGCTTCAGGAAAGTCCCCCAGATAACCTGTATTCATATCTACGACAAACCTGTTAGCGCCATGGCAAGCCGCATGAAGCAGAGCGTTGTTTGCGTAGAGTTCATGTTCCCGAAATTTGCTCAATGCCGTTTGTGTGTAGAGAAAAAGGCCATAGGCGACAGCGAAAGTTAGCGGATCATTGGGTAGACCTGAATTTGGTTCCATACGTGTTTCGCGCAGAGAATCGATGAATCGAAGCTGGCATGAACCAGTGGTGATTTCGGCGAAATAGTGGTAAGCTGCTGCAGGCCGCATTCGGGATTGAGCCGCGCGCTGGTCTCTTGAGATCTCAATATGATATAGCTTTGCGAGCTCGGTGTAACCGTTCTGTGACCGAAAGAGCGCTTCTCTCCCAACGATGATCTCTTGAAACGCAGGCTGGTCCAGAAATCCTCGAACAGTCTCATGCATCAGTCGAGCCCTGTCATCCTCCCGGAACGGCGCTTGCAACTCAATGAGTCCTCCGCACTGCTCGCTAAGCCAGGTACAGAAGCGTTGGAACCCATCTGCGCTGGCTTGTCGACTTTCGCATTCTTGTATTGTTTGGCACTCCCGCATCTCGGCAATCTGGTAGAGTTCCCCCAATGAAGGTTCCTCGAAGGCTTTGAGTAGTGAATCCAAAACAAGATAGGCAGACCAGCGGAAGGCCTCTGGAATACGTTGGACGATAGAAGTGTAGAAGTCACCAAGTTCGGAAGGAAGCTCTTGGAGGAGCCGCATCACATCCGCCGCTGCGTAGTGCCCCCGATCCACGAGTGATTCGGTGATACTATCCAGAACGAGCCGAACCCAAAGGAACACTCCATCAGCCCTTTGGACTATCTGCTCAACAATATTTCTGAAAGTCTGCTGCGCTTCCTGCGATGTTTTCATCTGGCCAATGATTCCAGGGCATTGTTCGAATCTTCCAATGGTGTAGCGTTCAATGTCTTTTTTGGTGTAATCTTGAAGCTGAAAGTTGGGAAAGTGTGAGAAAAGATTGAACAAGACAGTTCGAGGACGACTTGAGAAGAAAACTTTGGCGCAAAGTCCTTTGCCAGATTTTGGAGTGATCATGCCCTGAATGAATTCCGAGATCGTTTCGAGGGAGCCATCGAACTCATCTAGTGCATCAATAAATATACACATGTGTAGTTTCTGGCGCTGCTGTCTCAGAATTGTACCCAGAGCAGTTTGGATGTTCCCAAATGTCCATTCAATCTTCGAATCATTCCCACTGAGGATGCAGCGCCGTGGTATCTCGTCGCAGAGCTCAGGAGCCTGGGATAGGATCTGGTGTAGAATGCTTCTCATGAGGCCATCGAAAGACTTTTGGATTCTTGAGCCTCGGTAGTAGAAGAAAAATCCAGCTTTAATGAGGGTGCCAGAACCGCCCCACTGATGTAGAAGTTGGTGTGTGTCGTCACGCTCGAAAATATACTTCACGAGCGTTGATTTTCCGCTGCCCGGTTTGCCGTGAATCCAATACACGCCTTCACCCTTCGATAGCCATGGGATTATTCCTAGGTCCTGATCTTCGAAAATCGATTCACACGTGGACGGCCAACTGGTGACAATTTCAGTCTGCCTGCGAGCGAATGCTTCCACATACAAGGATCCAATGATCTCTTTAACCTCAAGTCAGCTCAGAAGACCACGAAAATGGTAGAGCAGTACGAACCAGCGTGAGAATATGCCCTTCGTCCCGAAAGTGCTGCAACACCTTTGCCGTGGCTGCTTTCTTCAGGGCCGTGGTATTCGTCTGTTTCTCCCAACGGAGTCAGACTTCTCATGGAAACTCCTTGGATCTTGTGCGGCTTTTCCGATTCTACTGATATGGTCGTTTTCCGCACGTAATCCAGGACGTGCTGATAATTGACATCTCCTCTCGAAAACTTGACCATTGCTGAGTGATCTTCGTTGATGGCGTGTTCTTCGTCGGGACGAGAACCTCGCTGTATTGCCGAATCTCGATCTACCATAACCACTCTCTTTCCTACTCGACTCCATCTTTCGCCGTCCCACTTTTGGGCAGTTAGTAAAATGAAAACATCTCAAATGTATTTGAGACCTACCTCTACTGTCTTTGTCATTCCTGTCTCATAAAACGAGACAACGGTGAACCTCCTCGTAGTTTGAATCCCGTTGAATGTGTCCTCAATACACTTCAAGTATGAGGACTTTGGAGAAAGCTCTTGGACAAGCTCTTCATTCGGTTGGCCTTTGACCATGCTATGCAGCTGAGTCATCTCCATGCCTTTGTGGGGCACACCGAAACAAATCACCGACTTGACATTTCCAAGAACTGAGAACTTTTGGTCCGAGTACGCTGCCAGGCTGATCAACGACTGCTTCAGCAACAGCCCACCGAGGCTGTGAGCCACGAAAACAATCGGTTTGGACATGGAGGAGCCGAAGCCGAGGGCGGAAAGACCATTGACAAAATTTCTGGAGAGATCGTAGATGTGCTGGAAGGAGTTGCTCCCTGCCACTCGAGAATCATAGCCGTAAACGATCGTTCTTACTCCGACGAGGTCTTTTGGAAGCCCATCTCGAAGCCACATGAATGTTGAGCCATCTCCGCGCTGTTGCCAAGATCCGAAGGGGTGACTTCCAAGGCCGCTGATTGCAATGCAACTGTTCCGAGTCAACAGGGTTCAACAAGGGTTGATCTTTCGAAGCGTTCGTCGCGGTACAGCAGATCGCAAAAATCAAGAGCCCACCTGCCTTCCAGTGGTGCTAATTGAAATTTGTGTCTGGATACAAATGTGCAGTTCTGAAACTCACATTCACGCCCGGAGATTTGTTTCAATTATCCACGTAGAGGCTCGTGGTAGGCTCAATTTTCCTGCAACCCAATTTGGAGGCAAAATCCATTTCAGCAAGGGGACTTACTCAATTCTGTGCTCAGAGGCATCAACATCGCTTAGAACAGTGAAGCCTAAGAACTTGCGGTCGAAGATGATGATGCATTCTGATCCTCCGTAACTTGTTGTGATGGATACCTCATCCTCTCCCGTGAGACATGGCGGAAGTGGAACAAAAGTGACAGTCGCCGTTTTTGAGCGTGATATATGCGATAAGTTCAGACCGACGGCCAGCGAGTGTACGGTCACGGTCGATTCCCGTGCGTCGAGGGTATGTTGAATCAGTTGGACTGCTTCAGCCTTGCTGATTTGCAGCGGAAGTTGGCGGACGCGGAATGTCAGTATCTTGTCTCGCGCCATCTCTTCATCATTGCGGTCGAACTCTCAGGGGATGTGAAGATGGATTAGTGATAATAGGGTGGGCTCAGGAGATGTTGTCGCCTGCGGGGCTTCAGGGTTCGGAGGCGCAAAGTCCAGCGTGGGGTCTGTTCCACCCCATGACAGTGCAGCATGGCGCTAAGCCGAGAGATATGAGTGGCTGATGGGCGCCCCCATGTGGGTGCTGACGGACAGGGGAAGGCGAGCCGTCGCTTGCCTCAAAATGTGGCCGAACCTATCTAGAAGAATATAAGAAACGTCACAAAGACAAAAGACGGGTAAGATATGGAGTTAAATGGTTGAATGGGCGGATATCGGCTTTTGTCGGACAAGAGCCGTTCCTTTTGTAATTTGTTTAAATTTTTTTGTGCTTTTCTGAATGTATTGTGGTTGCAATCGAAATGAAGACTCTAATACCGGCAGGGACAAATGAAGCAAAGCGAGAGAAGAAACGCGGATGGCAGGTGTTCCTGTCCTTGATCAGATCCAAAAGCCTGGCAGCGTCAGTTAAAAGAACCTTTCCAGACCTTGAGGGTCCGTGCCGTCTTTCGTGGCTATGTACTTCAATACAGCCTTTTGGTTTTTCTGCAAAGACGATAGGAAAGCGTACTTGATCAGAGCCTCCGGGAGGTCGAGGCCCCACTCCCAGGCATTCCTATTGCCCTTGACGATGCGCGTCTGCACCCTGCTCTCTAGCATAGCCTGCAGGTCGCGCGGCACCCTCTCGCGGGTCCCGGGCGGAAGGGATTTCACCGTCTTGGAGCCGTCCTCGTTGACGGTGAGAGGCATCAGATGTGCCAAGAACTCGGTGTAAACGGCACGGAGGCAGTTGCTCTCGTCCGAAATCTCCCAAAGCTGTCCCACGACCTGCAAGCTGATGACGAAAGTTTTGGGCTGGCGCTTAGGGTACAGGCAGTACTCCTCAAAAAACTGGACTTCAGCATACTGTTTCATCCAGTTCTCCAAGCTGTACAGGCGATGGCTCTGGCAAATGACTGAGACCTCGGCCAATGCGAGAGACGAGAACTCGAGATCCGTGTCCTCGGGGGATGAGCAATGGCCGTCATAGCACCACCAGATGAAAAAGAGCACGGCTCTAGGCGAGAACTGGGGTAGGTCGATGTCCAAAGCATTCGTCTCAGGATCCCGCGGATTGCCGCGAGTCATATGCGGGCAGAACATGTTCAACGTCTTCTCGTCTATGCGGAGTGGCTCTGCGTCGGGACCGGCGAAAAGGAGTGCCTTTGTCTTGTCAGCGTATGCTCCCTGGTTGAAATCCAGCTCAACCTCCCCCCACAGGATCTCCCAAGTCGCATCGCCAGCAACCCAGCCAGGCATGTCAGCCTCTGTGACTGAAATCGCGTTGTTCTGGGCCATGACTTACAAGGTAGCTGTTGTTGATGGGGGATTGTCGGTGTAGACAGCTGGGTAACAGTCGTTGGAATGCAGGGTGATGTGTCGTGATGCTAAAGCTCGCATTATAAGGGTCTGGCTCCCATGCGTTGTCAAATTACAATATAGTCGCCGCAGCATTATACTCGACTGTGTTTGTACACAAACAGTGTGATATACCATTTGTGAGCCAAACCAGTGTCCAGAAACAAGGTTGAATCGGCAGTAAACGTGATTTGTGCAGTGGCCATTCACAGGGCTGACTGTTCGTTTACATGGCCAGAGCTGTTGAATGACAGATCTGAGACGAAATCGAGGTGACATCTCAATGGGATTCCTGGATGCATGATAACGAGTGGCTGTTCTCGGTGTAGATGATGCCTCGGGGCAACACAGGAACGGTGTCTGCAACAAAGACATTGTGGCGATGTGGAGAACAAAGAAGAGCGATGAAAGTGTTGAGCGATAAGGACAAAGGACCCACATGGCTCGACCCCGCATGAGAGACAGGGAAGGGGCCGTGAGGTCGCGGGGAAGCAGTGACGTCAACGACACCGCGCCATGGCGCCAAGCCCTGGAAAGCGCGTCCGGCAGCAGCTCTGGGCTTGCAGCGCGCGTGAAGAAGAAAGTAAAAACCGGGACGTAGCTTTGGCGGTTAGGTGCGGTTCATGCATGTCAACTTTGCAGCGAAGCTCTGGGCGCAGCCTGCCGCCTACGTCATCCTGGCCAGTCCGCCTGATATATCCACCACCCTCTGCACCCCTCCAACAGACACTCTCCTCCCTCAACACTCAACCCACACCGTATTCAGTCCTCAAACACCCAACCGACACCGCAAACATGCCCGTCCACCCCGCTGAGGAGACTGCCACCGGCAGTGAGTTTCCCTCCGTCTCCATCTCCCCTTCGCTCAACCCCGCTTTCACCAGAGAGCTACCTGAGCGCTGACCACGAATCTCCCCGCAGGCATCACCGACCACGTCGCCAAGAACTCTGCCGACAGCACCGCATCTGACCACCCTCTGCACGACACCGACACCAACGTCACCTCGGGCGGAGCCAGCAGCAAGGCCCACGCTTCCGACCACAAGGCTCACCCCGTACGTCACTCCACTCCCCACCCATACCGACCTCCAGCGCTCACACTTAACCTAGGGCCCCGTGATCGCAGAGGACATCGGAAAGCCTGCGAGCAAGGAGGAACTCAAGGCCCGGGCCGCGGAGCTGAACAAGTAAGGGCACACAGGCTCGCTCGTCGCTCTGATTGTATGATGAAACGAACAAACACCATGGCAGGCCATCGAAGCCGAATTCGTCTCCTAAATTATGATATACGATAAATACAATCCTCTTCTTCTCGTCCCGCCTCGACCCTCTCGCGTGACCCCAACCACCGCAATCACGGCACCACCTCCTCGCCCTTCCAATCCCAACACCTCCCCCTGCCCCTCTCAGCGTCCAACCCCCTCACCACCTCGACCAGCCTCTCACTCGCGAACTCGGGACTGAACAACTTCCCCTCCTTCACCCCTCCCCAAAACTCCTCGCTCAGCCCCGTCTTCACCGTTCCCGGGTGCAACCCCACCGCCATCGCCTTCGCCCCCGCACTCGTCCGCAAGTGGTTGTCGAAAGTCTTCGTGACCTGGTTGACGGCGGCCTTGCTGGCGCGGTACGAGTACCACCCGCCGAGGCGGTTGTCGGCGATGCTGCCGACGCGCGCGGACATGGTTGCCCAGACGGCCGTTTCCCCGGACAGTCCCTCGTAAGCATCCGTGTCGTCGTCGACAAAGTTCGTGCTCTTCCGCGGCAGGAAGGGCGAGAAGTGCTTGATGGCGAGCAGCGGGCCGAGCGTGTTGGTGCGGAACGTCAGCAGCGCGGCGTCGGCGTCGACCTGCGCGGGCGCCTTCTCCGGGAAGAGCAGGCCGGGGACGCAGAAGGCGAGGTGCAGGTGCCATCGCTGCTGCTGCTGCCGGTCGTCGGGGGGAAAGCGTTGCTTGCACGTTGCCGCGGCCGACGCGATGGAGGGTTCGTCTTTTGCGTTTGTGTGCGTGCGTGTGCTCCTCGTCAGCTTTCTTCGTCTTCGTCTTTTCCTTTTTCTCCCTCCCTTCCTCCCCTGCGCTCCCTAACAAGAACAAACAGGGAGAAAAACAGCTCGACTCACCCAAGAAATCCATCCCCACAACCATCAACCTCTCCTCCACGTCCGCACCGCTCTCCCCCGCCCTCCTGCCCAGCCCTTCCAGAATCCCCCTCCGCGCCGCGTCGACGCTTTCCTCCCCCCCTCGCGCCGTCGCGACGACGGGCGCCCGCGTCGTCGAGAGCACGTGCCGCGCCAGAGCGCGCCCGATGCCGCGCGAGGCGGGTGCGATGAGGGCCCAGGGGCGCGAGGAAGGCGGCGGCGGCATTATTGCGTGGGATGTGTATTATTGGTGGTGAGTGTTTTCCGTCGTCGGGTCGGGCAGAGGCGCCGAGCGCGTATGGGTCGCAATCCAGTACGGGTGCGGTGTGGGGGCCTGGTATCTTCAAACCACCACCCTCTTCTTGGCTGGGTCAGGAAGGGCGACTTGTATTTCTTTTTGTCTGTCTTTGCTGTGCACGTCTGGCTTCAGAGCCCAAGGCTGTGCGTTGGTCGAGCGCGTAGTTAGGTGGCTGCTGCTGGACGTAGTCGAGAGTGGGGCGTCTGAGACGTAGAAAACATTGCGGACTCGAGGAATTAAAGGATGAATCAAAGCTTTTGTGAACTAGCGGCGGGTCCCTGGAGGAAAGCTCGTCGATGACGACAATGACGACGGTTATCGCCAAGTGGAGCGAGCGAGGGGAGCGGGAAGCTTGAGCCTCGAATGGAAGATCGACGACCAAGATCGGGGCCCGCGCGCCCCTTGCCGCTGCCGATCTTCCCGCCGACCAACCCCACCGTGAACTTGCCTGATGGCGATGATGAGGGGATCTAATTTGAGTCCAAACCTAGGCATGAAGTGATCGCATACAGAAATGGATGGAATTGGCTGTCCAGACAGCCGTGGAAATTAAACGATCGGATTTTAGGTACAACACACACGCTTTCATGGTATTGTAAACCTCAAGTGTAGAAAAACAGAAGAGAAACGAACGATGTATTTTTGCGGTCATTAAATGCTCTTAGGCATCTCACTCTACGATGAACGGTCCATGACGGCTCGGCCACCAATAAGACTTGGCTAGCCTTGCCTCCCCGGCGCAGTCGAGGCATAGATCGTTAAACAACACCCCCGTAAGATGAATTAAATGAGTGAGAAGCTCCAGGGTATCATCAACAGTCGGTAGGGAACACTCCCTCGGCCGCCCCACCTAGAACAAGCCACCTCCAGGTACAGCAACGAAGATAGCAGCCATGATACCGCTGACAACGACTGCCCCGATCATGCTCTGCACGAAAATGGTATCCTGGATCTGGCGCATGGCCGGCTCCTCAATCCACACTTCACGATCGAAGATCTTGCGGACAATGTTGCGTTTCTCGTATTTGGCAACCCACGGCTCGTCTTCATAGCTGTTCCTCGTCGCCTCCTTCTCCGAGTACAACGTTGGCTCGTCCTCGGAGGTGAAAAGCTCCCAAGGACGCAAGTGTCGATGGTGCATTCCATGTAGGACCTGCGCGGATCAGCATCAGACTGGTAGGATGGAACCGAGCTTGACTTACTACACACATTCCTTTATATGCTGCAATCATTGTCGAGATGCCGATTACCAGTGGTATGGCGGAGAGGGCGCGGAAACCACGGGGTACGTTGCTCAGAGTCATGAGAATACCCATGACGATCCCGCCAAGGATGGTGAAGACTCCAAGCCCGCGGGCAAAGGCCACGCGTGGGCGGTTGCCATTGCAGATGGTCCAGCGGATAAAATGCGGGTGGGACTGACAGCGAAGAGACCATTCAACGCTCACCATAACCTCACGGAAAGCCGAGGGGTGCGTGGTCTGAGCGAGAGCGCGGAGGAGGGAATTGCGCTCGCGCGAGGAGAGGTTGAGTTGGCGGGCACCGCCGTCGGCAATGTAGGTAGTCACAATACGCGACATTTCCTCGCGGTACGGCTGGATCGTGACTGCGGGGTGGGTCAGTCACTGCACTGCAGCCGAAGAGGAAACAAGCATACATGGCTGGAACTTTTCGCCTGCAGATTCGAACGCATCTTTAGTTGCTTCAGAATGATTGACTGTGGAGTTTGTCCACGACGTCTGCCAGCCCATCGAGCTGTGTTCCGAGTAGGCGTCCGCGGCATCATTCCTGCTGTGCTCAGATGGCGTGCGCCCAACGTGATCCCAGAAAGGGTTGGCTCGATCGCCGTCTGCGGACTTGGGAACATCTGAAAAGGTTGTCCCCTTGAACACGGCAGCTGTCGCAGGGGTGGATTTCCGATTCCTTGACTTGGCTGCATGTGCTTCTGACTCGGACTGCTCGCTGGTCCACTCGGGCGAAAGCACTTTCTCGCTCTGCGGAAGGGCGTCGAAACGCTTGACGTAGTCGTGAAACCACAGATAAAACTGAAGATTTTCTGCCGCTAGCTCAATGTACCTCAGGTAGTTGAGGAATTCGCGAAGCGTGCAGGGCTGCCATACTCAATTCAGTATTCGCTTTTGCTGGTCGGGTGCGCGAGGAGACAGGAACATCATATGACCCTGAGGCTAGTGCTGTGCAACCCAGTGACACAGACCGCCCACAGCAAGGGGGACGGGAAGATGCAGTGACACCTACGGGACATGTGCCGCCGGCAATGATCCGGTCGAATGACAGCGCATCTGGGATTCCATGGGCCATGCCAGAATGCTGCGATCTTCCGGTGATGGACTCGTCAAGCGATCTCTTCTTCTCATCGTTGCTATGCTCAGACGCGGGAACAGACCAAATGGACAGAGGTCTCCGGTAGGTGAGTGAATAGACCATCTTGAAATGTTCCGAGCTAAAAATCCCGTCTGAGCGTTGATAGGTTGAGCCAGGGATAACCTGATCTTTCTTGGTTGATGTGAAATGCAGTTACGAGAGACTTCGAGGGGGCACAGATTGTCAGCAATGACCAGGCTCCAGTGAGATGGAAGGAGTAGAGCGAAGGAAGACGAAGTTGAAGAGAAAGTGAACGGAGTGGGGGATGATGAGGAAGTGAGGACGTGTGGAAGAACGCCCAGGCACGGGCATAGGTTGCAGAGCAGACTCACAGTTTAAATTGCCATCAAACAGAGCTAGAGCGGCACCACCGCAAGAGACGGATACTTGCTTGTTCTCAGGAAAGAAGCGGGTAGAAATCAACGGTTTTTGGAGATGTATTGGGTAAGTGAAAAGCCAGGCCATGGGCTAGCGTTTAAAACAAGAAATATCGTGGCCCCGGCAGGGAGGGGAAGATCGTCAATAGTGCATCAGCATGGGTGTCTAGTACCTAGGTACTGGCACAGGGAGAGGTTCCGCACAGGTGCAGGCAGGCATGAGACTAAACGGCGCCAATAGCGTTCTGTTACCGAAGCCTGGGCGGCTACTGGGACGCCATCTGCATGAACCGTTCGAGACGCGCGGGTGCTGTCTATCAGCGGCGAGCTTCCAGTAAGTCGGTGCCTGGCCGTGCACACAGGCTGGCTGCTTCACTGAGCCGGAGGGCCTGGCTTGTCATGTTTCTTGTGACAGATCAGGTGGCTTTGCCGGGTGGGGAGGCAATGATCAAGTCTCAGCCGGTGGTGCAAGGGTCAATAACTGCAGCGGGGGAAGCCGAACCAGATGGCCTTGTCGGCGACGTCTCCACGCACGCAGGGCGTGGCTTGAGCTGAAGCTGGCTCGGAGAGGCTCTGATTGGGCAGACGATGCGTGCGAGAGTGTGACCCGTGGTGGAGGCTTCGCAGACTGCATGGGAGCCAAGATGGCCTGGAGCCGAGCGGGCGGGAAATTGCGCCGCGGTTGTCGACCAACCACTTGAGCAGCGAGGATTGCGCAAGCGGGTCGCTTATCGGGGATGCGAGGGCGCAGAGATCTGTGTGGTGACGATGAGTCGAGCTGAGCAAGGCGATCGCCGCTGCCGTCTGCCCTAAACGGCAGTTGACGCCTGCGCCCGCCTGCCGAAAACGGCTGAGCGCTGGCTGGTGCCCATGTGCCCACGCCTGTTGAGCCCCATGCAAAAGTCTTACCCGCACGCGAAAGGCTGAGTTGCGATGCATCCCCGGAGTAGATGCTTGGTCTTCCCCGCAGCACACTCCACATACGCCATCAATACCGACGAGCCCATCTCCCATTCGCCTTTGTCTAGAAAGCGGAACATGTCGGCCAGCGCCACGGCTCCAGCTCCCGACACTCTCTTCACATAGCCGCATTTGGCTGCTAATCACGCCCGTTTTATGCACCTCGATCCTCCAGCCGCTGTCACGGCTCTCCACACTCTGCGCCTTGAACTGTTGACGAGAAATCATTGCCTACTTGACCGCGGGGAAATGGTTTACGACTCCCGCAACCTCCAAATCTACGCCAATGGCTGCGAATCCCTCCCGTGACCATACCTCAGAACAAGCCCCAGCCTGAAACATACAATTCTATTTTGCCACTCCCAGAAGCTCCTCGCGTGCATCCCGGCCTCTCTCAAGCCTGCAGAATATTTCCCCCATCACTCCCGTGCCACCCATCACCGGACGAGAACAAAACCAAAACCTCTTCATGCCCCCCGCTACTCGTTCACGAGATTCGCCGTCTCGGCATCAGTCTCGTCCGCCCTGGCGAGCAAGCCCTGCTCCTCATCCGCCGCCTCCTTCCCAGCACCGCCCCCATCCGCGGCGTCGCCGGCACCGCCGCCGCCGCTCCCCCACAGCGCGACGTAAACCGTGCTCGCCAACACGACGGCGCCGCCGCACCAGCTCGCAGGCGCGGGGACGTTGCCCCAGACGAGCTTGTCGAAGAGCAGGGCGTACAGCACCTGCGAGTACATCATGGTGGTCGCCAGCGCGCTCCGGTCGTGCTGCAGCCCCGCGGTGAGCAGGAACTGCAGGAAGAAGCCCGAGGCGCCGATGACGGCCAGCAGCGCCCACTGGCGCGCGTCGGCCGGCAGCCGGAAGTCGACGCCCGGCGCGAACAGCAGGAAGGCCGCGGACCCGCCCGTCGACACGAGCGAGTAGTAGTTGACGCTGATGAGGGCGTGCGCCCGGTGCCCGATGCCGCGGATGATGGTGTACGACACCGTCGCCGTGACGGCCCCCATGAGGAGCAGGCTGACGGCCAGCGTGCGCATGGCCGCGCCGGCCGCGGGGTTGGAATCGTCGTCGTCGTCGACGCCGTCGTTGTCGTCGTGGCTGGTGGTGGTGGTGCTCGGGAAGAGCCAGGGCGGCCGCGCGATGATGATGACGCCGACGAAGGAGACGAGGCCGGCGAGCACGACCTTCTTGGACAGCCGCTCGTGGAAGAGCAGCGCGCCGGCCCAGGGGATCATCATGGGCGTGAGGAAGCTGATGACGGTCGTCTCCGCCAGAGGGAGGTATTGCAGCGCCCCTGCGAGTACGGATTGGTTAGCGATTGATCTTTTTCTTCTTCTTCTTTTTTTTTTCTCTCCTTCCCCTCTTTCGATGGCATTTTGGCAACTCACAGTAGAAGGTCGACAGTCCAAAAAAGCCCGTCAGTCCTCTCAGCACCAACCACCACCGCACGCCGGGCGGGCCCCACGGGAAATCTCGAACATTCGTCGCACGCATGTATATCGTGCTCAGGATACCCGTCAGGGCCATGCGAACGAAGATGATCTGCGTAGAGATGGTAAGCTCCTTGTCTACAGCGTACCCACGTCTTCTTCCACGTTTCTGGGGAGAAGAATAGAAGAGAAGCGAGAGGGAGGAAGGCCAGAGCAGCATACCTGCATCGGGTGCATGGCCGCGCCCTTCTCGTCGTCCTCCAGCAGTCTCGCCGTCGCGGCCATGCACGCGCCGAAGCTCTCGGCGGTCAGAACCAGCACCCACGCCCTGTTGCGCTGCCACCAGCGGCGAAGGGCCGCCGCAGAGGCTTTTTCGTCGCCGCCATGTCTTTGCCCTTGCTCTTGCTCCGGCACTGCCTCTCCCGTGGCGTCCTGCGCCGTTGTTGCGCTCATAATGGTCGTCGGTGTCTTCGAAGCGGATGATCAGACGGCGATTCTACGCCTTATAATGAACAAGACGGCGGAACGATGCAAGGAACAAAAGGGACGAAGAACCACGCAATATGTCGATACCGATGCGCTCTAACGATCTCTTGAAGGACCTTGGCAAAGGGTGCTTATGTCGACTCGGCGGCAGTCGTGACTCTAAATAAGAAAAAAAATCAAAAAAGAAAGCCCGCACAAAGCCCGCACAACACCGCAACCCTCCGAGCACCGGCGCTTGCGTGCGTGCATCATGCATCGTGCATGTTCCGCACGCGCGGGGTAAGCACGCGGAATAAGCGAAAAGCGAACCGGTCACCCTCAACAGGACACCGCCGGTTGGTTTGATAACAACAAAAGGGAAGGGAGAGGCGGGCTCGCACACAAGACGATGGCCGGAATCATTCGCAATACGGCGTCGGCGGGATGGCATCGGATCCTCTCCGCCAATCAGCGAGTCCATTGGTTATGTGCGTGCGTGTGCCGCTGCGGAGCGGGGGGCTCCCGCATGATCCCAAGCGGGAAAATCGTGAGTTGCCGGCCGCTCATCGTTTAGGCAACTGTCACGCGCGCCGGTCTTTCGCCACTCCTCATTTCTGCGTCCTTTTTTCCTTCTCCCTCCTCACGTGCGTGATGCTTATCAGCAGTAATCGCGCCACTACCCGCTCCCGCGAGACATAATCCGAGCATGATGTGGTGGTGTCGTTGGATGCCTTGGGTTTCCTGATGGATGTGGTATACCAACAAAGCCTACAGAAGGTGAGAGTATAGTCGGCATCACAGCCAGACACACAGGTGGACGGAATTTATAATTTGTCGTGTCCTAAGGATGCATACAGGAAACCCTTCCCCTCTCTCTATAAGACTATCCAAATCCAATCTCTTCTAAAGCCGTCTTCGTGTCTTTTGTCTCGTTAAGAACCCAAACAAGAAACAACAGCAAACGTTAAAAGTAGTCGTTCCCGATAGCCCGTCTATAATCGTTACGCCTTTTTGTGTGCAAGAAAACAACAAACAGAAGAATGACGGAACACTCGTATCACCCATGATTATGTTCTTGAAAAATGAACCCCAAGACCTCTTCCCTAAGCTCATCTCACCATCGTCGACACCATCCGCTCTCTCTCGTGATACGCAAGAGAGCAACTTAGGCCTCATCATCCGTATCCGGCGGGTGAGGCGTACCCTTGGGGCTGTTCAGCCACTCAATGTGCCTGAGACGCCTCCTCACCTCTCTCTCCTTCTGCTGGGCCCTGGTCATCTTCTTCTTCTTCTTGGCCTTGAACTTCATATCGCCACCCTCGGCCTCCGAGTTCACCGCGCTGCTGGCGGCAGTGCTTGGCACAGTGGAGCTGGCAATGCTGCCCGGCCTGCTGTCTTCAAAAGCGCTGGAATTGACAGCAAGGGCACCCTTCTGGATGACGCGGCCATCGGCCACGTGCCACTGCTCGGGGCAGAGAGCACCCACGAACTCCTCGTTGTGAGAAATCATGACCACACCTCCCTTGTAGTCGCGGATGGCGGCAGCGAGACCTCCCATCGAGTCACGATCCAAGAAGTTAGTCGGCTCGTCGAGGACGAGCAGATGGGGGTTGTTCCACATGGCACCCTGGATATCATGTCAGCTTACGTACAGGCCGAAACATCTGGTATTAACTTACAGCAATGACAACCTTTACTTTCTGACCACCAGACAAGCCACCAATCTCGTTGTGGTTGGCGATTTCGGGGTCCAGGCCGAGGTCATCGAAATGCTTGGAGATAACCTTGGGCTCGAGCTGACGGTAACCGAGACCCTCGCGGGAAGACTCGTGGTCATCGTACTCCTGGATCAACTTCTGGAAGCCGAGCTCAAGCAGCGTCTCGCGAGAAACCATGGTGTTGTACTTCGGCAGCCAGCCAACCCACTTACTGTAGAGGTTGTCAGTTGGGAAAGAGACAAATCACGTGCGGAGGGAAAGACACTTACACTTCATACTGGAAACTCTTCTTCCACTTCTGGCGACCAATGAGAGCCTCGAGCTTCTTAGGGCCCCTGCCATCACCGATGTCAATCTCCTTCTCCATCTGGGCCTTGTCCTCGGCAGTCAGGACACGAGTTTGCTTCATGAG
Organism: Diplodia intermedia; assembly: GCA_021495925.1. Classification (NCBI taxonomy): domain Eukaryota; kingdom Fungi; phylum Ascomycota; class Dothideomycetes; order Botryosphaeriales; family Botryosphaeriaceae; genus Diplodia; species Diplodia intermedia. Next base: position 47,615 of record JAKEKT010000102.1, on the reverse strand, counting down.
CACCTCACGGTCGTCACCATTGGCGTAACGCCACTGCAAGTACTGGTTGGGCGTCTTCTCCATGTGCATCTCGACGTGCTCAAGAGCATGCTGCTTGATGTAACCAATACGCAGGTTAGGGTGCTTCTCGACCTTGCCGGTTTGCGGAATGACTTCGCCAGTCAGGACCTTGATGAGCGTGGACTTGCCAGCACCGTTGGCGCCAATGATGGCGACACGGGAGGACAGGGTGAGAGAGCAGGTGACATCGCTGAGGGAAGCCTTCGATGATCCAGGATAGGTGAACGAACAGCCAGTCATGCGAAGAATAGCGCGAGTGTTGGACTTCACGCCAGTAAGGATACCAGGGGGCGGGAACTTGAACTGAACCTGGGTGCTGGAAAGAGTGTAGTAGCTCTTTGCCTCGGGCTTTTGCCTGACGAAGTCGGCCAAGTTACCCTTGTAGCACACAAGCTTCTTCTGCTCGTAGTGGTAAATGTCGGTGCACACCTCGTCCAAGAATCCGGAGTCGTGAGAAACAATCAAGCTGGTGATCTCGGTGTGCTTCTTGAGGTAGTCCTGCACCCAGGCAATGTTTGCAACGTCCAAGTGGTTAGTAGGTTCGTCCAGCAGGAAGACATCAGCGCGCATCAGCATGGCCCTGGCGAGAGCAAGCTTCATCTTCCAACCACCAGAAAGCGAGCCGACCTTCTCCGACTGGCGACCATTGGGACCGGCAGTGAAACCGACCTCCTCAAGGACCTCGGAGATGCGCTCCATGCTCTCATCCTTGAATCTGGGATCGTTCGAGATATACTCGAGAATGGTGATTTCAGCATCCTCGCCCTGGTTGTGTTCGACAAAGCACGTCTTGACGACGTCCTGAGGAGGGAAACCCTCGAGCTTGCCCTCGGCGATACTCCTCATCAGAGTCGACTTTCCGGCTCCGTTGCGGCCACAGAGACCATAGCGGTGGCCCTTCAGGAGACGAAGGTTGGTGTGCGACAGCAACAACATACCGCCGTAGCCAAGGGAGAACGTAGCGTTGACAATCTCAGTCTCGCCGTCATCCTCAACGACGGGCTTGCCGTACTTGCGCTCATCCTCTTCGAGGAAGTAGCGGTGGACGTTCTCCGCGATGGTGGCAGAGCTGCCCTCGTTCGTCAGGGGCCTAATGTAGGGCTCGATGCTCTTAACAACGCGATCAAGAGCCCGCTGGTTAGCGTCCTCTGCAACCATCTCGGTGATGTAGGCACGGGCGAACTTCCAGAGCTCAGCATCACCAGGGTGGTCCAGAAGACCACCGTTGGTGGCAATCTCCTTGTCCAGCACGGTTCCGACTTGCTCTGGAGTGGTGCGCTCAATAGGCGAGGAGCCATCGGCATCCTCACCCATGGCGTGACTGATAACGCTCATGGCACGCTCGCCAAGCTCACGAACTTCAGGGAGAGAAGCGCGATCCTTGACAGCCTGAACACCGGGCTTGAGCTTAGGCAGGAAATTCCTAGCCTCCACGGGGTCGTGGACAAGCTTTGTCAAGTTTTCGACAACCACCACAGTCTGGCGGAGAACTTCCTGGTTGGTCGAAGGGTTGTTGAGAGAACGCTCCAGAAGCGGCGTGAGCAGAGCCAGAACAGGGGCGGTGACGACCGCAACAAAGGTGGTCATTGAGAGAGCGTGGATGGCCTTCTGCGTGCTGGCAGGAGAGGGGTTCTCCATGGCCTTGATCAGAAGGGGGATCTTGGGCATGACATCGTCGTTCTGGAGAAGGGTAGAGAGGGCGTTCATGGCCTTGATGGCCTGCTTGCCAACCTCAGGCTTCAGGTCGTGCATGCCGTTGTCGACAATCGGGATAAGACCAGCGAGCTTCTTGCCCATGGCGTCACGGAGAACGTCCTTCTCGGTCTCCTCTTCGAGGCTACCCATGCCCATCTTCGCCTTGTCCGCCATCTGTGTCAGCAGGGAGAAGGCAGCAACGGCACCCTGCCACTTTCCGGTGGATTTGGCGAGGTACTCGGTCAAAACGGGAAGCAGGCCGAAGACGAGCGCCTCAGCCCTGAGTTGTTTGAAAAGCGCGTCCAGAGCGTACTGTGCAGACTCCTTTATGGTGGTGTTCTTGTCGGCCAGAGCGTCGAGGCACAGCGGCAGCAGCTTCTCCTCTTGCAGGAGAAGAACGACTTCGCTCAGCGGCTGATGCGCAGGCATACGCTCGAAGAGGGCGCCCAGAACGAACATGGCGCCCTCCTTTTTCGCAACATCCTTCTTGTTGCTGGCGGCCTTCTTCACCTCATCGAGGATACCATAGCTCTTCAGGCCGCGGAAGCCGACGGAGCCCTCGAGGAGGCCGCAGAGCGCGTAAGCGGCATCGAGCGAGGCCTGCGACGTCTTTGCCGTAAGGCAGTTGTTCAGGAGGGAGGAGACTTCGTCAGCCGTCGGCGGAACGGCCTGGGAGGGGTCGGCGGTCTTTGCGACGACAGCGGCGGCCATGGGAGGCGACTCGTGGTGGGGCATGACCCGGGTATCTTTTTAAATCGAAGGAAACTCAAGCGCTCCGGGTGTCGTGGCTCTCTGCGCAGCAGCGGGCTTACGGGGGGCGCAGGGAGAGGACCAGCGGGCGCGGTGAAGATTCGTGCGACGGGACGCGGCACGAGTGGCGCTGCTGGAAGCGCGAGGGAGAGAGCGGGCGAGCCTGAGACGGGTAGGCTTGCTCGCGCAGGTAGAGTGGAGAGGTGAGACCGCAAAGAAAAAAAGAAGCCGTGGGGGTAAGAAAGGGTGGGCGGCGAAGGCGGTGGATTTCTTTTACCCTTGGCCGTGGCACCCCGGTCAAAAAATAACTCTAGGCTGCGCTCTTCCGGTGCAGGCTAAACTCGGGCAAGCGCGTAGGGCTGGGTCGCTCTGGCCACTCGTCGAGCCCGACGTCAACCACAAAAGCCTCTTTTCTCCGCAAATCTGGTCGCCCATTCGTCACCCTTGTTTTCTGCACCTGTTCCAAAGCCACCGCCCCGGCGCTTCCGCCTCCTTATCGCTGCCCGCGGTCTGGCCGATCCACGCATGAACCACGCCTATAGCCAGCGGCAATACCTCGGCGCAACCCCAGCAGAACAGAAGCTGCAGACCTCGTAAAAAATAACCAAGTGAAACATGTGCTGTCACTTTTCTCCGAAATCCAATTCCAGCTAGATCCTATCTTTCTGTTCTTGCTCTGACCAATCTTCACCGTAGAAGATGGACACAGACTAGATGATTGAAAGGCACGCTGTGGCAAACTGAATTTCTAGATAATCATGGAGTAAAATTAGTCCAGTGAGGGTGTGTGGGTGCAGCCTGAAAATCCGGCAGAGCGCACTATGAGCTGCAGCAGGACTTGCTGGTTGCTTGATAGCAAAAAGTGCAGACCTCCTTTTCCGCAAATAGGAATCCCGTGACATAGCGGCACAGCGGGCTGCAAAAAACAAAACAAAACAAAAAAAAAACCCTTTTAGGTCCTGTAAGACACCATGCTCTCCGCATGGGCAGTCGAAGCCAATATCTGGGTGTAGATGCGGGTTTCGAACGTATCAATATGCATCCAGACTTTGGCTCCACCTCTTCACGTAAGTGAAACGACAAGATCATACACGGAGCTACGACAAATGAAGGAAGTTGGGAGCGACGGTTATAGCGACACTATCCCTGGCCGGGGCCGGAACAATTTAACAACCAAGGTTACATAAAAATCGCGATGGAAAAGCAGACGCACTTGTACAGATATCACCGCTCTTGTTTTCATTCTACGCATGGTTACGCCCCGCCTGGTATATGTACAGTAGAATCAAGTCTCAAACCCGAATTTCACTCGAGGAATTAGAATGCTGAGTTCTAGTTAGCTCTTGCCCGATTATTTGAGAAGAATAGTCCCAACTTACATGTTTCGGTGTTGCCTTCACCCATACTCTTGCTTCCGCTTGAACCACTCTGGATGTGGCCCAAGATACCGTCAATGTAGGACGCGCCGCTCCATTTCTGGTGCGTCAAGACATCACAGCCTGTCTCCTTCTCGCGCTTCTGCACGAGGTTGACGTATGCTAGCATTCCTTCGTCCTTGTAAGCCTTTGAAAGCTCGTTGGTGATAGTGGCAGTCGAGTGCAAGCCTGCAAGGGAGATGAGTTGCAGAACGAAGCCATGTTTCGCCAGATCCCAGATGAAACTCTTGAGTGTCTCTTCCGTGAAGCCGTGTGCCATCCAGTTGAAGCTTGGGCTTAGGTTGTAAACCAGCTTCTTTCCAGGCACAGCCTTGTGGATTTCCTTTGCGAAGCCTGCTGCCAGCTCCACACTTGGCTCCTTCGTTTCAAGCCAAAGCAGGTCGGCATAAGGGGCAAATTCAATTGCACGCTTTGTTGCCGGTGCAAGGCCTGCCTTGAAGTGGTAGTATCCCTCACGCGTACGAGGGAGGTTTTCTGACCACACGACAGGTCGTCTGGTATAGTTGGAAGCGAGCGCTCTGCGTTTGCTCAGGGAGAGGTTCGGGTTTGCCGCAACTTCGGAGAAGTAACTGTCAATTGCGTGCTTGGACGCGTTTTCGGATTTGAGGTGTTCGAGAACAGCTGTAACAGTTAGCAGATCGAACATGGTGGCAGGCTGATTTGGGGAACCCATGCCCTCATCAAAGGTTACCAGCTTGTGGTTCTTGACCCACTGTGCCTCAAAGGCATCGATTTCTGCCCCACTGGCACCCTTCATCTCCATCTCTTGCAGTGTTTCGGCCAATGGCTCTACGTCTTCAGTTACACCGAGAATGAACTCGTGATCACGGACATCGATGGCACTGCTCAGCAGCTTCCCGCTTTCCGAATCTGTTCTAGCGATGACCAGGTTTTCGCCTCCCATCAGATCCCACTGGAAGCGGGCAGCAACCAGACGATTGATGTGCTCGCCAGTTGGTACGAGAACCTTGCCCGCCAAGTGGCCACACTTCTTGCCGCCATGTAGCTGATCCTCAAAATGAACCGCAGCGGCACCATTCTCAGCGAAGAGCTTCGCAAGCTTGATGACTGCCGACAGGCCACCGTGGCCGGTATCGCCATCGGCAACAATTGGCCGCATGTAGTCGACATACGGCGTGGTGGCCCGCTCTTCCTTGGTCATCTTCCGCCTGTTGTCCCAATTCTTCCTGTCGTGGAGCTGCTGGGCCTTGAACAGTCGTTGCACTTGGTTGGGGACGGTATTGTACGGATAGTCGCCAAAGTCTGCCGAGACCTCGTTGGTGGTGGTCAGGACGGACGAGCAGGCCCAGCCAGAGACATAGAGGATTTCTTGATTCGGGGCCTGCTGTGTCATTTGAACGGGGTCAATGGCGCCCACTATTGCGAAAAGCTGTCAGCTTTGAAGTCTAAGGGAGCGATTTCAGGGATTGGCAATGAACGTACTTGTGTGTACCGGCTTCCCTTCGGCAGCGCGCTCCTCGAGTAGATTGAACAGCTTCCGCGCCATCAGTGAGCTCGGATATGTCTGCTGCAAAGCACCACGCTTGGACACAACATCCTCTGCGGAATACGGGCGCTTGATACCCTTGTAACGCGGCGAGGCCCACCAATCTCTCACTTGCTGCACTTGGGCATCGAACAGTGCCTCCTCGGCATCGCCCGCCTTGTTGGACTCGGCCTGGAGCTGGAACGAGTCTGCTGGCAGTGCTGTCGATACAGGCGGGGATACGGCGCCTAGAGTAGACGGAGTCATGCGGACGACGGAGGTGGAAAGCGGGCGGAGTAGAGAAGGCGGAGCACTGAGGCGTGCGGTGTAGCGGCCCCGACGCGCGAGAGCTCGCGACGCGTTCCGGAACATGACGTGGATGCCTTGGAAGAGTCCTGGGCTTAACGACACGGTGGTTGCAGGTGCAATTGTAGCAGTCAGGGAAAGATGAAGCTCGAGGCAAGCGGCGGACAGGTAACAGTTTGGCGGCGATCCCTCGGGAGCTCGGCTGTGGGTGCAAGCGGCGCGCTCCGTGTGGATGTGCTTGAGGGCAGCAAGCGGCACGCCCAATCGCGGTCAGAAACAGGGCCGCCGCCGCCGAGGTGCAACGGAAGACGCGACGGGTGAGAGGGCGTGCGAGGCCGGAGGAGGGCTGGGGTTCCCGTTGACCGCATGCTGTTGCAGCAGTGGCCGTGGCAGTGGGGCGGCCAACGTCAGAGCTCCCTGGGCCGAGGTCTGGGGCCCCCGCACGCCAACGCCAGCTCCAAAGCCGACGCAACCCTTCCCTCCCACGAGCCGCCCACGCCTCCTGCCTGCCCGCCAGATCCTGTGTAGAGCTGCAGCCAGAGTCCTATTTGAACTCTATCCCCACCTCACCCCAATCCTCCCGCCCAGCCTGCCTGCAGCAGCTTCGGAACTCCAATTGACCACTGCTTCCTTGTTCACCTCCCACTTCCCCATGGCATTGAACGCACGCACCGCCTCGAGAGCTCTCAGGAGCGTACGGGTAAGCACCGCAGAGTTCCTAAATCTGCCCCATTCGCTGACACCACCGAAGCCTTCCACCGTCAAACCTCTCGCCTCTGGTAAGCCTGTCCGCTGCCGCGCCGAACCTACCCGGCTGCTCATTCCTCGTCGCAGTTCAAGTCCGCGACTCTTCCCGCAACTATGCCTCCGCCTCCGAGCCTGGCCTCAAGGAGACCCTCGCAAAGGTCATTCCCGCAAAGCGCGAGCTGCTCAAGAAAGTCAAGAGCCATGCGGATAAGAAGATTGGCGACTTGAAGGTCGAGAACACATTAGGTGGAATGAGGTACGTGGTCCGCTTTCCTCACCGTTGAGCAGCCTCTGACGGGGGCGAAATCCAGAGGCTTGAAGGCCATGGTCTGGGAAGGCTCGGTCCTCGATGCAAATGAGGGCATTCGCTTCCATGGCCGCACAATCAAAGACTGCCAGGAAGTCCTCCCGAAGGGCACCAGCGGCACTGAAATGCTTCCTGAAGCCATGTTCTGGCTTCTGCTTACTGGCGAGGTCCCCACTACCTCCCAGGTTCGCAAACTTTCGCGGGAGCTGGCGGAGAAGGCCGCAATTCCTGCCTTCGTTTCAAAGATGCTTGACGATTTCCCCAAGGACCTTCACCCCATGACCCAGTTCGCCTGCGCCGTGTCCGCGCTGAACTACGAGTCCAAATTCGCAAAGCTATACGAGCAGGGACTTAACAAAGCCGAGTACTGGGAGCCAACCTTCGACGATGTCATCTCCCTCCTCGCCAAACTCCCCACCATTGCCGCCAAAATCTATCAAAACGCCTACAGGGGCGGAGGCTCACTGCCCGCTGAAGTTGACCTGAACCAGGATTGGTCTTACAACTTCGCTGCTATGCTGGGCAAGGGCGGCAAGGAAAATGAAGGCTTCCAGGACCTTCTGAGGCTGTACCTTGCGCTCCATGGAGACCATGAGGGCGGCAACGTCTCGGCACACGCAACTCATCTCGTGGGTAGCGCTCTCAGCGATCCGTTCCTGAGCTACAGCGCCGGTCTTCAGGGTCTTGCTGGTCCGCTTCACGGGCTTGCCGCTCAAGAAGTGCTCCGTTGGATTATCCAGATGAAGGAGGCCATCCCCAATGATTTCACTGAAAGCCACATCAAGGAATACCTTTGGACAACGCTGAAGTCTGGCCGTGTTATCCCCGGCTATGGCCACGCCGTCCTCAGGAAGCCAGATCCTCGCTTCCAAGCTCTGATGGATTTCGCGTCCGCAAGGCCGGAGATTGCAAACGACCCTGTCTTCCGTCTGGTCAAGGCAAACTCTGAAATCGCTCCAGGTGTCCTCACGGAGCATGGAAAGGTAAGCATTCTCGAAGTCCCCGGTCCACCTGCAGTCGCACATTTATCTTGGAGATTTTAACAATGTTACAGACCAAGAACCCTTTCCCCAATGTCGATTCTTCGTCGGGCGTCCTTTTCCACTACTACGGCTTCAAAGAGACTCTCTACTACACTGCGACTTTCGGCGTCAGCCGTGGTCTCGGTCCCCTCGCCCAGCTGATCTGGGACCGTGCCCTGGGCCTGCCAATTGAAAGGCCGAAGAGTATCAACCTTGAAGGCATACTCAAGCAGGTCGGTGGCGCGTGAGTGAGGTTTGCTTAAAAATGCTTAGATATCACCTTCTGCAATGAATGATTTGGTCGTGTAGTCTCAAACAGGCAGTGATCTACCTACGTGCTGTTATGTCTACGATTCACACTTATGAATAGGCTAGCAAGTACCGAAAATGGGTTTTGCCCGGTTAGGAGACTCCTCCAGAGTCTTTATAAAGATGGCTCCATTTCAGGCTTCACCATCTCCATGAGGATTACGCTGTAGGAATTGTCATAATTCCACAGCAGATATCTACTTTCGGGGTTGTGCTACCAGCAAACCCATCCTGTGGCAACGGCCGTTCGATGGGATTATCACGAGCTCATTTGAAGATCTCCATTGTTGAGCTACTGATGCCGGAGCGCACCAGGATTAGAAAGTGTGGCCGTCTACGGTATGTGTAAATGATGCCTAAAGTTAATTTGCTCAGATGCTGCGATCCGGAAACCGGGACACGATGACGTTTGTGGGGCAAGTTGAAAGGCTCGTTAGTAATAATACTACTTTCCTCACCGGAGCCAAGTGATACGACACGATGTTCTGGAGTCTTGACTTCATTGACAGAGTACTCTATCTCCTCAAGTCAGCGATGATCGATCGATGGGAGAAGCCAGTGATTGTAATTTATAGACTAGCCCATTGCGTTGACGACAGCTTTGCATGCGCATCGTAAAGGTAGCGAGGGCGCCTGCTGCGCCCTGTGCACTTTACTACTCGGAAAAGCCCGGTTATGTGTTGCGCATCAGTAGTAGCAGCGGATGGCTTGAATAACTTCAGCATGTATCGCGAGACACCTGGCATACTCTAACAGCATTCACTTCCGACAAAGCTGGAACGAACAGATGGAAGTGAACACTCGCGGAGGTTCAAAGCCTCCACGATCCGCAACTTGCTGCAAGTTCATCACGGTTCAATGAGAAACTATTCATCCGTAAATCTTGCTGCTTTGTATCGCCGCGGGTTGTTGCTGAAGTGAAGCACGGAGCTGGAACCGCAGTGCAACAATGTCCTCCAATGTTCTAAAAATTAGTAAGTGTTGATATCACGTGTTTCTACGGTGTTGGCCTGTGGAATAAGTTGTGTGCAAAACAGAGGCAATAGGGTCGTTGGTACGACTCCGATGAGAGCGTAATGCTCATCCAATGCCGAAAGGTAGTTAAATGTCAATCCGCGGTCTAGGGCGACACCGTGCTTATTCATTCAGATAGCTCCTTGAGCTTGGGGCATGTGCATCAAACACACTTTCCTTTGCCGTTGTTCCCAAAAAAGGAGGTATAGACCTTTCTCTCGCAGTTATTAGAAGTCCAGATTTTCCCGATGGCGAAGTTTGTGAAGCGAAGTAAATGGATTTCTTCATCGATTTTGTATGACGATAGGGCGCAATATTGAGTGATGAGTATGGCACTGGAGCTGGAGCGGTAGCCTGTGTCCTCTTGCAATGCGGTGATAACGCCCGCCTCCGTAATTATTCCGTACAGTAGTTGATTTGTGAGTTTCCCAGTCAAGACGTTTTTCGGGTTGTTGAGGGGCTTGAATCTGCGGAATTGTATCGGACCAGGGCTTTCCCAACACCGCTTTCGTGAACCTGTGCAGTCAAGAGTTAGATATCTTTATTGTAGTATAGTAATACCAGGTCCGGTTCAAAGCAGTGGTGGAAGAGGACCAAAGAAAGCAGCAGGTACACTTTATTCTACCAGCTAGACTGTCGGCTATCGAACAATTGCTAGTCAAGCAATGATAAAGTCAAAACATTTCTGAAGAACACTGGAAGACTTGGTGAAAGAGTTTCAGGATATTTCGTTCGCATCTAAAGGTAGTACACGATGGTAAAATGCGGGAATGATACTTATCGTGATCCTAGTAAAAGAAGGAAACAGAAAGCTATGAAGTTGGAATTACTGAACTGTGGCAGTTGTACCTTGGCTATGCGTGACTGTTACGAGGCGGTATAGAGTGGCTGGGAGCGCATCCGAACGCTTGAATCGAGGTAAACAATAGTGAGAGTGATATACCTAGGTATAGAGGAGGTGGGTGCGAGATTCAGTCGTGAGATGCATCCATGATGTGCGAACGTTGCTTTGGTGCGTCGGCTAGTTGAGGTTCCAATGGAGAACCAGTTCATTTGTCACGACCTTGGATAGCCAGCCCAAGAATCAGCGTTGGTTGCGACACAGGGGACTCAACCACGTATGAAGTTACTAGATGGCTTGATCCCATCAGTTGAGCTAAATCCCCAGTCAGTGTGCAAACACCAGTCCCCCAGAAACAGTGCTAACACTTTCCAGGCCACTCACTTACCAACCAGCAACGGTGGGTTACCCTCCGAGTAACACAGTCGCTGTACGGGGCTTCGGTCTTGGACCACACTCACTGCTATAGCCCAATCTCTTAAACCCCGTCGGTTCTAAACATTCGAGCTCCTCTTGTAACTCTCTTCAACCGACCCACCTACCAATTCCCTACGTCCACCCCACTTCAACCGAAATGTGCAAAGCAACCACCTACCTGTATCGCTACGGCGGAGCCTTCCACATAATCTCCACCTGCGACAAGCAATGCTACGCAGGCTCCTCCTCTTCCCACGGTAGCTCGCCCGACTCAAACGGAGCAAGTATCAAGGACGACGACAGCACCACCACCTCAATCCCACCACCGTCCACGCGCAGCAAGACGGTGTCGACCACGAAGACATCCACCCGCAGCAACGGAGCCTGCGCCACCACCACCACCACCACCACCACCACCAGCAGCGGTGGCTTCCACTCGACCAACAACAACACCAGCCAGCACCGCGCCACGGTCACCGGCACCAACAACAAAAACACCACCACCACCACGCCACCGCCTCCCCCCCTCCCATCGACGACCCCAGCAGCGCCCCAGTATCCCCACCGGCACCACCCGCTGCCCATCTACCATCTCCCTCCCACCCTCCCACCCTCCAAAACCATCATCCCCGCCTACGCCACCCGCGTCCTGCGCGCCGCCCAGCAGCAACAGCAGCGCCGCCAGCCGCCGAGCGTCGCGCGCCACGACCCGTCGTCGTCGCTGCGCGGCTGGCTCCTATCGAGTATCATCGTCGCCTCGCGCTGGTTCCGGCGGACAAAGAACACCCGTGTGATGATGGAGGACGAAGAAGAAGAGGAGAAGGAGGAGGGCGGCGGGGCCCTGGTGGTGTGGCAGGACGCGTGCGAGGTGCGCCGGCTGGGCGTGGAGAGGGGCGCGGTGCGCGTGCAGGGCGAGTGTCCGGTTTGCGCGGCGAGGGGGGAGGAGGAGGAGGAGGAGGAGAGGGAGGCGGCGGCGGCGGCGGCGTGGGGGGCGGCGGCGACGTTTGGGGGCGAGAATTAGGTTTTGGTGTTGGTTGGTCGATGGAGGTGAGAGAGGGAGAGAGGGGGAGAGAGACAGAGCGAGAAAGAGTATGGAGAGAAGAGCGTGTTAGCGGGTGACGACGTCTAATTGTTTACGGCCATGGGGAGAAGGACGGAGCGATGGTCTCGGCGGACGGTTCGTGGGCTGATAAGGCATGGTCGGAGGGAATCTCCTCTCTTGTTTTCCAATCTTGGACTGCACTTTGCGGCCTGCATCATGCTTAACGCCGCAGAACGGCATCATCGTGGCTATCGTTCGTTGTTTGCGATTGCGCTTTGCCATGCCATGCAGTTCGGAGCTTTCTTCTGGACGGTCGAAATGCGGGACGACGGTTAGGTGAAGGACAAACGGGCTGAACGGATTAGCTTGGCGGGAGATCAGATAATGGAGTAAAAAAGAGAGGTGCAATGACATTCGAGATGCCCTCGTGGCAAGCGTCGGCAGTGTTGCAATGGGACTGAAGTGAAACCGGAACGATAGCCATGGTGAAGGATTCAGCTGGCCCTAGACTCGTCTTATCGCAGACCCATTCGACAGTCAGACATTGTATATGCGAGCCGTCATCGAGTTAAGAGTTGGCTCGCCTCGAGCAATGATGCGCAGGCTCTCAGATTGGAATGTGGTAAACAAGAGAAGCACCGACAGTTCGACAATAATGGCATTCGTGGCATCATCTCCCTTCCATCCCTCGTTTCCATCCCTCGTTTCCACCAAAGTGCCTATCCGATCCTGCCATCGCGGTTGATGAACACCCCTTCCCCGCGCCGTTAACCAGTGACGCGCGTCTCGGAACGTAGCGAGCCAATGGCACCAGCTGTCGCGCGTGTCGGCGTCTTCCAGCTGTCGCATCCGTTATAAGCGCCCGTTCCCTCCTCCCCAACTGTCATTGCCGCGGCCGGTCCCATCCGCGGACAGGGGAAGCCTGCGAGCGTTGGGCGTAGCCAAAGGCCTTCCCTGCAGCCCACCGGAACAGATCCGTATCATTCAGGAGAGGTGGACAGCAAGGTACAAGGAAGAAGCGCGATGCCCCTCCATGTCCACGAGCGTAGGGAGAGACAGACACGCCCGACCGCAAGCTTTGCAGATCCCTGACAGACGCCGTCGTATGCTGTACCCAACCTTGCATCACAAACTCACCAAATGCGACAACTGAGAATTCGAGAGTTTTGTGATAGCTCGTCTCTTGCCTCGATGCTGGGTGACACCACCTCACTAGGCGGACATGGCCTGCCCTGCGAAACAAAGGGGTGGCCGACGAGGGTGCTATGTCAGTATGCTAGAAGTCGAGCCTAAGGCACGGAGATGCGTGACTAGGACGTCGGCGCCCAACAACCCCCCCGCGAGCAAAAGCCGAAAAACGAGAGCAGCGCGGGCAACGCAAGAAAGCAGTCGGCCGAGCAAAGAGGGCGCTCAGGAGTTTAACCCGGCTCTATGCGCGAACATCACCAGAGCGCAAACGTCAACCATCGTCAACCACCTGCGACTCGAAGACTGTGCAGCCAGCGAGCGACATCAATACGACAGAGCGTTACGGAACAGGCAATTCGCCCGCTGCCACTATTGGTTCCCTGACCATCTTGGCTCTGATCACAAGAGAGAGAAAAGCACGGGTTTCCGCCCTCTCTGCTCATTCCGAGCAAATCTCTTTGGTGCTTTGGGCACTCTTAAGTCAGATGTCTCGTTCAATATGGAAGGTTACCGGATCCGGCTCACCGCTCACGGGGACGACTGCTGAGCCGATCATTTGGTCGACACTGACAGGAGCTGTGGTCATTGCTCTGTCTTCTCAACCGCCGCGCCGAGCCACCCCAGTTGACCTGGCTATATACTTGGCGATCTTATAAACACACAAGCTGCCACCGATTCGACAATTGACGATCGTGCTTTTACTACGGAGGCTAGCGGGAGGACGTGCTGCCGCCCCAGAAGAGAAATGATTAAAGGCAGGGCGACGAGTGAGAGCGAAGGGCGTAGGACAGGAGAATAGGGACAAAAAAAAACAGACATGGAGCAGAGACAGGAGAGAAAGGAGGTGCGGCTGAACAGAGCGGGTGGCCAGGACATCCTTGCCGTGTTGCGGAAGAGCTGGGTGGAACGGGAGGCTGATGAGTATTCAATAATCAAGAGCAGCTCTGGTGTTTTCTGCACAAGGATCCAGGATCTTTGAAAGCTTCTCTTCGGGCCGGCTCGATGAAAGGGCGGGAGGGGCAGACCAAGGGCGAAGGGTCGCGACCGCGACCCCATTCCCGAAGCGGCGGCGGGTGGACGAGAATTCCCCTCTCGCCGTTCGCATCATCTCGCCACCGCGGGCTCAGGAGTTGGCCGGCGTGGATGGTGGTGTATAGGGGCACTTCCCAAAGCGGCTCCACGTGCAGCATCGGGCGTGATGTACGGTCAGGGCGCGCCGGGCAAATGAGAATGAGACATGGACAACGCAGCAGGGCGCGGTCACAAGACGGGATGGCAGGAAAAATCGGCATCTAGTGAACACGTGTTCCGGGACCGGTTACGAGACGAGGGGACTCACTGACCGGGAGGGGGGAGCCGGTGTGGTGGGCATGGGGCGACGGAGATGCGAAGAAGGCGGTCGCCAAATGGGCCGTCAGTGCGCAAGCGCCGGAGAGGTGGTCCGTTGCGCTGTTCGTCATCCACTACTGCCGCACCGCCCTCCAACGGACATCCAAACGCCCACCCTCCGCCCGCCCAGCTCAGCCCATCGCGAGCGGCGGGCCCCGGCTGCCGCGGCGGCGGCGGCAAGGCGTATTGGCCCTGCGGTCGAGCCACGCGCGGCGACCTGGCCCTCCAAGCAGCAGATCTGCCAGTGGGCGGAGCGGCGATCAAGCTCAACCCTCAACCTTCCACATGTGGAAATACGCACGACATTGAGAGCCAGCCGGGCACCGTCCGCCGGCAGCGCGCGCGCGCCCGACGTCATGGGAGCCGCCCGGGGGCCCGCGCATGACAGGCGTTCGGCGCATGGTCTGGCGGGCGTCCCCGTCTCCACCGCGCATCTCGTCATGGGCCGTGGTGGTGGTGAGCATTGGGTGGCTGAGGCGGCGGCGCAGGGAGAGCGCGCAGAGAGCGGCCAGAGGGCCAACCGGTGAGCCCCAAGCGCGTCAGAGCGCGCCTCACCGCTCTTTATCCGCCCATACACGCCGACCCACCGCCTCCCGCAGCACGACAAGAGAGCGACATCGCCGCCGAGAGAGCCGTCCAGCGCGCAGAGCCTCCAGCTGTGCTCCAGGCGTCTTCCCTGCCGGGCCGTACCGTTATCTGCGGCCCAGGCTGCACAACTCACCCTGCCCGCCCAGGGGCGTGCCGGCCGACTGATCACATTCGCCGCGTCGCCAAATCCGGTCTCTTCTCCACGCCCGCCTTCATGCCAGCCGCTCCCCTGCCCGACACCTTCCTCTGTCACACCCCTTCGCCTCCCGACTCCTTCCTTCCAAGTTTCTGAGCCCCGTGCCGTACCCGATTCTTCAACCTAAGCGACCACAGCCGCTCCCCGTCCCGCTCCCTCCCGTGCCGCCCGCTCTTGCCGTGCCGTAGGCCCGCTAGCACAACCATCACCTCTCGCCATGGCCTTCCCCATCCTCGCCACCGCTTCTATTTCCAGCATGCCGCCCGCCCAGCCACCCGCCGCGTCCTGCAACCACCTCCGTGGTAAGGGTAAGCGGCCACGCGCTGTTGCCTTGCCCCTTGCCCCGCGCCGTGCCGCAGGATGAGCATGAAAATCCGCAGGATTCGAGAAGCACGAAGTGACCACCTCCACCACAGCCATGGCCCCTCTCCTCTTTCTCCACAAGGAGCAACGCCGCAGCCGCAGCCGCAGCGCGAGAGTCAGGCAGACGCTCGAGCTTCGTCGCTCCATGCCTCCCTCCTCCTTCTCAACAGATTGGCGTCGGCCCATCACCGTCAGTGCCCTCCCATTCTTGCCCCTCCTCCCTCTCCCCCCTCTTCCGGAAAGCACCGGCGTCATTCGGATCAGTGCCCGCGCCTCTCTTCTCCTCGTCTAGACCGGCTGCCGAAGCCACATGTGAGTCGAGCCGGAAGCAGAACAAAACGAGCGCTTCTCAAACCCACACCGCCTCCCGCCCCCGGTCAGCGTCTCCTCTCCAGCACCCCTCTCTGCTCTTGTTCGCACGTCCGCAACGCACGCACACGCGCGCGCGTGCACGCCCGAGACGCACGAGCGCGGGTGCACACGCCCCCCATGTAAGACGCGAGACGAAGCCACAAAAAAGTCCCCGATTGACACACCCAAGTCAGGTCCCGCCGAAAAGCACGAGGCACGGCTGTGCGTGCGTTCGCCCTGCGGATGACTTCTTTTCGCCGTCCGTGCGCACGCCTGTCTTGGCCATTGCCCGCCGCCCGTGCTGCTGCTGCTGCTGCTGCTGCTGCTGCTGCTGACCCTATGGTGGTGCCGTCCTGTGAGACCGGCCGGGACCATGCGTAGGGCGCTTGGGGACAAACGTGACTGGTTAGGTGCGAGGAGGGAGGGACAAAACTTGAAATCGTCGGTGTGGGCCGTGGTGCGTTTGCTGAGCGGACCCTTTTCCGTCTCGGGTTCTGGTCTGAAACGTTTAGTGACGATGATGGACGCCCGCGCGCGAGAACACGGCAAAAAGATTAGGCCGCAGCTGAAATCTGACATCTGACATTAGCAGAGTGCAAAAGCCATGGCCTCCAACCGCCTTCGCTCACGTCTCCTCTTCAAAGCCCCGGCCAGCCCCGTGCACCCGAATCTCCGATCGTTCGATAGACAGATCTGACGTGGCACTGGGCAAATAAATTGCCTTGGAGAGATCTGTGCGCCTGTTCTTGCTTCCTCTTCTGTCCGCTCCCACCATATTTGATCTTGAGAAGGGCGGGCTCCCGATGCTTGTAGCAAATCCGCGTCTCCAGGGTCTGTCCATTGGGTGTCGTTCTCCGTGTCTGAATCAATAGAACCCAGTTTTTTTTTACGGTATAATGGTAGGTGCCATGCTTATATCCGTCCCGTCGGGCCCAACGCTCTGTATCCACCCACCCCGGTTCGCTACGAGCCGAATGGCAGTCGTGTGGTGATTAGTTTATACCCGCACTTCGCACGAGCCTGCCATGTCCAAATGTGAAGCGGACTTCGGAACCAGGAAGCACGTGCCGTAGGACGGTGCACCCGGAAAGATGGAGGGTGCTTCAGACTAAACAGAGTGATGCTCGGCGGTGAGCGTAGCAGATGACGGAGGAACGGCCTCTGTGATATGCGGGTGCGGGACACGCAGAGGCGCAGCGGCGCGGCGCAGAGCAGCGCGGGCCTCCCGCGGCGTGGGTCTCCGGCTCCCACCAAAAACCCTCCTTCTCACGCGCTCCCCTCGATCCTTTGGCGAGCACGAGGCAGAGAGCCCGGTGCGAAGGACGGGCCGCGGCCATGCCATGTGGTGATCTGTGTGGGAATCTCATAACGGGGCTGTGCGAGAGACGGGTCCCCATAGCTTTTCTGTCTGTCCCTTCACCATGCCGCGCCTGCTGTGCCGTAATCCTCGCCCGTTTCGGTTGCTCGTCTACAGAAGCGGCAATCGGATGACGTCTGCCGCATGCACCAGTAAGGGGGCATTGATTATGGGGATTGTCGCGAGAATGTCTGCTGAGGTGCGGGGTTGCTCACGATGCCTGTCTGAAAGGCCCATGGCGACGCTTGCGGCCAAGTCGCGAACCAGGCCGAGCGGAGGCCTCGGTGGCTTCTCCATACCTTGGTTTCCACTATTAGACATCGCTACCAATCGTTCAAAGGAGGGAAAGCGTACGAATCTGGAGAAGAATAGGGCTAGCCTCCCCACGAAGGGACAATGCTCCGGCCGGAGCGGGCTCCGACTGTCAAAGAGAAACAGCCATCTTCATGCGAGGATGGTCGTGTGGACAAGGTGTGTGTCCGTCGAGCGAGAGCGGTCCGAGCCGTTTTCTTCATGCCCACGTTCACGCAAGCACGTCTGCCATGTGCTGATCGATGTAGATGTTTGTAAAATTGGAGCACGCCGTAAGTATCGCTGAAAAGTTGTTGCTGTAACATGCTGTAATCTGTGGGCCGGTCAACGAATCCTGCCGTGTCTTCAACAGAAAGGCTGGCAGAAGAACGAAGCGAAGGCCATGCAGAAATGAGCACAGTCATAGAATGAGAAAGACAACGAAAACAACCAAAACAGCATGAACATGATGTCGAGGGGACAACTGTCCCCGATTGTTAACTGTATGCTCGCTGCAAAAGGAGACGCAAAATCCAAAAAGCCAACCGAAAGCGCAAACAGTGATCAAATTTTGTTTTTCAGACAGCCGCCCAGGATACAGATATTCTTTGCAAACCAGAAAAGACTTGAACCGCCCAGACAGAAACGACAGAGTTCTAACCCTTGCCAAAAGCAGATGCGAGTTGGAGAAAGATTCGTCTCGGACTCGTAAAACCTCGTCGCTCTTTCGAGGAGAAAGGAGATCCACAAGGAGAAGGAGAAAAAGAATAAACAATCTGAAAACGTCTCCCGTCATTCATCATCATCACCGGAACCGAAAATGGCGTCGGAGGAGAGAAAAGGAGACAAGGAGATGAAGTGAGTCCCAGCAAATCGTGTTTGGTTCCCGTCTGAGAAGAAATACCTCGGATGTCTAATTACAAGGGTTGGGTTGAGGCGCAATAACACAGCAGACACTTCCGGAAACGACAGGATATCGAGGCTCACTTTTGCTCGCAACCATCCGAAGGGGGAATCTCCAGATTAAAAGAAAAACCGCCGAGACCTCGCAGGAAAAAACAGTGGAAAAAAGCACAGATGAGCCGCCCGAAATGTTATGAGGACTTGATGCATGAAAAACCAGGGAAAAAAAAGCATGGCAGAAAGGGCAGTAGACGTATAAAATCCGCTCAAGCGACCGTCCGCGTCGCGAGGATCGCGGAACCCGTACAGACGTATTTCTGGGAGAGCCGGTGCAGGAGGAAATTATGGTTCGATGGATCCGAGTGATTTTGCCCGACACCGTAAGACCGAAAATCATGCTCATAGCGAGGCCCTCGTATAACACAGCCAGCCGAGAGCCAGCTCCTTGCTGCTGCTGCTGCCGCCCCAAAATGTTAGAAGTGCTCATCGCTCGTATATCTTCGCCGTTCATTCATCAACGTTCTCTCTTCTTCACATCCCTCTGCGGTTGAGAGCGTTGAGCATGTCGGCATCCGCAGCGCTCCTGCCGCCCGAATCGCCGCCGCTGACCATGTCTGAAATGCGCATGCCAGCTCTTGAACTGCCGGTTGTGGAAGAAACCGGCGCAGCCGAAGTAGGCGGTGGAGGCGGAGGAGTCCTTCCATCGTTCCTCAAGGGCAAGTTCGCTGGCGGCCTCAGCGTAGTGTCACTGGTGTATGTGTACGCACTCCCGCCAGGCGTGCTCGGCGCTCCCTGCGTGTGAGGGCTGCTGCTTGCGCGGCTGGGGTCGTAGGAGTAGGTAGATTGAGGGCTGGATCGGCGAGGAGGCTGAGGAGCGTAGTACGGCTGCTGCGGCGGAGGCGGAGCAGACGGGTAGGAGGCATTGGACGAGGCTGGAGAGGCAGCAGCCGGTGTTAGAGCGGACGGGTCAGGGTACGTGTACTCAGGCGGTCCGCTGGCGCGATGATTGGGAAGCTGTGATGCGGCTGCCGGATTCGGCGGAGGCAGAGTCGGCGTGTGAGGCTCCGTCGTCGGGCGCTTCCGACCAGCTGCATCACGGCTTCGATCATCGTAGCCCGGGGCCACCGGGGGAGGCGGGTAGGCATGACCCGGGGCAGAATACGGACCTGTAGGGCTGGGCAGCGGATAGCCCGGCTGAGGGGGAGGAGGACGGTAAGCGGCGTCAGGTGGCTGTTGGGTTGAGGGGGGCAATGGTTGTCCGTAGGCCCCGTAGAGCGGGGGCGGCGCGCCGGCGCCGCGCCAGACGGTGTGCGCGGGTACGAATGCCTGGGTCTGCGCGGACACAGGCGTGAAGATACACTCCTGCGAGAAGCGGACGCAGTTGGTGCAGCGGCCATCCTCGGACGCCTCGAAGCCCGAGCAGCGGATCTACAGTCGTCGGCGTCAGCGACATCGTGGGCGCAGCAACCATGGTGTGTTCTCGTCACCTACCTTGCGCCGTCTGCAGTAGCGGCAGGCAATGGCGGTGCGCTGTCGCGGTGCGGGCTGGTGCTGCTGGTACATGTGCGGCGGCGCCTGTCTGTACGGATCCGGCGGCGGAGGGCCGGGGTACATCTGGTGAGGCGCCGGCAGGCGGTAGGGCTGCTGCTGTTGTAGGGACGTCATGTCGGCACGCGGATCACCGGTGGGCGGAGGGAGCGTGTGTGACTGTTCGTGGGAAGGTTAGGCTTCTTCTTGTGCAACTGCGGTGGTGGGGATCGACGCACCGGAGGCGGTGGAGGCGGGTATGCACCGTTGGAGGGCTGCGGCGACGACTGTGAAGGATGGGCCCAGTGCGGTGGCGGAGGAGCACCGTTAGTGCTGGTGGAGGGCGAGTGCCAGGCGGGCGCGTGGTGCTGCTGCGACGGATGGTGCGTGCCGCCCGTGTGTGGAGGGTACATTGGGCGCTTTTGAAGAATGGGCCGCGGGTGCCGAGAGTGCCTGGTTTTCAGGCGTGTGTCATAGCCCGCCGCGCGAGAGGAGAGTCGCACAAAGAAGCCGGGCCGCGTGGGAGGGAGGCGGGCGCCGACGCTGCAGGGCCGAGGAGGCTTCGAGGCAGTGCAGGCGCGGTCCTGGGGGTGCGCGGCGATCTGCTTATGATTCGAAAGCCGAGCTGGGGGTGCGTCAGGCGGTCGCGGTGATGCGAAGGGTCGAGGTGGATGCAAGCTGCGCCCAGTTAATAGGAGACGAGCGAGGAAGACGTCCCGGCAGCGGGGCTCTGGCGCCTTTAGAGAGCGGATGCTCCCAGCTCCCACACTTCAGTTGGGCCGTCGACACGCTAAAGGCGGGTGCGGTGCGGTGGCTCGTAAGTGCCCTTGCCGAGCGCTAGGTGCAAATTGAGCGCGCTGCGGAAGAGCCCGTTGGGCGACTCGGCTCTGTGCCTGGCGGCGGCGGGCCTGCGGCGGAGTCTGGCTGCCCGCGTGCGCTCGTTTCTCGCCGCGAACCTTAACGCCAGGCTGCCAATTAGTCAGTGGGCGCGCGAACCATGGGTGCGCGGTTGCCGTGGGAGCGATCACCGGCCAGGAAGCGCGCATGCAGCTAGGGGACGGCAGCAGGCAGCCCGCCGCAGGCCGCCAGAGCAGAGAGCAGGGAGCGAGGACCGCCCAGCGCGGCTTGCCACGCGAGCGCGGCCATTATCCGCCCCGGCAGCAGCGGGCAGCGGGCAGCAGCGGCGATCTGCGTCCACGCCCGCGCCCGCGCCCACCGCAAAATTTGCGACCGCTGCCAGGCCGCCTGCCTGAATCAAATACAGGGCTGTTCCCTGCGCCGCCGCAAGCTGCCCGCCGCCAGCGCAGGCGCTGCAGCCCGACCGCCTCCTGCCCGCCTCCTGCCCAAAAGCTGACGCGAGCAGCGGCGCTTTCGCCAGATCAGCAGCAGCAGCACCACAACCAAGCCGTGCCTCAGCTGGTCACGCTCCCGAGCCGCCGCGCGGGAGAACCCGAGGAGGCCGCCTCTGCGTATCGCGACAACGTCCCCACCGTCTCCCGTCCTGCTCGATTGGCGCGCCGCTCGGAGATGAGGAGCGCGGCGAGTATAAGACCAGACGGTCCCGTCGAGACCGCCCTCGGCCAAGCCCGCCTCGTACGATGAGCAGGACAGCGCTGCGCTGCGTGCCGGCGCAGCAGCGCTGCCCACACGCCCGCCCCGGAACACCCACTATTATTTATGACCATTGTCATCATCACCGCCTCCTGAGAGCGCGTCATGTCGAAACCGCGAGACGGAGCTTGAGCCATTGCGCGCTCCCCTTGTCCCAAGCGCCGGCAGCCGCTAAGCAGGCGGGAGAATTTTCTGGAAAAGGAACGTGCGCGTGTCCAAGGTTTCCCTTTAACGACGGCCAGCGTTCCAGAATGTTGCTCTATCGGACACCTGTCACACTCCTGTCAACCCCGTCTTGCTTGCAGATTCGCCGAGCGGCACGCTTGGTTATTTGGCATATATTCGGGCCTCCTCAGGCAAGCATTCGCCGGTTCACCCTTTCCCCAGCGTGGCCGCACTAGGCCGCCGCCAGGTTCCCGTCAACCACGGATGGCTCGGCGGGCGAAGGGGCGGCCAGATCCTGGCTCTCCCGAGCGCGGAAGACCTGCAGCGTGCAGCCGTGCCGTCCGTAAGGTTGCGTTTGGTTTGCCTCTCAGGTCGATGCAGCGACGCGGCTGACAGCGGGCCAGCCATCGCTCCCGAGACCCGTCGTGCCCGTCTCGAAGCCGGCGGTGGATCGTGAGACCGCGTACGTGGCAGGCACCGGCAGCTGCCCGTTTCAGCTGCTGTGAACCGCCATCCCGGTCAGCGGGGTGCCCGAGGCGACGAACCGGCCGGGCCAAAGAAGATGAAGAAAAAGTGGAAAAGGAGGGAGGGGAGGCCCGGCTCGGCGCCGCTCTGGAGATGACATCTTAACGAGCGCGTGGCCGGGGCTGTGCAGTAGGGCTGGCGGTTCTCGTACGCTGGCTGGCTGCGGCGCTGCCATGGTGCCGTGGCTAGCAGCGAGCCATCGCCGCGCGGCCTTGGATGCGGTCACCTGCTGCGAGACGACGCGGGCGGAGGCGGCGGCCGACGGCTGTCATATCCCGGGCCCTGCCTGGTAGTGAAGTGGTGGAGATGCGACTTTTGCCGCGCGATTGGGTGCCGCGCTCGTCGCCGTGGTGGCCAATGCGCGGCCGGCGTTGCAGACCCCAATAATGGCGCGCGCCGCTGGCCCTGAGCCTGAACCTGGAGACAGAGGCGCCGCAGCGAGCAGAAACCAGATCGAGACCGTCCCGCCATCGAGGCCGCCCGCCCGGCGAGCCCGCTGCCCGCGCCCGCTGCCCGCGCCGCGGCCGATGCACCCTTCCGAGGCGGTAGCGCGGATAGCAATCGCCTCCGGAAACAGGGGTCATGACGTACCAAGACGTACCAAGCCCCGTCTGCAAAGACGCCGCCGCCGCAGCCAAAGGCCCGAGGGGAGGGATGTGCGCGGCAGCGGCTGAGCGTGGAGACCCTCGTCTGGGAGCATGCCATCTCCAGCTGAAAGCGTGCTGGAACCGATCCGATTGCAAACAGGCCGCTGGCGCCGTTGATTCGCGGAGCCGCTGCGCATGGGAGACCGCCGGCTGGCCGCCAGTACACGCCCATCACCATAATACGGATGCGCAGTGGCCGTGAGGATCAAAGGGAAAAAAAGTCGTTATGCTTTGCCAATTTTTATGACCATTCACACACAAACATGCAACAGCACGTTGCCCGTCAAGCCAACACGATGCCCTCAATGCCATCGCGCACCATGCCCGCCGGCCGGCCGTCGTCCCGCAGCTGCAGATTCGCCCGGCGCGGAGCGGCCGTCAGCCAGCATGTTAGCACGACCTGCCGCAGAGCACGCACGCACACCCACCCATCCACGCCAATCCTGGGCGACGACCGTTCTTGTCAAGCGGAGGCATTCCTGGGCACAGCGTCAAGCGAGCAGGAGAATGACCATGGCCGTGATGATCGGTGCCCCTCTGCCCCGGAGCAATCTCCTGTGTGGGCGAGCACGACAGCTCGCTCGGGCTAGCCCGCTGCCGCCGGCCGTGCCCATGCTCGCGTGCGCTTCCCAACCACTCCACTCCACTCGCAGCGTGGCTGTGCCTCACCGACCGACAGTACCGCTGACCACCTGGGCGCACGCAATGCGGATGAGAGGCGCGGAGCGCCGATGCGCGATAGCGGTTCGGGAGCACGGCGAGAGGGAGGGGAACGGCCATGCAGAGCGCGGGTGCGCGGGAAGACATGGATGGCTGCAGCGAACGGCGACAGGCCGACTTGGTGACTGTGACGGCGCCCCGGCGCGCAGGGCTACATCATGTCAGGTCAGAAGATCCCCAAGCGATCATCGCGGAGTTCCCGTAAGCCCTTCCCTCTTCCCTCTTTCCTCTTTCTTTTTCTATTTCGCAGCTGGGTGGCCACACTGTTGCTGTGCCGCCTCCACACAGGACACCCTCATTCCTGGATGATTATTATTTTTCTGCAAAGGGAGCCCCGGGGCGCCGCGCCGTGACGCTTCCTCAGGCTTCGGTTCCTGCCTGTGCGCATGCCCCGGCGCCCAATTGGGCGGTGCGCCCTGCGGGAATGATGGTGGCGGCCGCCGCTGCGGCTGCGTGCCCACCCAATGCGTCACATGCGTGCCTCACGGACGGCGCACGTTCGAAGCGTCAGCAAGCTTTTACGAGCCGGCTGCCAGCAGCGGACCGTATCCTCTAGCGACCGAGGCAGGCACGCACTCACACGCGCCCCCCGCCTAGGGATCGCGGCCGGCTGTCGGGCAGGGCGGCAGCGCCACCAAATAAGGTCCCATTCTCGTATCTACGATACCCTCAACCGCCTCGCTGGAGCATCCGCACTTCTTCTGCATCGCTTGTCCCACACAGGAGAAAGGACAAAGGTCGGTTACGAAGCAATAGATCCTGGCGGCCACGCAACACGTCATCTTTGTGGCCTCACCCCTCCTCCCTCTGCCTCTCCGCGGCGCGTGCGGCGCGTGAGCGTGTGCATTGTTGGGGGCGAAGAAGCTCGTGTTACGCAGTAACGTTCTTTCATCACTCCCGTCATACTTGCCCTTCCGTCGCAGGGCGCCGGTGCTACAATGCCTTTGCATCGTCATCAACAGTTGCGGTCCTACCCGAGCATTCCCCCCCGCGCCCAAGCAAACCCGCCATCAGGGGACCCGGCGTTTTTTAATATATTTATTTTGGTTGCTGTGCAGCTGCAAGCCTCTTTCGCAACGGCCGCCTTGTGCTACCCAGAAGGAGAAGCCTTAGCTTTACGATGTTGCCCTGCTCCCCGGCCGGCAGGGATAACCCGCTTTTCCAAATCTGAAACCGCAGCGGCAGCAAGCAGCCCGAAAAAGAAATAACCTAAATTCCCCGGCGTGACGCAGACCAAACGGCCTCGTCCGAAGGGACGACGGACCAACATTAAAAAATAGTAATAAACCTCACATGAAATAAATCTTAGCATGATACAGCCAGCCGACAAGTTTGCATGAAAGCACCATTGGCGCGTTGAGCGTGGAGCTTCTCAACCGGTAGCACAGCTTCCAATCCTGTCTTTCTCACGGGATGGCGAGGGCGGGATCGGCCGTCAGATGCTCTTTGGCGAGTCGTCGAACATGATGATCCGAGTCGAGGTTGCCGGCGTGACCTCTCCAAAGAGGTTGCAAGTCTAGAGCCGTGACTCGGGATGGACCGCCGCAGGGACAGGGGAGCGAGGCGCCGCAGAGAGAGGGCGTGAGGGAAGAAAAAAGCGGGGAGGCTGTGTAACGTCAAGCACACAACAAGCGCCTTGCAGCGCCTCGCAGTGTTGCCTCGCGGGCCGCCAGGGAAGAGGTCCAAGGGGGGGGGTCTCGATGACAATCAAAAAGGTAAACGCCCAATCCACGCCGGTGCGCTGGAGGCTGTGCGGCTCCCCGGACGCACGCGGATCCGGATTTGGCCAGCAAGGGAGGGATCATGGGCGTTTGACAAGCGAGTACGCGCGTGTGGTTCATATGTGCATATGTGGTATCGCGGGCTTGCAACTGGGATAGGGGAATGAAACACGAAGAAACGGGGGGAGCAACGAGAGGAGGGCTGGCCGGTTCGACGGTTGGTGTGGTGAGACAAAGGAATGGAACCTGACCGGGAACGGGGCGGGCCCCAAATCGCCCGCCGCGACCTGCTGCGGGCCGGGACGATTCGTGAGGTTCGAGATTCCACGTGGGAAAAAGGGCGGCGGCGGGTGGACAACGGCTGAAATCCTGGTTCTGTTACCGCACGCCCCCGTCCTCGGTAACACGAAAAGGCGGGAGGACGCGGAGAGGAGGGGGCGTGAGAGGGGGCCAGAAATGCAAGGCGAAAGGCAAGGCATGACGGTGCGTGACAAGGCAACAGCCGATGGCGGGCGTGCAATTCCTGACTGGTGACGGCACCTCCGCCTTCGCGCAGTCGCGCCTCTCTTTTTATTTTTTTTTTATTTTTTTACTCTCTCCTTGCGCGCCCATGGACCTGCTAATCCTCGCAGATGCAGTCCATCGATTCGTGTCGCGCCCGCCGTCGTCCGTTACGAGCCGCGTTTGGAGCTTACTTCATGCCTGTTGGCGCCGCCGACGGGCAAGCGGCGTCATGCCTCCTCCACGCGAGCTCTATCGTCGTCACCGGCTGCTCAGCCCCCCCCACACCACGATCAGACCAAGGCCTGCGCACTTTGCGAGATCCTTCTTCAGCTGGGCGGCAATGGCGTCGGGCATTGGCATTAGCATTATTTTATTCCCCGCAAGGTGCCTCTCCCGCCCTGTGGCCTGAGGCGGACCCGAAACATCGACGGTCTCCGTCTTACACGCACTCGACGGAGCATCAACAAAAAATAAAATGTGACAGAACTTTAACCAGCACGTCGCCGAATATAGCATTCGTCGACGTCCATGCTGGGGGCGGCGCGGAAAGGATGAGCCCACTTGCAGGCCCTGGCCCAAGCCTGCAGCCCGTGGCCCTTGACCGTTTTTGTTTTTAGCGCGCGGCCGCGGAGGTTATGTACGGCAGGCATCCATCCGCGATGCGCGGAAATGCTCCATCTGGCATGCCGTGCGGTCGAGGTTATTAGAGAACAGCGAGGGGCACGATAGGGCAGAGGCGGAGAGGGGCTGTGGTGTTCCTGGTGCATCTGCCGTCAGGCCTCGACCGTGATGGCTGCCGTCAGCGCCCTGTAGCCGTTGACCAAGACTCCCCCCCTCAAAGGCTGCATCCCTAACTGATTTATTGCGGAGCCGCGGCTGCACCGCAAACTCAAGCGGGCAAAGCAATGTACTGATCGCGCCTGAAAGGAGCAGGTGCGGCCGAGAGGGCCGTCTGCCATAAGCAGGAGCACATCGAGTCTGCAGGCAGGAGGCGCAGGAGCACAGGAGCACACGATGGCGTTTGGCAGGGCGGGCAGCCTTCGATTGGACCGCGCCGCCCCGTCGCCCATCGGCCAATACTGGAGAGGCCCTCCAGCAGAAGCATCGCATGCATCCGCGGCAAGCCGTTGCCCCTCGCTTTGGACGATTGGGGCTTGGGCCGGGGGGGTGCCGCGGTACGCTTGGATGCATGGGCTGTCTGGCTGGCCGGGCTGCGGGCTGGCTCGCTGGCTGGTGGATGGCTGATCGCGCGCTGCGGTTGCGGCAAGGCAAGGCAAGGGTAAGGCGAGGCGGCGGATGCGGCAGCAGCCCGGCGCGTGCGCCAGAGTGCGATCAGGCGGGGGAGATCTGGAACTCGAGGTGATCGTGAGGCCGCTCCGCTCTGCGCTCCTCCGGCTGACTTGCTGTGCGCTTGCGTGCCCCCGGCCGGCTGCGACGCGGTGCACCCATGCAGCGCGCAGATTCAACAATACCACATCGTCATCGCCGCCGCATCGACAGGCACGGCGACAGGCACGCGCGGCGGGAGCTCAACTGCCGCGCATGCTCACCGCCGCTTCGCGCGGTTCGGCAGCTGCGGCGGCGGGAGCAGCAGTGGCTGGGGCTGAGACGATTGACAGGCAACGGTGCGGGCGTCTGGGCCGCAGCCGGAGCGCGGGGGATGTGAACTCAAGGGGGTTTCCGTCAGATGGGCGTTGGCGTAGCGCCGGGCGAGCAGTGGGCGAGGGCTGGAAGCTAGAAGGCTGGGCGGAAGGATGCCGTTGCGCGTCTCAACACCAGGCCCCGCGGGAAACACAGGCGACGCATGGAGGTTGGCGGCGCGGCGCTTCCCAAACGGGAGGACGGTCCCGCGCCGTGGATAGATTATTGGGGGGGTGTACAGTACATGGCTGGGGTTTGGCGGTGGGTGTGCGGCGGCGGAGGATGACGGGGGGCGTGCTTTTATTTATCTCGAACGATCGGAAAGCCCATGCAGCCTCGCAGAAATTGCGGGCCGTCCCTATCTCGGGGCGAGCGCGCATATCGACGAAACCGTCGGGCATTCTTCAGGCGCGCGGGAGGCCGGGCGGGCTGGGGCGCCGGGGCTGGCTCCTCAGGCGCGGGCATGCGGCGCCGCGCCAGCGCCAGACCGTGGCAGCGCCCGCGTGGTTGACCGGTGGTGCGCTGCACACTCGCCGGGCGTTGTGGATGGGGATGGGATGACCGCAGGCAGCATGACGAAGCGCTAGGACGTGCAGCAGACAATCAATTAAACTTTTCTGCTTGCTGCGGACGGGCACAACCTCCCGAGCGTGCTTGGGTGCTTGGCCGCGGCGGGCAGGCGCAGGTGCAGGGGCAGCAAAGGCCCGGGTAGCCAACGCGAGACCCCACCCTCTCGTCCTGCCGGCCCGCGCGACGCTCCCTGCTACGCCCATCAGTTAAATCCGAATTTTGCATGGCTCGCGGTCACATGATGCTCTCCCATATGCGAGTGTCCCGCTAGGCGCGGCGGTACCCGGGCGTTTCAGCTGCCTTGATTCGCACCACATTGCCGCACCTGCAAGTACGAGAGAGTGACAACTCATTCGCTTCTACACGATCGCCCGCACGCCAATGCGCTGCGCTGCGCCGCCCTCCGTCCGAGCGGCCAGCTGCACCTGCGCGCCAAAGCAAACGCTCCTCGAGCCCACCGCCTCGCGGCGCTCACGCGGCCGCCCCTTCTTCGGCGGAGCCGGGCTACTCGTCGCCCTCGGCGCCGCTGCCGTCGCCGCTCGACGGCGCGTCCGGCATGACTACGCTGTTGAGGTACGTGATCTGCATGCACCGCAAGGTTAGCCACTGCTCTAGCGGTGATGTGTCCACCGCGTTGCTCTGCCGCTGCTGCCCGTGGTTGGCCAGGCTCAATCCACCATCATCCCCGCCCAGCGCGGCAGACGGCAAAAATAAGACAGGTAACATTGTAAGCCTGCCGCGCCCGGCTTACACTTCCGCCGTCTCTGCCAGGCCTGCCGGCCCGCAGATGACTTCGGCGATGTGTTGTCAGCCCAGACACCGCCTGCTCCTCCTTGCGGAAACGCGCGCCTTCCTTGGCGCCTAAGCACGTCGATAGACTGGCAATAGACTCTCGGCCGTCCAGCGCCTTGTGCGGAGAGAACTTACAAATGGCACCATGCATGCGATCAAGTCAGTTATCCGCTGCAGTCCTCCCGCTCCCACCACTGCGCTGTCGTCCAGCTTCTTGCCAATCGTGAAGCTGCGCAGCCGCAGCAGTTCGATGTCTCGATGGTCTTTCTCGTATCCTTGGGGCCTAGTGACCGCACAACTGTTAGCATCGCTCCAGCAAGAAGCGGCGAATCAGACGCCTCATGATTAGCGTGAACAATCCAGGCACCCAACGTGGCAAGAGATAGCCGTTTCAGCGCCGGTCCGGAGCACGAAGTCGTCCGAGAAGTCTGCGCGCGTGAGCTGTCCAGAGCGCCATCCGGACGCCCCGTTTGTCCGACCCCCGTGAAGACTATTTCGTTTCCACTCAGCCGCCACCTCCTTCGCCTCGGTAGGGCGGATTCGGGTCTCCCAAAGGAATCTAAACTGCTGTTGGGGTTGGATGGTGGCTCCGGACAATGACTTGCTAGTGAACCGAGCCCACGGGAGTCTCCCCCACTAGAGATAGCCGTTCCATCTTCAATAAGGATCCTTCGGCAGAGTGCAAATTTCATCCCTCCGACTCCTCTCACCGTTGCTCGTGTGCTTTTACTGTGCGAAAACAGCCATACCGACCATGGGCTGGCGAGGAATGTACCCAGTGCTTTGGCATGCCGAGGACGCGTCGAATCGACTCGCAACCTCGGGCTCGCGCGACCATCATCAACAGCATCATCGGACGCCTTGCTACCTTGTTCTTGTGCTTCCTGTGCTTGGGACTGTCGTGTTGGGGAGTTTGAAGATACTGACCTAACCTTGAGTGCGCTTTCAGCATTCTTCTTCGCAAAGGCTCGCACCGCCGCCTTCTCGTCGTTCGGGATTCCATCGAAGAATTCCCTCCGGAGATTCACATCGGTCAAGACACGTTTGATCTTGTGGGGCTTGCGATCGATCTCGCGCCTCAGCTTCTGGAGACTGTCCGCTGCGGGCATCCAGAGGCCGCCACCTAGACGAGCCGTCAGTCAGCGGAACGCGATCACCACACACTCGCACACGACCGAGCGACTACAGGGATCGGCAGAATGACAATAAAGGGGAATTGGCGCGATGGACGGCCAGCGTGACATTGCCAGAGCCTCTAGGTTCATCCACACTAGATGACTCGTCCTTCGCGCAGTTCACGACTCCGAGCGACTGAGCTAGCGCAGCTTTGACAGAAAGCAGTCAGAGTGCCTCGGAGGCCTCGTGGATTGAATTCCACGCTCGTATCAACGGCAGTTGTCATGCTTCGTTGTACACGAGCCGGTCGTCGTCCGCAGGGTGGTTGGAGCCTACGGGTTCCACGAGTGGCGAATCTCTCGTGGGGCTGTGTTGGGAGCGCATCCATCTCTTTAACCACTTCGATCTCCTGAGCACTTCTAAAACGTCGTCCTCGATTGGTCACGCTGCTTTTTGTGCCCTGATAGGCACAGTACGCCCTATCGGGTGGGAGTGCGGTTGACCAGGCGCTACGAATTACTTCTGCAGCCTCTACCCGTTGTCCCAGATTCAACGGATAGGAACACCCAAGCCCATGCTGATAGCAGGGTCGTCTGGACCATGCTCCGAAGTAGTGCAACGGAAAGTGCAGTAGACGCTGCAAACGCAACAGCCGCGGCCCCAGGATCAATCCGTCGTGCAAAAGCAGTGACCTCCAGTCACGGGTACTGAGAGCTGAAGCCTAACAACTTGCTGCTGTGTTGTGGGCTAATGAACCGGTGTTGCAGTAGGTTGAATCCTTTCGAGACGAACAAATCGCGGTGAAGACCTGGGCAAAGCGAGTTGCGCCGCCGGGCGCCGAAGGAGCGGTGTAGCAGTTGAGCCTTCACACCAAGCTCTGTACAGTCGGTTCAGAGACATGACACCCTCTCTGTCGATGAGGGGTGCTGCCAGTGGGCTGAGGTTAACAACCACGGGTGACTGTGGGTTCGTCCTCTGACGTTGTACCCTCGTACGCACATCTCTCAGCCGCGATTGGCCATAACAGGGTCACCCGCCGAAGCGGGCGTACCTTCGTCGAGGATTGACAACGGCGTTACAGCGGAGCGACATACGCACATATTGGCATAGTGGGAAAGGCGTAGGCGATCGTGACGATAGGAAAGGTCGGTAGATGAGGGCAAGGCAGCCTCTGGCGTCGTTGCACGGCATTTAATTGCCCGAGCGACGTCTGCTGACCATTTCCATCGTCGTCCGGCTAAGTCCTGGCGAAGCAAACCATTGGCAGGGGTCGCTCCATCTGGGCCGGGTGGATGTCGTACAGAAGTGACAGACGGCTCCAGCTCTTGGCGTCCGCAATCAAAGGCGCGTGGCTTTCTGCCGACCACAAGCGTAGCGTGGGAAGGTATCACAGCCCGTAGATCCCGCGCAAGGTGGTTTGGCCGAAGGTTCGTGTCCCTTGCGTTACGGGTGCCCAGAAAGGGTTCCACGGCAGCACGCTGTCGGAGACGAACCGTGGCGCATTTTGCGGCTCATTTGGAATTTGCCCATGCAGCCTGCAACGCTACTGCAGATGGACCCTTGTCGACATGCTCCGCTCCTCACCCACAGGCGGCAATCGATGTGTGATAACAACTTTTGATAGAGCTGACTTACCGACGAAATTGGCATTCGGTTCGATATGCACGTAGTATGCTGCATATGGCCCCTTCCGGCCGGTTCTGGACCTAGAGGCGGTTCAGTGAATGGCGTTGCAGGGCGGTTTCAAAACAGACCAAGCGGCGGCAAAGTGCGTCTGCTGTCTGTTAGCGTGTATCTTGCAGGCCTCCGGTGGGAGTTTCCGACCTTGTACGGCGTTGGATCAGAGCTAAATCTGATATCTCTGTAGATTCGGAAGACCTGTGCAGGGTGCATTAGCTTTGCGTGATTCAGCTGACTTGCATTCAACTCACAATGTCTTTGGTGGGCAGCTCAGGGATGGTGTCGTCTGCCTCGATGACCTTCTCTGTCAGCCGCTCGACGAATGAGTTGAAGTCCTTCAAGGATGTGCGGTAGTCCGGGTCGTGCACTGCATATAGTCACAGTACGTTAGCTTTAGACTCGGGGCGCGGACCTTAAGAGAGTGACACGTGTCGGATGGCTAGCGGTCTCTTGTGGACAGATATGATGGGGGTATGACGATGAGCTGAGAGACACGGCGACAGGGCGACCGAGTCGGGCGCGCGTGAGGATGGAGGGGTGCTCACTCTTCAGCCACTCGCGGTCATTGTTGCGGGCCAAGTCTTTTAAGAACAACAGTGTATTCGGGTGTATGGTGTCATCTGTATACGGCGTATCACCAGCGTCCCTGGGCTTGGGCTTCTTGATGATCAGCTTTGTGCCTGGTTCTAGGCCTGTGTCGACGCCCGTCCTCCACATCTCTTTGCCCTTCTTGCCCCCCGCCGCGGCAGCCTTTGTTGCGCGGGCTGGCTTCTGCGGACGACCCCTCTTCTTGGACGCGGGGCGTTCATCGGAGGAGTATGCGTCATCCTCAGCATCGTCGGAACCCGTGCTGGAGCCGATGCCAGTGGCGTCCTCGTCCTCGTAGCCAGACTCGTCTTTTGCAAGCGTATGGCCGGGCTCGGACTGATCGCGCCCAGGGTCCTCGTCTAGCTCCTGCTCGAAATACTGACTCTTGGTAGGCGTGGCTTTGGAGCGAGCAGAGACCCTGGACCGCTTGGACTGCCGAGCCGGCGTGGACTGGGGCGAGCTGGGCCTCTTGGAGGCGGCGCCGGCGGATTGTCGGAGAGAACGACGGGGCATGGCTGCGGGCTCGGAGGCAACTGTGCGGGCGGCAGTCCGACTGGGGCGATGTGCGCGAGTTCGGCGGTGTTGGTGTTCGCGCAGCAATGCTCTGGCGGCCGGGCGGTGGGTGGATGACGCACAGGAGCTCCTAGCTGCGACGCCTCCTCGCGTGTCCACCTGACGGGGGCGCGCGGGCTGGGCCTTGGCCTTGCTGCCTGGTCCGTCAGGCTTCCCCCGGCCCCCGACAAAAATCTCTCCACCAGCAGCCCGCACACCGTCGCAGCTCCAGCCCGCGCCGTTGTCGCTCGATCTGTGCCGCGCTGCCCCCAATGGCGTCTGCATTCGCCGCCAAGAAACACCGCATTCTGCAGCAGCTCGCGCAGCCTGCAGCCGACTACAGCGACGCGTCGCCCAAGGGCTCCGTCGACGAGGGCATTCGCACGCTCATCAACGAGATAAATGCCATTGAGGGGCTGGTAACGACGTCGAGCTGCGCCGGCCGCATCAGCGCCTTCCTCGAGGGCAAGAAGCGGGCGGCAGCCGCTGAGGGCAGCGAGCCGCGCGAAGCGCCCGCGGAGACGAGCATCGCCGGCGCAGGAGGAAAAGGCGGTGGACAGTGGCTGTTCGTGTCCCATGAACCGGTTCCAATGCCCGCAGCAGATGCAGCTGGAGCGGGCCAGCACTTCACGGCCCTGTTCGGCCTCGACGCTGCTGCCACTGCCGGCGGCCGCGCGCGCGCTGAGCACCACGCCGGCCAGCGACACGTCCACCTCAAGTTCGAGGCCATGGTACGTCCAGCATCGCCGCTTGAGTCGTGCAGCGCCTGATGAAACGTAGATATTGCACCTGCTGACCGCCTCGCTCGCGGATGCCCAAAAAGTCCTGTCGGCCGCGCTGCAGGCAGGCTTCAGGGAGAGTGGCGCGGTCGGCCTGCATCCCAACACTGACGGCTCCATCACCCCAATGGTTGCCGTCCGCTCCATCGGCCTCACATTTGACTCCGTCATCGCCTGCGAGGGCGGGGCCGGTCGCATGGTGCCCGTCGTCGACGAGCAGTACCTGCAATCGCTGGTGGAGCTGGCCAACGAGCGCTTCTCTGTCAACACCGCGCGCATTGCGAGGTTCCGCGCCCACCTGCTGGCCCAGTTCCACGAGACCGGCGAGCTGGCGAAGGGAAAGAAGGGCCAAGCTAGCTGGGAGGATGCTGCAGCTAGACGCGAGCGAAAGCGGGCCGAGGGGCTCGAGAACCAACGCCAGAAGGCGCAGAGCGACTCGCCCGCCCCATC
Organism: Diplodia intermedia; assembly: GCA_021495925.1. Lineage (NCBI taxonomy): Eukaryota > Fungi > Ascomycota > Dothideomycetes > Botryosphaeriales > Botryosphaeriaceae > Diplodia > Diplodia intermedia. Next base: position 13,969 of record JAKEKT010000102.1, on the reverse strand, counting down.
ACACGGCGACATTGGCCTCGACAGCATCTTTGCCTGATGGTTTCGGCGACTGTCAGCCTCGATGGCTCCGCGGAGACTAAATCGCTAGTCCCGTTCCCCGAGATGCGCGGCCAATGGGAGAATTACTAGGAGACTTAACGATTTCTATCCGCCAGCCACCCGCAGGCTCAGCGCCCCACAGCCTCTTCAAACAGCGTCAATACATAAACATGTGCAGCCGTGAAATAGACCATCATCACATCCAGTTCAGAATCACACTATCCATTGACTCCTCTCGCCATCACAATCCGCAGCCATGGGCTTGACCGAAGCAAACCGCCAAAAGTTCGAGTATGCGTACCTTGTTGCCCCAGTAGGGCCGATATCAGGCTAACCATGCAAAGCGAAATGGCGTCGCAGTACGACGCCAAAGATTGGCACAAGAAGATGGCCAGCATGATCACTGGCGAGATTCGAGGACGTCTTGATTGGTTTGGCGTAGATTGGGCGAAGGAGCACGACAAGAGCAGAGACGTTCGTCTCCTGGACTATGCCTGCGGCACTGGGCTAATCTCCCGGGTATTCCATCGCCACTCCTCCGGCTGCATTCCAGAGATGCTAACTAGCTCGCGCACGCCAGACCCTTGGTCCCTTTGTGACGACGATCCGCGGGATCGACTTGTCCGCAAACATGACCACCGAGTACAATTCTCGCGCCGTCGCCGCAGGATTTAGTCCTGAGCAAATGTCCGCCATCCAGGGCAATGTCGCCGCCAACGACCCCGGGGCCCATCTGGCTGACCCGGCTCTCTTCAACTTCGACGTTGCTGCTGTTGGCCTTGGGTTCCATCACTTTGATGACGTCTTCCTGGCAACCAAGCGCATCTCAGAGCGGTTGAAGCCTGGCGGTGTCTTCTTCATCGTCGACTTGCTTTCCGACAAGCCACATGACATACCGCCCGAGCTCAAGGACTACGTCAAAGTTTATGGCTTCAACGAGTCAGGAATGCGCAGTCTCTTTGAAGGGGCTGGACTGGTTGATTTCGGTTTCAGTGTCATAGACCAGGAGGCCGAGATGGAGAAGAAGGCTGGAGAAAAGTTCACTGTAACGCTTTTCGTCGCAAAAGGGAGGAAGCCCGCGCAATGAGATGCGCGAGACTCGAATGACATTGTTTTCTGATTAGATTTCTAGCTCTTGATCTATTTTCACCTTTGCTCTTTACTTAGTCGGACATAGTAGCAAGCATATAATTCTCTCTTTGCAAGGTGTTTACAAGGCCGACTCATCAGTGGATGCGATCTAGTGTACGTAAGTATGACGAAAAGCCGACAGCATACGATTATTCACCACTTTACGCCTAGAATCAGGCGACTCAACTCAAGTGTTTACCTATCTCGACCGGTATATGCGACTGCGAACCCTGGTAACAGCAATATTGCATTCCGAAAAAAAAACAAAAAAAAGGGTCCTCCCCTCCCTCCCCTTCCCGCCGCCCTTCCGAGAAAAAAGTACGTCTACTCGTGCTCTGTACTTGTCTTTGCAAAGCTATATAATCAAAAGCGATTCGTCCCAAACTTCCTGAGTTGATGGCATCGAACACTGTGTCTTTGGAACTGGAGTCACAGTATATGACGACGGTTGTTGATTATTCTTACATGTCTTTCACCTGTATCATTGGTCTCCTGCCCGCGTCCTTGTTGGGCGCAAAAGAAGCCAAAGCAAAATGGTGTACAGGCGACAGCGAAAGCTTCGGCTAAGAACTGGTGGATTCATTTTTCAAAAGGGTGTTGGATGGGTAATATGAGATGGTTGCCCCGAAACCTTGTCTGTATTACGTTGCCAGGTATGGCCTGGTCACGCAATCGCGGCAGATTCGGCAAAAGGGGGTTGAGCTGTCAGCGCCGCCGCAAACCGCAGCGGGGAACTTCTCGAGCCTCGTACCACCATCTCTGGAGTGGCAGGAATGTGATCCTTCTCCATAACCACTCTTGCTTTACTGCCTAATCTTGGTGCGACCTTTGTGTGTGTGGATGGGAGCTTACTCGACGGCGCCTCGACCACTCAGAATGCAAGATAAGAGCTTGATACCTCTCAGACCAGTAACCGAGCTGCCACAGCATCACTGACTCTGCGTGCAAGGTAGGATCCTCGTTGCTTACTGTTACATCCATAGACCCAGCTGCCAACCTTCGCTTAGGCAGAGTGACGACGGCCAAATGCAGGTGGCTGCGATGGAGTACCCACGAAGCCTGAAAGGCTTCCAGCATTACAAACCCAGCTCAAAGGTACAGACACAAAACAAAACACTCCAAGAACATGCGTAGATTCACTCTTCGTCCCTCAGCAACACCGGAGGACTTCAAATCATCAAAAAAAGAAACCCCAACGAAAACAACAACAAAACCGCATCAACCACGTCGTCCCTCCCCTCCCGCAAAATCCTCATCGCAGGAGTCCATCCGTCCCAACCCGCCCACAAAACAACCTCCCCCTCCCATCCACCCTCCCAACCCACAGGCCAGCGGCACCCTCGGCACCGCCCTCGCCGCCGCCCATCCCCACCTCGACTCACCATCCCCACCCGGGCCTCCTCCTCCTCTTCCTCCTCCCCTTCCTCCTCCACATCCCGCTTCCCCATCCTCACCGTCTCTCCCCCGCCTTCACCCCCGCCGAGCTGACCGCCGCCCTTCCGCGGCCAAGACGGCCGTCGTCAACGCGCTGTCGACGGTCGACGGTCGGCGGCGACGACGACGACGAGCTGCTGGGCGTGCGGTTGGTTCGTCGACGCGTGGTGTGGCGGCGGCGGGCGGCGGGCGGCTGGTGACGGGGCCGACACGGCGGCGAATGCGGTAGGCGAGGGGGTTTGGTGCCGGTGTTTGGGGCGAAGGGGATCAGGGTGGTGGTGAGCATGCGAGGGCGAGGGCGGGGGGAGGTTCGCGTGGACGTACGGCGGTGGCGACGGGGCGTTGGTTGGTTGGGTTGGTGGGTTCGGTCGTCGTAACCCAGTTTCGTTGTCGACGATATCTGTGTCGACGTTGGTGGAGTATCGGGGGAGTGTGAAGGGCGAGAGATGATGGGAGTTTCCGGGGTGGACTGACTGAGTTTTGTTCTTTTTTTTCTCTTTACGTTGCCCTCAGGACCCTCGCCAACGGCTTCCTCAAAATCGACGTGCGCGGCCGAAAGGCCAAGGTCTTCGACTCCGGCACGCACAAGTTCACTGCCGTCACGCTGGCAAATGTAGCGCACGCGACAGCTCGGACGTTGCTGCTCGACGACCTTGGTGATGCCGAGGTGCCGAGGTGCCGAGGGGTACGTGGTTTGAGGAGACGGGGTTGGATCTGGCGAACGACTTGGTTGGGGGGCTGCCGAAGGTGACTTTGGAGGATGTTGTGAAGGGGGTGTTGGAGAAGGCGCATTGAGGAACGTGGAAAGCTTTTGAAATGCAATTTGCCAATGATCACAGGAGATCACATTCGTTGGTTATATTGAAGAAAGAAGAAAGTTTCGATCCCAGCGCTGGGGAAAGAAAGCGCAAGATGAACGAGATCTAAACCGGACGAAAACAAAAAGCCCAATATCCTCAGCCGAGTAAATCACCTATCAATGTCCTCCCTCTTCACGAACGAAACTTGGAAAGAGTTCCACCTGGCGGTGTCTTTGTTCTCCTGCACCGCGAAGGACGGGTTGCCCATGCACGCGCCTTTGGCGTAGCTGCTGCTGACTCCAGTCTTGCCGAAGATGTTCTTGAACCATCCGTAGTCGATCTCGGTGCAATCTATCGCAAGTCAGCGCAATGCTTCTTTCAAGTTGATCTAATGATGCTCACCGCTGTTGACGTAAGTCCAAACCGAGAAGCTGGCGTAAACATCGGTGTTGTAGTTCATTTCGAAGTTGTCGGCACCGCCGGGGATCGTGATGCAGTTTTCGTTGATGGTGTCTTTCGTGATGGACCAGTCGGCCGCTGCGCCGCTTTCGCAGGTGTAGGAGATCGCGGCGTCCTTGCCATCCGGGATCGCGACCGCTCCGTCCCAGGCGCGAGACTGAAGGGTGTTCGGGGTCGTGTCTGTTGGAGCAGCAAAAGTGACCTGCTGAAGAGCACCGACGGCGAGAAGGGCGGGAATGATTGACTTGTGGAACATGGTGAAGAGGGGTGTAGATTTGAGATTGAGAAGAGTGGTGATTTGGGATCGAGGTGCGATTGGAACTGATGGATAGAATGGTTGCTTGGTGTCCCTCATCAAGCCGCACAGTAGCCATTATATATACACCTCTTCCGCCCCATTTCCTCAGTCGGATCTCTCGATACGACCCAACATATCTCGTTGAAAGGATTGTCTTGACCATGTTGGACTTTACGAAGTTTCACGGCCTCCGTTAGTCGTGCTGCCCAAAAATGTACCCAGGAGGAACGACAGAGCAGGTTCGCAGCCGTCAGTATAGACCAGGAGACCCACGTGGATATACTACTTTTGGTGTAGTGCGTCCTGCTCGAGTTCTTCACATAGTACTGAAGCTTAGACCTTAGGGCTGCGAACCTGCCCTAATTTGCCTCCACCAACTTCTTGGTATACCTATTCTAAATAATGTGGCTTTAGGCTAAGAGCAGTTTGGCCTTAGGCTAACAATGGTGCGGCCCGCTTAGCATTGCGCAGCCTAGGCCAAGCCGGCTTCGCCCCCACGTACCAACTGCCTTGTACCCACAAATAGCTCCGCCTCTGATGAGCATCTCGCCAGGTTCTGGAGCTCGCTCCGCAGCTTGCTCTTGGCTCTGTGCTGTGTTGCGTATTCCCCATCCTTCGCACCTTTCCTTAGATGCAAAGGGGCAATGGGATCTGAAGCCTCACCTTTGCACGCTCCTTTCATTATGACGACAGCCCTATACCGCAGTGAACAAGGAAAAGGAATATTAAGGGGCTCGTCGATGTCATCGGCTGCCCAATTGCCACAGGTAGTTTTTGACGCGACCTTGCCAGGAGACTTGGCTATCTTGATCGTGCGCCCCTAGAGTGCGCCGAGTAGACATTTCTGACAGCAACATGTGTACAACTCCCAAGGCACGACCATGACCCTTCCGAATTGAAGTAGTATACGGGGGAAAGAAAGATTTCGTATCATCACGGCATAGGGCTCCTGGTCCACTTGTAGTCCGGTGTGGGGTACAAGCAGGGCGAAAGCAAAACAAAAACAAAGCTGACGCCGCAACAAGGACAACGCGCATCATGGTCCTCGAATGTGATTTATCAATTGGATAGTCTGATCTTCACCATTGATGGAAGATAGTCGTGGACTAGACATCTTATCATAAAACTTCGTTGCACCCCTCAGATCTTCGAAGGTGGACCGTTCCTAGTCAGATGTTAACCAAGGCTACATTCTCTCCAAGGACATTATCGTTCTCGAGATTGGAACAGCAGCCTCGTCGTACCATTACTTCACCCTCGCAACGAAGCGGAATATTGCGCTTACAAGTTCTCGTGGAACCAGGAGAGGACAGTCTTGTAACCGCGTGTGTACTCCTCTTTAACGCGAGCATCGCTCAGGTTCGAGCTACAAGGCTGTTAATTACTTAAACGCCACTTGCACTGTGCGCGCTTGCTTACCGGGCAGCCATGAAACCATGGATCTGGTCGTCAAATGGCTCGACATGACCCTTAACCTTCAGGCCCTGCTGCCAGGATTTGACCGCCTCCTTGTCTTCATCCTTTGACGGCAGCATCAGGAATGGAATGGTGACCTTGGGGGCGTCGGCAGGATCGACCATGGCGGGGTGCGCAGCGACGGCAGCCTTGAACTTGGTGCCTTCGGTAGAGGAGAGGTTGGTGACCTGCAGCCCAGGTTAGTATGGAGGGTTGAGCGCAGTGCAGAGACTATGTTGTACCTTTCCACCCCAGCAGAATCCGAGAATACCCCAGGCCGAGATGGCGCTGTGCTTGCTGTTAATCTCGTCGACAATCTTGGGAATGCGGGATATGGTTTTGGGCGGGGCGGCGGGGCCAGCGAAGAAGTCGCCCAGCTTCTTGCCCTTCTCCTCGTTGTCCGGAGGGTACCAAGAAATATCGGCAGGCTTGCCCTCGAAGAAGTCGGGCATGAAGACCTGGTATTTGCGATCCTTGTCGGAAGTGGCGAGGATATCGGCACCCTGGATGGTCTGGGGGAAAAAGCCGAAGATGTCGTAGATGATCAAGATGGCATGCTTTGCATCCGCAGGGCCGGTGCGATCTAGTTGGATTTGTGAGTTGGAGCGATCGCAGTGCAAGCAGAACGACTCACAAGTCTTCAGGCCATCGATGGTGATGTACTCGCCCTTGGGCTCGTAGCCCTCGGTGACAACGGGCGGGATGGTGCAACCTGGGGTTGGGGTGAGCTCTCAGCTAGGATGAAGGTGGGGGGCGATAAGGTGGAGCTCACAGGCAAGGGAATGCTGGGACGCCATTGTGCAGGAGAGTCTGGGTCGGATGGCGAACGGCTTCCTGAAGTGAGGTGAGAAGCAATTGATGGGGCGGGCTGGAGCTGTACGGAGGATGCGGGAGGCGTTGTTAAGGAAAGGGCGCATGGTGTGTCGGGCGCGTTGTAAGGGAAGCCGCGGTCCATCGGCGGAGAGCAGCCCCGCAATCGCGACTCGGCGAATGATGTCATGCACACGGCAGCTTGACTACCTACACCACCATCGATCGCCGTGCAATTGAAGACATTTGCCACTGCCTCTTGCATTCCTGCCGTCCGGCGCTTGACCACCGTGCTGAGCTCCAAGCCGCCGTCTGTCCGTGCAACGATCCGCGCCGCCGCCGTGGATCGCAGAACACTTGCCCCACCAGGCTCGGGCGGGGGTTGATCGGCTATTCATCAAGACTGACTGATTGTGTCAATTGCGTTCTTTGCTGAGGATCCAACCGTAGAGGGCAATCATTCGTGTTTTGGCTTCCCGGCTGCCCTGTCTTGCCAATTGTTGAAAGCATCCTGTGGAGTATACTTTTCTTGCACCGGTTCTAACCCCCACGCAAAGGCCAGAATAGCCACCGCCTCCAGCAAGAAGTGGGTCATGATCCATTCGACCTGGAGGAGCAGACTCGGGTGCACTGTCTTGAGGTAGCCGCCCACTCTTGATCCAGCCAGATCCACGAGGATTGGAAAGTTGTCCAACGATCGAAAGATGGTAAAAAGTTGCACAAGTACGCGAAATTCCCTCAGGAACGAGAAGCCCTGCGCTCTGGATTCTGCTTGCGCGTCCAATATCACTCCGTTGAGGTTCCAGAAGAAGATTGCCTTTTCTCCATCTTGCGGCTCGGTTCTTTCCATGACCACGACATCTCCACCATCCGCCGCTTCCCTGCTCCATTCATGGCGCGTGTTCTTCTCGACTTTGATTTCCCTCACACCCCCATTTTCTGGTGCCGAGACAGCCTGCACCTTGTCTCAGAGCCGTACACGCACTTTTCCTTTGATGACGCGCAGGTATTCGACATGCTGCTCGTGCCAATGGAGTCCGCTCGACCATGTGGATCCGGTGGGGAGGGTGATTAAAACACGATCTGAGTATGATAGGTCATATGTGACGGCCTCGGGTGGGGGTCGTTCAATGATTGAGGGCATTTCCGGATCGCCGGGACGCATCGAGTTTAAACTGCGGAGGGAACTGTGCACTCGGCGGAGATGTTTGATATTGATAAAGGCTAAAGATATAGAGTGATGGATCAGTTGCATCGCTACGCTTTATTTGTAATCCGCCTCAATTTGGAAATGGTGTAAGCAACAGCTGCAACCTGCGGAATCCTCCCGCTATCTCGCTTATTACTTTAGATTCAACTAGGATGACTGCACGGCAAGGAATGAAAGTATCCGTGGCTCGTCGTTGACTCTTTCCTTCCAGGACCGGAGGGTCAGGATGCCTATCGCAATCCATGCATGCGTCCACTTTTGGACTAGTGTGGACCCGTGGCACTTTCCCTATCGCCCTACAGTCTCTCCGACACCATCCGCGCCTTGACCCGCATCTCTGCTGACCTATCTGCGCCTCAACCACATACAGCGATCAGAGGCGCGGTGCGCGCGTGGTTTTCACTTACTCACGTCTCCCAGGCAATGGCAACGTCGTTGGCGGCAGCTCAACCCAACACTTCAAATGCTGAAGCTCGGCTGGGCCCACGCAGCGGCGATCGCGCCAGTAATGCAGACTTTGCGCTGCAGCGTGAGCGCCACCCCACAAGCGTCCTCAGCAGCGATTCTCTTGACATGAGCACCTCAAGCCAACTTCGCCAGGTCAAAGTGGAAAGTGAGACAGACGAAGACGAAGACGACGAGGGAGACAACTCACGCGCATTCCAATCAAGGCAGAGCCTCCCAGCTCCCCGGGTTGAGCATCGCTCGCTGCAAAATCTGATAGGTGAGGGGTCTATCAATACCAACATTAACAATGCTCACATCAACAGACTTGCTGGACAACGAAAACGTCGATCTTAATCCCGAGTACCAAAGAGACGTTGTGTGGAACAAAGAACGTATGGTGGGTCTCATTGACTCGGTCATTGGTGAGTTGTCCTCTGCTCCATTTCCGCGTCGACGACTTTCTCACAGCCATAGATAACCACTACATCCCTCCCATCATCTTCAACCGCCAGATCACTCGTAATAGCGACGGCACAGCCCGCGTCAAGCGTGTCTGCGTTGATGGTAAACAGCGCTTATCCTCGGTAAAGGCATTCATCGATGGCAAGATCGGGTGCCATGACCGCCGTGGATCTGTCTGGTAAGTATAGCTACTGGCCATGTTTGTCGCGGCGCTTACCTTTGCAGGTATTACACCCAATCTGCGAACAGGAATAGTCGTCGTATCATTCCCGAACATGTCAAAGCATCCTTCCGGGACCGACAACTCATCATTTACGAGTACCCTAATCTCCAAAGAGCTCAAGAGGAAGACCTGTTCTCCCGTGTCCAGAAGGGAGTGCAGCTGACGAACGCCGAAAAGTTCCGAGCTACAACTGGCCCGTGGCAGGGCTTCGCAAAACTCTACGAACGGGATTTCTCTCTAGTGAGCGGATTGTCCGGGACGAAGCGAGGCGTGAATTTCAACAACATTCTTACGTCCTTTGGCCAAATCATTGAGGTCAAACGCAGCCTTGGTGATGGACACACTCCCAGCTTCAGTACACAGACCGCGACCATCAAAGCTCTTCTCAAGAATTTGGAAGAATACAACGCTGGAACGAAGGAGAAAATTCGCCAGACATACATGAAATTCGACGAGTTGATCGAGGTTGACCTGGCAACTTTCCTGAACAATCAGTATTCCCATGCGAGACTCTTCTCGCCACTCGAGTTCATGGCAACTACTGTCCTGATTTCTCTGCATTTGAATGATGAAGGCAATCTGTTCCTTCTCGAGAGCATTCGGGTCATGCGTCTTTACCTACGACAGTGTCTTAAGGACTTACGGATGAACAAATCGTCTTGGGACTGCGTGTGGCCATTTATAGAAAGCCTCTTGCCTCAACACGAACACGAGGCAAGACCTTCTACAACTCTTTCGCAGACGCCAACGCCCAGGGGGACGCCTAACGATACATTGGTCGCAATTCGGACCATCCTTACTCAAAAGCTTGCCCGCTTGAGCCCTGCAATTGATCCAGCTCATATACTCATGGGTGGAGACACGGACCCTGAACCATCTTCAACGACGCCTACAAGCGCACAACGTGCAGTATCAGCACATTCAGTCCAAAACCTTTCCAGTGACCGGCGATTCACGCTGTATCATGGTCCAGAGGTAGCATCATCTGCCAGTAGTCCGCCAGCAAGTTTTCAGCCCGAACGTGTGGAAGCTCAGCCACGGGAGAACACCGCCACTTCCATGGCAGACCAACTTGAACAGATGAATAGACCAGAGCCTCATGGTATCAGTAGAAAAAGGAAACTGGCACGCTTCACGACGTCGGGCTCCAATTTCAAACGCCAGGAAGGAGCGCAACCTCCTTCAGTGAGTTATGCATCTACAATACAAGAACCGGCTTCCAGCATATCTACAGTTCAAGGATCAGTCGACAAAACAGCCATTCCTTCGGACCGAAAGCCTCTCACAGCTTGTACACCTAGGGCTGTAAACCAGCAATCGGAGACGGCAGCTTCAGTATCGGTGATCGAGATCTCGGGTGACGAAAGTGGTGAAGCGGCAGAGAATCTTTTGGCGACATTCAAGCCACATACTTCGAAGAGAGTGAAGGTGAAGGAAGAAAAGGTTCTGGATGTGTGAGGGCTTCGGTTTAAGCCGCTCACATTAGATTGAAGCTTGGGATGAATCCTCGGGACTTGCCGGGTGCACCAACAACATACATACTTGAGACCCTGAGAATCCAGAAACCCAGCACTATGGCTATACTACAATCTGTGCAGCCGTCGTATTCAACTGGCTTAGCAAGAGACGGCGTACTGAAGTACAGCGGACCGAGATACGCGGTGATTTTCTTTTCCCGGATTTCAGAGACGGAAGGAAGCTCCTGAGGTTCATACCTACAGCAATCAGGATACAGCCGCTGGGCGATGGTCCTGATAGATCTGTCGACTTTCTTGCTTGGACTGATAACCGAAAAATAATTTGATTAGTGCTTTGAGGTTTATCCCGGCAATGGACGAGTCGGCATCCGGCTTGAATCTGTTGCCAGCAAACAACACAACGAATAGGCAAATATTTTTACCAAACATTCGAACTCCGTAGCCAATAAACAATGGCAGTAATGGGTAGCCCCCTTTCCTCTGACTGAACTGATTGGCCATCAATAAGGGCCGAATAACCAGTGGCTACAGTGTATGTGACCAGGCATGCAGATGTGCATGGGCAGACATGGAGGCAGTAATAACTTAATCCTGATGCTCGAACACACAAGGTAGGCAAATTCTCAAATGCTGGTATATGAGGTTCATCAAACATTTCCGATCAGCCCCACGGGTTATGGCAAAACAAAAAGTAGTTGCCGGGGAGGATCACGGACGGACCCTGCAGATCGCGCAGGCGCGTCTGCCCCGGCTCCACCACCGAGCTCCTTCGCTCGTGCGTCTTCTCCCGCGGGCTCGACTCGCACCACCGCCCTGCCAATGGACGCCGCAACCCTCTCCGAGAGCCTCAATGGCCCTGAGGGCTATCTCGTGCTCGCCACCATAGCTCTGACAACGCTCTTCTGCTTCACCTGGTACACGTACGACGTCGAAGCCGCTGTCGACTACTCGGTCGAACCACCGGAGCAATGCTCGTCTGGCTGGAAGGGGAGGGTTCTTGACCAGCCTTCTCTCAAGGTTTGCCTCCGCCTGAGCGTGCTTGCTGAACCCGGACTAATTACTCTCCAATTGCTACAGATCACCGGCTCCAACGACATCCAGTGCTACGCTCCCGCGACCGGCCAGTTCCTCGACCAGATCACGCCAGCCTCCGAGAAGGACATTGACAACTCGGTTGCGCGCGCAAAGGAGGCGCAGAAAGAATGGAAGACTACCACCTTCTCCGAGAGAAGGCAGGTCCTGAAGACTATGCTCAAGTGCGTACATCCTAGGATGGGTTTAGCTCTCAGAAGCTGGACAATGATGCTAAGATCGCGCCAGGTTCGTGCTCGAGAACCAGCAAAACATCTCCACCGCAGCGTGTTTGGATAGCGGCAAGACTCGGGTTGACTCGAGCTTCGGCGAGATTCTGGTCACAGCGGAGAAGCTCAAGTGGACCATCGACCACGGCGAGAAGGCTTTGACTCCTGAGAGCAGACCGACTAATTTCCTCATGATGTACAAGAAGAACGAGGTTAGATGGGAGCCGCTGGGAGTGGTGGCGGCGTGCGTGAGCTGGAAGTAGGCATCCCCCTCCTGCGTGTCAGAATTTTGAAACTGACTTTGCTCTTTAGCTATCCCGTATGAACCTTTGGAAGCCTTGATCCTTTGCTTCTCTGATCGCTTTACAGTTCCACAACCTTGTCGGTCCCATAATATCAGCCCTGTTCTCCGGAAACGCTGTCATCGTAAAAGTTTCCGAGCAAACCGCATGGTCATCCCAATACTTCACCCGCATAGTCCACGGTGCCCTCTCCGCTTGCGGTTACGGGTCGTACGCCTCCTCCCTCGTCCAATCCGTCGTCACTTGGCCCGATGTTGCAGGCCACTTTACTTCCCACCCTGGTATCTCGCACCTGACTTTCATCGGCTCGCGCCCCGTCGCGCACAAAGTCTGCGAATCGGCAGCGAAATCGCTCACCCCCGTCTGCGTGGAGCTGGGCGGCAAGGACGCCGCCATCATCTTGGACGACGTGCGCGACCTCGAGAAAGTCGGACACATTCTCCTCCGCGGCGTCTTCCAAGCCGCCGGCCAGAACTGCATCGGCATCGAGCGCGTCGTCGCCCTCCCCAAAGCCTACGACCGCCTGCTCGACTTCCTGACCCCCCGCATCCGCGCCCTACGCTCCGGCTCCGTCCTCTCCCTCGAAAACTCGCCCGACTCGACCTCCAGCATCGACGTCGGCGCCAGCATCTCCGCCGCGGGCTTCGACGCCCTCGAGTCCCTCATCGCCGACGCCGTCGCCCAGGGCGCCCGCCTCGTCGCCGGCGGCCGCCGCTACGCCCACCCCGACCACCCTTCCGGCCACTACTTCGCCCCCACGCTCCTCGCCGACGTCACACCCGCCATGCGCATCGCGCAGACCGAGTGCTTCGCCCCCGTCCTCCTCCTCATGCGCGCCGCGTCGGTCGCCGACGCGGTCGCGGTCGCAAACTCGACCGAATACGGCCTCGGCGCCTCCGTCTTCGGCGCGCGCCAGTCCGACCTCGACTTGGTCGTCGACGAGGTCGAGTCGGGCATGGTCAGCGTCAACGACTTCGCCGTCTACTACGCCGTCCAGCTGCCGTTCGGCGGCGTCAAGGGCTCCGGCCACGGCCGCTTCGCCGGCGAGGAGGGCCTGCGCGGCCTGTGCAACACAAAGGCCGTCTGCAGGGATCGCTTCCCCGGCTGGATCGAGACGGGCATCCCGCCCGAGCTGCGCGTGCCCGTCGCCGACATGCGCCGCGCGTGGCAGGTCGCGTGCGGGGTCGTCGAGTTGGGGTACGGAGAGAGTCTGGGGAGGAAGGTGGCGGGGTTGAGGAGGGTCGTTGGGGTTTAGGAGGGGAGGGGAAGAGATGGGTTTGCGGTTGTGGTCTGGGGCGTCTTGTTGATGTGGGTGGGTGGGGAAGGTGCGGTATGTTTTGTGGATTATAGATGTATGTATATATATATACGGTCGCGTCACAGCTGTTGGGGTTTGGCTGGCTCGTATTGATGGGGCGATGGTATGTGAAAGGAGAGAAGAAGGGGGTAAAGGAAAATGGAGTGTGATAGTAGCTGGGTTCAAACGTGTAAACCGGTTTGGATGTAGTATTGTCTAATAATGCAGAACAGTGTCGTATTGCTCATGTTGAGATTTGTCGACTGCGTCAGCACGCTGCTCACATCAGCCGCGGCCGATCAAATCTTTGATGTTTCGAAAAGGTGGAGAGCACTCATGGTTTCCGTCCGTATGAGCGAGATGAATTTCCGAACCGACGCTAAATATCGCACGTAGGAGAGAGAAGATGAAACAGATGTTTTCTGGGTATTGTTTGTGAGGCATTCTACCTATCCGTACCAAACGTAAAGCAGTCAAACGCCGGGTCGAGGGAAGGGAATCGTTGTCGATCACACCCGGCAGGCAACCATAGTGAACCGGAGACGGACCAAGAGAGAGAGAGAAAAAAAAAAGGGCCATGGCATTATCATCAATCTCTAGCAAAGCTGCCAAAAAAAAAAACCAAAAAAAACAAAGAGGTGGAATCTAAAGCGCTCGGGAGAAATGGCAAAAATTTACCTGCCAGAAGCAAGGTTCTGGGGAGCCACGGAGGGCGGGCCCTCGGGGGTGACGTAGGCCTGGAAACATGGCGTTAAGATACGATCTTCTCCCTCAGGCTTCGCTTAATGCGCAGGGGCGGTTCATCGGCTGAGATGGAGCCGCA